>JAZKJV010000873.1:180073-710311 GCA_037367405.1 Ottelia alismoides | reverse complement strand
TCGTCCCATGTAGAGGGTCCGGTGGTTCGCTCCTTGGTTTTCCTCAGTGGTCGTCACCTCCATTGATCGGTCTTATCATGGCGGAGGGGAGGACCTGGACCCAGACATCACCATCCTTCGGTCCAGCTCCTTCGCCCTCGACCGACAATACCGATGACCTCTGTCGTGATGCTGTTGCAGCTGCTTCTATCGTGATGACTGACACCATTACGGGCAGGGATCTGTCCTCTGAGGGGACAAGTGACAGGAGGGCTGGTAAGAGATACAGAAGAAGGAATAGGTCCAGATCTTCGCGTGTGGAGGCGCAACCTTGCCCGCCTCTAAAGGTTATCGTTGCGGAGGCCGCGAGGGTGACCCACATCCATGGGAGGCACGGCGGTCCCAAATAAGAATTCTTTCCTGGAATGTTCGAGGGCTCGGAGACCCGGGCAAGCGGAGGACTGTGGGATCGAGATTCGTTGAGTGAGGATGCGAACTCATTATGTTACAAGAAACGAAGGTGCAATCAGTTACAGACGACATTTGGAGATCTTTTGTCGCGGGGGGCATTGATCAGTTCAGAGCGGTGGATGCGGTGGGCACCTTTGGTGGGTTGCTGGTGGCTTGGCGAGCATCAACAATGGCTTTCGAGTTGGTTATTCGTGGGAGGCACGAGTTGACGGTGATTCTGGTATGTACGGCTTCCTCCTTGCCGGTGGTTGTATCATGTGTATATGGTCTGTGTCGTAATGTGATTCGGGGGGAGCTCTGGGAGGATCTCTTTAAGACGGGCAGGGCGATCGCGAGAGTCCCCTGGCTCATTGGGGGGACTTCAACGTTACTTTGCAGACGTCTGACAGGTCCGGGCTCGCTCGACTTTGCGGACACCATTGATTCTTTGGGTCTTGAGGTTATGGATGCGGAGGACGTCGCTTATACGTGGAGAAGCTCCAACTCTCGTTCGCGTATCGATCATTTTTTGGCTTCTCACGAGCTCATGGAGGCTTTTGCTCTATCCTGTGTGGAGGCCAAGCCACGGACTTTATCCGATCACACTCCAATAGTTTTGTTCTCAGGTGCTGCCCCTGCGCATAAGGGACTCTTTAGATATGAAAAATGTTGGTTAATGGAGGGAAAACTTTAGGGAGGTGGTGTCCTCTCATTGGTCTAGCGTGGTTGTTTCTGGTCCGCCGTGTGTTGCTTTGTACAGAAGTTAAACTTCCTTGCGGGTAAGGGATGTCTGCATTCAAGAGGGAGTCTACGGCGCCAGGTGCGCGATGAGGAAGGAGGCGGAGGAGGTCATTCGGAGCTTCGATGCGTTGGAGGACCTTAGGGAGCTCTCGGTGGACGAGTTGGCTAGTTGCGTTGCTGCTCAGATGAAGGTTGCCATCAAAGATCGGAAGCGGGTCACGGAATGGATGCAGACGTCGAGAAATGTTTGGTTGTGCGAGGGGGATGCAACAAATCGTATTTTCATCGTGTTGCCAGTGGGAGGCGCCAGACCAACGCGCTGCGCTCCATCTCGATTGGTGTTGTCCGCGTAGAGGGGAACAAGAAATGGGGAGAGCTATTGCTAATCACTTAAAGATGTCCCTTCGAGGACTATTCTGAGGACTTGGAAGTGGCTGGGCCTTGGTACAACGCCTGTGGCGACCTCCTTCTGTGACATGCTCATTCGCGATGTGACCCTGGAGGAGATTAAAGATGCGGTGTGGGACCTGAATGCTGATGCCGCCCCTGGCCCTGATGGCTTCCCGGTTTCCTTCTACAAGGACTTCTGGGATCTGGTCGGCCATGAGGTGTTGGAGGTAGTCTCTGAGTTCTGTCTGGGCAATGCGGGTTTCAAAAGGGTTAACTGTACGTTAATCATCTTGCTCCCCAAGTCCTCGGCTCCGGATTCCCATTGACGACTACCGCCCTATTGCGGTTTCTAACGCTCTTTATCTGATTACTGCGAAGGTCCTCGCGGGTAGACTGACTTGCGTTCTTGACAGTACGGTCTCCCCGCTGCAATCCGCTTTTATTCCGAGGAGGCAGATCTCGGATTGCCTCACTCTTGCATCCGAGATCATTGCGGACTGGCGGAGGAGGGACAAGCACGGTGTTCTATGGAAGGTGGACTTTGCGAAGGCTTACGATAGCCTTGATTGGAGATTCCTTTGGTCGGTGCTTCCGAGAAGGGGTTCCCGAAGAAGTGGATCACTTGGATGAGGCGGTGTGCTAACATGTCCTCTCTTACTATCATGGTGAATGGCCACCCGGAGGGGGGCTTCGTTCAACCCTTGGAGTGGGGTGCGCCAGGGTTGCCCTCTTGCTCCTATGTTGTTTGTCCTCGCAGCGGACGTCCTGGCTAATATCGCGCTTCGTGTTGTCAACCGCGGGCTCTCAAAGGGGTTACTCGAGGGAGGGCTTGCAGGTTCCGCTCCTGCAATACGCCGACGATACCCTCTTCTTCATTGAAGGGGGGCTGGCGGAGGCCAATGGCATGGCTGTGGGCTCTGGAAATCTACGGAGAACTGTCCGGGACGCTCAAGAATGCTGATAAATCGAAGATAGTCCCTATCGGTCTCTCTGTGCAGGAGGCCGATGCTTGTGCGCAGGCGCTGGGCTCGGGGTGCAGTTCTTTGCCGATGGACTATCTGGGGATGCCCTTGGCTACGGGCAGAACGAGGACGAGAGATTGGCTCAGAGACGTGGAGAAGGTGGACGCGAGGTTGGCGGATGGAAGTCCGATGTTCTGTCGAGGGGGGGCCGATTGATCCTCCTCAAGGCGGTCCTTTCTTCCATTCCGATTTATTTCCTTTCGAATCGGCGTATTCCAAAAGGAATTAGAGACCGGCTGGAGAAGCGGATGTGTGATTTCTTATGGGGAAAGCAGAGGGGTGGGTCGAGGGGCATTCACCTTGTTGGGTGGGAGGATATTACGCTCAAGAAGAATCAGGGAGGGCTGGGGGTGAAGTCTCTCGAACAAATGAACGAGCCTTTTTTGCTTAAGTGGGCAAGCAGAATTTGGGGTCTTGGGGAGGAACTTTGTTGTGCCGTGTTGCGCAAGATTTATGGTGTCGGGGATGTGTTACTGACGCCGCATGCTCGGTTGGAATCTCCCACTCCCTTCTGGAGGGGGGTCGTGGAGGTTTTCTTGAAGAATATATCCTTGTTTAGGCCGATCCTTGGTGGGGGCGAATCCTTCACCTTTTGGTCGGACAATTGGACGGGGGGACCCTTTGCTCGTGATTCCCACGATTGTTTGCTCTCGCTGAAGACAAATTGATAGCGGTTGCAGCCTGCTGGTCGAATGGAAGTTGGTGCCCGACCTTCTCCGCTAATTTCTCCGACCAGAGATTGGAGGATTTCTTGGCCTTGTTGGATGCTATCAGGGAGATGGGGCGCCCATCGGAGGGGAGAGACCGTTGGAGTTGGCGTGAAGGTCCGTTCATGGTTAAGAAGGCTTATGGGGCTATCGGCATGCCGCCGCCTTCCCAATCGGAGATTCTGATTCGCGATTGTGCGTTCTTCTGGGCTCTCAAGCTTCCTGAGAGAATTGGTTTCTTCCTATGGCTGTTCCGAAGACAGAGGCGGATGACGAGGGACCATTGTGCCAAGCTTTTGGGAGTCACCTCTGACAGGTGCCTTCTCTGCGATGAGGCGATTGAATCCGTTGAGCATCTGTTCTTCAAGTGCCCCATGGTGATTCAGATATGGCAGGGAACCGGTCTGGCCTGGTGCTGCGTTGAGGATCTCCAGTCGTTCTGCGGCGTGATATTGGCCAATAAAAATAGACCTAGGAGGGAGATGCTTTATCCCCTGGCCGTATTGTGGTTGTTTGATTGGGTAGGAATGATTTGCTTTTCTCGGGTCAGCGCTTCTATAAGAAAAACGTGGGGATTCATGCCAAGTGTTTGGTGGAGGAGTGGGTTTTGTAATTGCTCTCACTTTCGGGCATAGTTTTTGTTTTTCCTCCTTGTTTCTGCTTTCGCTTTTTGAATAAAAGATGGGGAGAACACCAACGAGTGTATTCCCCCTCATTTCAGGATTTCAAAAAAAACATTTTATTCTCTCTTCTTATTTTATTTTATCTACATTTTATTTCTTTATTGCTTCGCCCACCACATAATCACATCCACCATACCATTTTCATCATATTACCACCATCACCACACCATTTTATATTTGTGTTTTTTATTCCCTATTTAAGAAAACAAAAAAAGTTCAAAAAATAAATTAATTAAAAAAATACAATCACAAAAAAATAAAAAAATAAAAAAACACATGTGGCCAGCCCGACGTCCCCCCCCCTATCCAGCAACCGCCGCCAGCGGCGGTGGTCATCTCCGGCCGCCAGCCGCCGGCCATCGTTGCCCCGTCGGTCTCCTCCGCACCGCCCGTCGTCCTCCTCCTGTCAGCCCCCGGGCGCAACCACCTGCACCACCCCGACCTGCGTCCTTCCTCCTCCATCACGCGTCCCTCCCCTCACCCGCCACCGCCATCACCGTTGAGGCACTCCTCCACGCCGCACCTCCACAGTCCCGCTGCAACTTCCCCCGCCACCTGTGGTCAACCCCCAAGCGGTCGCGCGCAACGCGGTAGCCGCCGCCCTCCCATCGTGCCCTAGTCGCTATCACACGAAGAAGAAGTTGACTTTCCCTTTTTATTTTTTTTAAAAATTACATTATGTTTATTTCAGTTTTCTTTATTTGAAAAAATGTCCCTGCATATTGTTTGTTTGTAGATTTTATTTTTGAATTTGCACAAATACCCATGTGTTTGCATGTTAATTTGGATGTATTTCTCGCATCATTTATCTTAATGAAAAATGTCATAATGTTTAGCAATTAATTATCGATATCCTGATTATTTATTTAGATTTTTGTGAGTAAAAAAATTAAAATTGTTTAAGTAAAATTCTGTCTATTTACTCAATCTGTGGTCTTAAATTTATATCTCATTCACAGTTGCTCGAAAAATTCCACAAAAATCAGAATTGATGCCTTGAAATGTGATTGAATTAATATCCAAATTTTATCTTAATTGGAGTTATCTCATGCCTTAAATGAATAGGAGAATGATTTTCCTAATTGATTTTTAATAAAATCCACACGTAATATTTTTTGCGAAATTGCAACTCTCCTAGACTTCTCATATAAATATCTTTTTGAGATAATTCGCTCTCTCAAAGATTTTATAATGTAGATTTATTAGGAATAAATTACTTTCAGTCATTCTGGTTCCATTAAAAAATCCATAAAAAATCGTATTTTGTCAGAAAATTCCATAAAAATCATTGTAGCCTCATTGCATCATGTTTTATTTCCAATAAATTTTTCATAATTTTTGCATTTTACTTGTGTGAAAATTGTGAAAAAAATAGATAAAAAGTGAGCATTTTTCATTGTTGCATTTTAACATCTAAAATTCCAAAAAAATGAGTTTTGCATTTCAATACTGGATTAGGTTTCTTTGAAAAAAATATAATTTGGCTAAATTGACTAATTTCATATTAGAATTAATTTGGCTAATTTGTGTCTTTTCCTATTAACTTAATTCGCATGCATTCTGCATTTCGCATTCATTTTTGCATTAAAAAATACAAAAAAAATCTGCATTGGAAAGGCCCACACGCCTTGGCTACAGAGGCGTGCGCTGGAGAACTAGCGAGACCCCGTTGTGGCCTTGTGGGACCTGCAATGGCACTGGTAGTCCCGCTGGGTGAGATTGGTCGGAAGGGATATAGAGTACAAAGGCTGAGGAAGGGGATCGGAGGCACGCATAAGTATGAAGGGAGAGGGAGGTTGGTCGGGAGGGATATAGAGTAACAATAGGATAGCAGAGCTCTGGTCCTGGACCACTGCTCTAATATCATGCAGAAGAAATGAATGAGTTGTTTATCAGAGGCCATAGGGCTCCTTTATGTAGAGGAGAAACCCTAAGGGAAAATAACGAAAGGGAACATTACATAAAGATGAAAATAACATAAAATATAAATACTATTTCATATAACAAATCTACATGAGGTAGTTTACATGTAACAACCTTCCAGCTTTGGAGATCGCAGAAAGCAAGGCCCTAGATATCGATTTTGGTCACCATTTCGGTATAGACCAAAACAGATTTCGGTGGAATTTCGATCGGAATTTCAGTCATTTCAGTCATTTTTCTGTACTAGGACCCCATATTTTCGGTCATTTCGGCCATTTCGGTCGAATTTTGATTTCGACTGGATATCGATATTCGACAGAAATTCGACCGAATTTCGCTGAAAATTTGAGGCACCGCAGAAAGCATCCGAAGGTGTGTTTACTGACGGTCATTTATCCTTAAGCAAAGTCCTTGAACCCCATTCAATAAATTATCAGAGTCCTAGGGAGTTTGGATCTCTTTAGATTTCGTACGAGCATACATGTTTTATGAAAGATTGGCAAAGGCATAATAATATAGATGATACCATCCTCACTGGTGATGATTCCAAGGGGCATCAAGGAGGTGACGAAACAACTGGCAAGGTAGTTTGTGATGAAGGATCTTGAACAAATGTGATAATTTCTTGGTTCTTTAGAAGAGGTATGATGATGTCCCAAATAAAGTACGCCACTAATCTACTGCGGGAAACAGAGAGGTCAGGGATCCAGGCCAACATGAATTCAGATAGAGCCTAAAGCATGCATCTATGAGCTTGGAGAGGATTAAGACACAAGCAGCTTACAAGCGGTTGGTTGGACTACTGCTATATATGACCATAACATGGCAAGATATATTGTATGTGGTTGGCAAGCTAAGTCAATTCACAGTTTCTCCTTCTCCAGCTCACTTTGATGCGTACACGATAATTATGAGATACATCTAAGTCATCTCTAGGAAGAGAACTGTAATTCACCATATTAATCCTTCGATTTTTATAGTCTAATATGGAGAAAGTATATGAGATAGAAAATCCACTACATGCTTCTGCAACTATTTGGTAGGGAATCTCAACACTTGGATGAGTAAGAAATACACTTTTTTCTCGTTCCAATGCAGAAGTGAGTATAAGCAATGGCTCGTGCAACAGCAAAGTTAATAAGGATTCATTCATAGTTATAGATATATAAGTCACCACTAGTGGATAATAGGGCTCAAATGTGACAACCAAGCAGCAATACATATAACCAACAACCTCGTCTTTCATGATCACATAAAAAAATGTGGGAGCTTTTTTTGAAAGAGAAAAGGGTGGAGGTCCGAGATGGAACCCACAATAGTTGACTTAATTATGAAGAGGTATTACATGAGTTAGATGCGGGCCAAAGAAGAGACAGTGATTCGATGTCGACCTAATACATTCGCCACACAGAATCGTTATTCACAAAAATATACTCGTTCCTAGCGCTTCATATAATCCAAATTAAAGCATACACAGGTACAACATCATCGTGGGATTGCCTCCCATGCCCCGCACCGCACCCTAGAAAGATGAGAAGTCATCTGTTCTAATCCAAGGGATGTTCGCCTCCAACCAGACCTCGCAGGAGGTATTGCAACCAAAGAAGATGTGATCCAATCTTCATTCTCATCCATACATCGTGAACATAAGACGTCACTCGTAGAGAAAAGCTTGTTTCTTCGAACGGTGGTCATCAAGCGGCCATACCAAGCTAGCCACGGAAAAATCTTCATGTGGTGAGGGATCTTGTTCCAAATAATGTGACAATCTTGGTTGAGATACTCTTGAGACAGAACAGTATCTTCAGCAAATATTTGATAAGCCTTTTTACCGTAAAACGGCCATTTGACTAGCGAGAAATGATCTCTTCCATGGGCAAGTCCCCTGATATCTAAAAGATCCTTCAAAAGATCCAGAAATTCGCGCAGTCTTTGTTCCGAGAAGTCAGAAAAAAGGTGGGAGACCACGAGCTGACCAAGCCTGATACACCAGAAGGTCCTTGTCATCCGTAAGGGCAAAAAGACAAGGGTACCGCACGTCCAAAGATCCAATACCTAAACAGTTGTCTTTCCAGAATCTGAAATTTTTACCATTTCCAACGACAAGTTGAAGAAGCTATCCCATTTCCGAGACGATTTGACATATACTTTTCCATAGAGATGACGGGCATCGATATTCTTTCCGCTCAAAGAACCACGGATGTCATAGATTCTTCTCACAAGGCGGCAAACAAGGTCATTAGAATTTCCCCACAATCTAAGGATCCATTAGGTGAGCAATGATTTATTCATATGTTCTAATCTCAAGATCACCAAATCACCATTCTTCTTAGCTCGAGTAACCTTTGTCCCAGACTCCCAGCTAACGTGGTGCAACCCCTCCTTTCAAATGTCCACTACCCGCCTAAAAAAAAAAAAAAAAAAAAAAACGCCTCATGATGGATTCGATCTTAGCATGCACACCCTTCGGAAGAAGCCTAGTTGAACAGAAGAAGATAGGGATGGCAAACAACAACATCAATTTTCCATCCTTTGACAGGATACGCGCCTTCCAGTTAGCTAGCTTATTCTCCATTGTATCCAAGACCTGCCTCCAAATCGCACACATACACCCAACCCACAACCAAAGGGAGCCTTAGGTATGTCACAGGGAGGGTTCCCTTTGCGCATCGCAAAGATGCGCACGCATGTTGAACTTCCAACTCTGGACAAACAGGATAAAGGTGGACTGGTCTCTATTAATTTGCAAACTCAAGATGTAGACAAATATGTCCAAGATCGACGACGCCCGCCTTGCATGTTCCATTCCATTTTCCAGAAAAACAATCGTGTCATCTACATATTGAAAAATGGGGATAAATATGTCCTCTCTACTGTAACATGTGCACAACCCTCCATCATGAGCTAATTTCATCATAACCGACAGGACGTCTGCAACAATCACAAAAATAAGAGCTAGGGGACATCCATTTTTGACACCTCATTGAGGCTGGAAGAAACCACCCTCAGGGCAGCCATTTATAAGCACCGCATAAGAGCTGGTCATTATACATCTCCTGATCCAAGCCATCCATAAATGAGGAAATCCTCTTCACTATAATGACCAAACGAAGTGCCAGTCCCCATAATTATACGCTTTGGAGAAGTCAACTTTCCACATTAAGCCTTTCTTTTGTGTTCTCTTCCAATCGTGTATGATTTATGATGTAAGTACCCATCCATCGGCCAAATGCCTACCCCGGAAGAAAGCAGTATGCTCCGGTGAACAATGTCCCCCATTATGTTCCGTAGTTGATTCGCAAGAACTTTGGAAATAATGAGATATATTCTCCATTCAACAGCACAATGGGTCTGAAGTCCACCACCTTAGAAGTCGCCTCCTTCTTTGGAAGTTAAAAAAAGAAGGGCCTTGTTGATTCGCTTAAATCCTATGTTACCTTCTATGAATTCCTATAGTACCATCATTAGCTCATCCTTGATCACCTCCCAAAACTCTCGGTAGAAGATAATTGAAAACCCATCCGGGCCAGGAGCCCCTGTCGCATTCAGCTGCATCATTGAAAACATGTGGAAGTTGACTACCATTACACATCATATTTGATACATAGAGGGTTGTTACGCATGTCTACAGTATCCTCAGAAGATGGGACCGCTAACATGTTCACCAAACCTCTTGCTCATACACAGTTTGAGAGATGTTGTTACAAATTGAGCATAATTGATAATATATACTCCAACTTAAGAGGCAGCATTGATAGATATTTTATACACCCTTTCATGGGTACACATCTTTTCTCTTCATAGGGTCTCTTGAGTATAACCCTAACACTAGGACTCTCCCTACATAAATGAGACTTAAGATATTATATTCTAATAAAAAATCATTTCCCATTCTCCACTACAACTAACATGCACTAAGACACATGTGTTCTTTGCTAATCCATCAAGGTAGTAAAAGATACGGATTCAAGGTTAATCATCTGCGCAAACAAATACAGAAAAAATAAAAAAATACTATTTAAGAAAACAATTGTCGGAAAAAGGAAGTCGGATCCTCGGAGGCAAAAAGGACATGACATACAATATACTTATATTATAGGCACGCATGTTGCATATAATATTCAATTTCAATGTACATATAATCGTTAACGTTGTTTTTTCTTTGCAGCTGAAAGAAACACCTTCACTTTTATAGAAAGTAAAAGAAGGAAACTTCACAGATGGATTTATTCTTGTTAAGATATATATCAATGTATTTTGGTTATCAAGTCCACTTTTTTTTGTTCGTTCAAAAGATTCTTTTAATAATTGATAACAGTCCCAGGTAATAAATAAACTATATAGGAGTTTTCTTCTCAAAAAAAAAACTATATAGGAGTTAAGCATGTAGGAGTAGTTTGCATAGGTGTCAATCGATCTAGGGTTTGATTTGATGTTGCATTTCCATTTGTAATCCCTACTTTCCCTTCCCAGAATAAAGTGGATCTACATTTGTCTGTTATGTATGTTCTTTCCATACCATTTCCACAAGTTTCTCACCCCAATTTTATAGTTGCAGTCAGGATGTACTTATGAAGATTATAGGCATTAACAGGTGATTTAGGAAGATTACAGATACATAATGTCAATATTTCAAGATTTATGCAATGCTGTCAGCAAAGTAAAAAAACTACTGACTACTCTTATTGTCTGAAATTCAAGGAAATGATGTGAAATAAATTTCCATCTGAGCTAGTCAACTTTACTTGAAGTTCGATCTCTTAAAAAATAAACAGTGCAAGACTAAGGAGTAAGGACTCCAGATCATTGGAAAATGTGGCGTGGATCATTTAATAGATGCATGTTTCGAACATAAATGTTTTATAGAAATGGAATATTCGCTGTCACAAGGCCAATATATTTGAAATAGAAGTCTCGTTTATTTACAACTAATTTATTTAGCATTGCTGTCTCCCTTAGGGTATTTTTGGAATTAATCCAACTGTTTCGTATGTTCAAGCTACACGAAAGTTACTATTATGTGACTAGTCTATTGAAATCTAACCACAGCATATATTGTCCATTTTTTAACGCAATGTTATGGGAATTTGGTAGAGAATGAGCTTAAAATATAGCATAATACTTAACAAAGTATCACTGAAAGATTAAATCAGGTCATTTACCCGGTACTTAATAGTTGCAAGGTGTCAGACACGTATGTCATGTCAGAGATGTATTCTTCATGGGCATCGAAAGAATTGCAACAAGACCGTTTCCGGGTATCCCAAACCTACAAACAGGGAAAATTATTAGACATTTCACTGCAATGAGAGTTCAGAATATGTTTGCCAAATGTTGTTAATTGCTAAAGTTTCCACCAAATCCAAAAAAATGAGTAAAATAAAAAGTCATAAACGGGCAGATAATAGTGGCATATGCAGATGTTCAACTAAAACTGGGGATGCATATTAATCAAATCTGCAAAGTATTTCGACTCTCAAGTAGTTAAAAAATGGCATGCATTTGCAGGGATGTATGCATCTATGCATACATACTATTTTGGGATTTTTACACCATGAACCCTAAAAAAATTCTAAATTACCTTTTCGACCATATGTTCTTCATAATTATAACATAACCCATGCAAACTCGCTAGCTCTTACAGGACGGACCCTGTGGTTAACTACAATTCATTTGGCCATTAAAATTAGAGAGTATCCGTTAAAAATAAGACATGTATACCAATATTGTTTAAGAAAATTACAATCTTATACTCTTCTCCCTCCTTCCTCCCAATCATTCTCATCCTCCCTTCAAACCCATGTAGAAATCTCGCAGATCGACACCCAGTTGTTGACCACACGGGGCAGCACAATGGTGCGACGCTTGATGGAATGGCGGCATGTGGTTGGATAAGCGTGCGGTGACATGGGCAACTGAAGGTGATGTGGTTGTGGTGTGATGGGCGCACATTCCGAGCTGGCAGACGATGCTCACTGGAGGTGAATGCGGCGCACAACGGGGCAGACGTCGGCATGGGATGTGCAACCATGATGGCGGTGAAGGTCTATGGGTTGGGGGTTCCTCACGCAATTAGCTGAGTTCCGGCACGTTCCAGAGCAATGTGTGTGTTCCTCCGGGAATATGCGGAGGTGGAGGAGGTCTATGTGCTGTGCGGTATGCCGGAGTGACGTGTGCTGCTGGTGAATGAGAGGAGCGACATCACAGTGCTGATCCACGTGATGGCAGATGAGGTGAAGCGGTCCTCGGACCCTCCTGTGATCACTATTGGATAGAATCCAAATATGCAAATCCCTATTTGGTCTCTTATTAATCCCCAATCATTAATTAATTGCCTTTTGGTTTTGTTTTGATCTCCTGGTCTGGTGATTTAAGATTCTCAACTCACAGGTAAGATGTGAGCAATGCATTCATATAAAATACCCATCAAAGGTGTACCATGTCGTCCTATGTGGTCACAACCAAATACTGTAATTAATCCTATGTTGCCATCAATTAGTGGTTCAATGTTATTAGTTGTAAAGTCCAACTTTTTGATGCTAATGGTGAGACAACGATGTTAAATACGAAACTCTCCAACCTCATGTGGTGACGGTCATCCCAATATCTTGAAATTTAATATTGATGAGCACTTACATCGTTAAATCTGAAGAAATTTGCAAAAGCATGTGATGAACACAATCAAAGAAAAAACAGAAAAGAAGTAAGCTCTGCTCGTATGCATTCTAGAATAAACGACAAGCAGTGGAATCTGTACACTTGAGTAGGTAGCGGAGGGCATGGGTGTGGAGTGGAGCCAGGGTGTACATGGGCCTGCAGTGGCAGACGGTGGCGCCAATGTCGGTATTGGATGTTGGGTTGGGAAGGGGTGACAAGAGGGAGAAGGGGGAGAGGACACGCAGAGAGAGGGGAGGAAAGTACCTCATTGGATTTGTCATGGTTTGATTAACTCAAGACTAACTAAATGAAATTAGCTCAAGAAGGATAAAATTGACGACATGATTTGTTGTGGGATTAGGAGATAATGACGAAGAATATTGGGTCGAGAAGGTAATTTAGAAAGTCTACAGGGAGCTCGGTGTACAAATTCCTACCGTTTATGCATTAGCATTTAGATGAATATATAAATGCTTGCATTTCTTAGATGTGTGTTTTCTATCATTGTCTATTATTGTTAGATATGATTGAAGTCTGCACTATATTTGAAAAAGGTCCACCTTTCTACGAGTTAACACAAAGCATCCAATAGAATTCTCCCCTTTTAATGGGTTGGATAACGATTAAAGGTAAGCATCTAAATAGTGGGTCAGCTTCATATTCTACTACAATGGGATTGCAAATACATAACCAACCAGTTAACAGCCATTCTCTATCACAAGGATGGTATAAAACCACAATAACATAAAAGATGAACTATTAAAGACAAGCGACTTTACAATTAGCAACGGCAAGTTGCCATGCTAACACCCCAACCGGCCCTCCATTTCGAGAAAGATGAGACTTAATTCTAATCCAAAAACACCTTCACCTATTTGATCAATAGATCAGTCAGGATGAGGAGGGTTTGAATTTCTTATAAAGAAAATGGATGGTTTAGAATCATGAGTTTAAGCATGGAATATAAGAATGTGGAGAGAATGCAATAAGTTATCTGTTCATGAGGACCTCGGGTTCTCTTATATTAGAGGAGAAACACGTTGGACAAATTACATACTATAGACAAAAAGAAAAGAGAATACATAATAAGAATAGAAGATAACTAATATCTCAACATTCCCCCTCAAATTGGAGCGTAGATATCCATCAAGCTCAACGTGGAACAACATCTCTGAAATGGCCCTCTACCTAGAGCCTTGGTAAACACGTCTATTGTCTGCTCGTGTGGACTGATATGAGAGTTAGTAATGAAACCCTTTTGGATCATGTCTCGAGTGTAGTAACAGTCTACCTTGATATTCTTGGTCCTATCATAGAAGGTTGTGTTGTTGGCAATGAAAAGAGCAGCATGGTTGTCACATTAGAGGTGCATAAGAAGAGGAACCTCAACAGTTGGTCAGTCAAAATGGATCGACCCACATTATCTCTGCACTCTCGTGTGTCATAGCTTTATACTATGATTCTGCAGTAGATCTGGCATCCACTGTTTGTTTCTTCCTCTTTCATCATACCAAGGAACTCTCTATGAATACTGTAAAGCCAGAGGTGGACTTTCGGTCCTTGGGACATCCCGCACAATCTGCACATGTATAAGTTGTAACGACACGGGATGTGCCTCTTCTAAATAATAGACCAGTGCCAACTGAGGTCTTCAGATACCTCAAAATCATATGAACTACATCCATATATACCTATCTAGGCTACTCCGTGAACTGACGCACTCAACTCATTGTAAAGAATATATCTGGCTTGGTGATGGTCACTTATAGGAACTTCCCAACGAGCTCCATGTGCCTCCTCTTGTTTACCTCCTCAGTGTCTTCAGAATACAGCTTCATGCCCGGGTCCATGGGAGTGGTAGCAGGCCTGCAATCTGTCATGCCCATCTCAAAGAGAAGATATGGGTCATCACAAGACCTCGCTGGTTCCTGGCAAACTCTGGTCCATGAAAGTAACGTATGTTATCAAGGTCCTAGGTTACAAACTCCTGACCAAGGAAAACCTTAGTTGCTTGAATGCCATGCACAACATCTCCAGTAATAATGATATCATCAACTTAGATCAGCATAGCAACAATACTTCTCTGAGACATATGAATAAACAATTAATGATCTGCAGTGGATCTCACGAACCCTTGTTGCTCTATCATGCTCGAGAGCTTCTGAAACCATCCTCTTGGACTATGCTTAAGGTCATAGATAGCCTTATGAAGTATGCATACTTTCTGACACTCCCCCTCAGCAGCAAACTTAGGTGGTTGTTGCATGTATACTTCCTCCTGTAGGTCACCATAGAGAAACGTATTCGGCACATCAAGTTAATATAGGGTAAATATCACTGCAATAGAGAGAAGGATCCGCAGTATAGAATACCGAGCTACAAGCGAGAAAGTATCATGATAGTCCACCACATATGTTTGAGTGAATCCATGAGCCACAAGCATTGCTTTGCAGCGATCTATGATGCCATCTACTCGGTGTTTCACTGTAAAGACCCACTTGCATCTCACACCAGATACTCATGAGGGAACTGTAATAATGCTCCGCATGCCACTTGACTATAACACGACCATCTCCTCCCCCATGACAAGTCACCATTTGCTCTCCTTGAGAGCCTTCCGATATGAGCGTGGGATTTCAATGGCGTATAATCCCATAACAAACTTCCTAAAATCCATCGAAAGTCGTGCCAAAGACATATATCCAGTGAGGGAGTATCTCGTACAGTTATGTTTGCCTATGCGCAAGGCAATAGGTCACACCAAATCACCCTCATGTGGTGGTCCCTACGCTTCATTTATATCTTCCTGCTCATCATGTAAATGTTTCTATTCACCATTCACACCATTAGTGCCATCAGTTGCAATCAAATTTTCAGAATTTACCTGAGGTGTGTTGGATATTGGGCAAAGCCATTGGAGCACGGAGAACAAGTTGAGGTATGTGTAGGACAAGGTGGAAGGATAACATCATCCCCAGACTCAGCGAGACTCAACATGTCATCTGTAGGAGTATAGTACATGATGGATTCAAAGAAAGTAGCATCAACACTAGCATAGTATTTTCCTTGAACACGATCAAAACACCTATATCCTTTTTGGGCATGAGAGTATGCCTAGGAGCGAGCTGGATGCAAAAGGTGAGCAAATGCCACACAGCCAAAGACTCATAGCATACGAGAGAAAAAAGTCCTTTTTAAGAAAAGCAAGAGAGAAAGTAGCCTTTTCACCCAGAATAGTAGAGGGCATCCAATTGATTAAGTAGCATGTTGTCATCATAGCATCACCCCAGAAGGAATGAGGAGCTTGACTATGTATGAGAAGAGACCTGGTGATATCCAGAAAGGGACAATGTTGCGTGCAACAAACATCGTTCAGCTAATAAGTATAAGGGCACGACGTCTAATGGATAATGTTGTGTGACCTAGAAAATCGAGATAGTTGAATAGTACAGAATTCCATAGCATTATCAGAATGAATGTATCTAATAGCAACAGGAAAAAAGATTCTCCGTTTCAATCACAAAATTATGGATCACAATACTAGCATCGGGCTTATTCTTTAACAAAAAGATCCATGACAGTCTGGATAAGTCATCCACGACAACCAAATAATGCATGTGCTCCTAAAAATTAGGGACATGACTCGGACTCCACATATTAAAATGAAAAGGCTTAAAAGGACACTAACTACCACGACCATGATGATTTGGAAAGCAAGACCGATGATGCTTTCTAAGTTGACATGGTTCACAATAAAATATGGGCTTGATAGAAATACCAGGGATGAGACGACAGATCTTCTGCAATGGAAGATGATCAAATCGAAGATGCCAAGTTTAACGATAAATTGATCCAACATAAAGAGATCTAGCACCAGTATAAGGAGATTGGATAAACCTGTAAAGCCCTCCATGCTCATGGCCACATCCAATCACCCTGCCTGTGAGTATATCCTAAAAAATAAGGGAAGCATGGTCAAATATGGCACGGTAATGTAAATCTTTTGTAATCTGACTGGTAGACAATAAATTCATTGCGAATTCTGGTGCATGAAGAACATTCTGTAGGCACATAGACGGAGTCAAATGGACCTCTCCATGTCTGGTAATGGGAGAATGTGTCCCGTCAGCAATAACCATAGATCTACTAGGTTGTACAGGGCTATAAGAAACCAAATGTGTGTGATCTCTACATAGATGGTGAGAAGCTCCAGACTCCAGAGTCCATGATCCATTCTGAAGGATCTGGTCAAGTGTGATTAATAAATGCATGAATAATACCTGAAGTGTTTGTGGAGGCAGAAGCAGCAACATCTGATGGGCTAGTAGAAACACTAGAAGATCCAGCAGCTAGGGGCATGATCTCTCACAATCAAATCAATAAAACGATGATCGGTAGAATCAGGGCAGTCCGGACCTACTCGACGGCATGGGATGATGGTGGAAACATGTGCTTCGAATAGCATGTGTCCTCTGAATGACTAGACTGATGACAATATAAACAGGGTTAGCATAGCTGCGAGCCTCCTCAGTTGTGTGGGCCAAGTACTCTGAATTGAGGCAAACCGCCTCTACCACGGCAAGTTCACATAACTGATGATGTCTGAGAAGATGCAACAGAAGGATGCTCAGCCTACGGTACGCCTCCTCTATAGGAAGGCATCTGTGAGTAACTGAGAGTGGGTTGAGTCATACTCATGGTTAAGGGTTGTCAGAAAGATTTCAGTCATAACAGAACCGTGATACGCCTTGTGCTGCTCTGGTGAGGTCGTCATAGGTATGTGGCTAAGGAGTCTCTCAAAAACATACCCCTAAGAGATGTGGCGTACTCTCAAGTGAGGATGTCCTACATTGCCTTCGTTGTGGAGCAGACTTAAGATATCATTGGTTATTCCACAGAAACAATACCAGATAGCCAAACTTTTGCATAAGAATCATCAGCCTCCCATGAGGCATGGATCCCAATCTCGTCGCTCAGTGTCATAATATGGCATACTCTTATCCTCTTATCCTCTATTTTTTCCATTCTAAATTATTTCTACATCAATCAGTATTATAGTATGGCATACTAATTGTTCTCACGATTCGATGATCTTTGAAAGAATCAAGGACGCATAGCTCGAGAGAGTTTTATATGAAGTGACATCAAATGTATATGGAGGTGGAAAATTCATTGCCAAATATGATCAACATGTGTTCCAATCTCTGAGTTGTGATACCCAAGTCTCATCCAATCTCTGCGTCACAATCATGTTGTCATTTTACCGAAATCAAATGCAATACTTGAGACCATTGCACCAACACTACAGTCATTGGATTATGAACCCAAACCATCACAAGCCACGATCTCTTCCATTGAAACTACCAGTGAATCTCCACTGAAGCCATTGCAGCACCCTACAACACCTCCACATCCCCAACCTCTCCAACGCAATCCTCTTTCTATACGTCGACACCATTGCTACTTCTGCAAATTGCCACTAGTACCATTCCCATTACATAACCACCCATTTGTTGTTACCAACATCTAAAGCCAAGGGAAACATTAGCATTCACCCCAACAACACTCGAAGCACCTGCAATTGAGCATTTATAATATCCACCCTCTACATCTTTGGCACCAACAACTGGCTGGGAAGTCACCTAGCTAAAACCTTGAGAATCGCCGCCTCCCTCACAATTAGAGTTCTGGAGCTAGCAGGGCTCAAGCTTCCTCCACCTCCATCTAATGAATCTCAACTGAGGGAGCACTCATGCAATGGCCTCCTTCAAGCACTCACACGATTGTCACCACAGCTTGAACATGCTATGCCATCGAGTTAATGGTAATCCACCCAACCCTAACCACAAGGGGTAATCTACCTCCTATAGCAATCGGATCTTACAAAGAGAGGGGTAAAAAGTATCAACTAGATTTTTTGCAAACCCTGGCCAGAACTACTGCACCACAATGGTAAACTTGAAGAGTGCTTATGGAAGAAGATATTGTCAAGTAAAGGGGCAAACAATTACGAGTTTACAACTATGCCCATCCCCCCAAAAATTACAAAACATTGAAAGATGGAAAATATCAAAGATGTCAAATCGAGAGATGTCAGAGATGAGTTTTACGAAGTGACAGAGAGTTCATGTATCGTATAATTTGGAAATTTGAGTAAATTTAGGATTTTTATTATACCACGAACTCTAAAAACTTTGCAAAATACTGACCACGTATTCTTCGTAATTATCATCTAAACCCCACAAACTTGTTGACCCTTAGGGTCTGTTTGATTGCTGGGTTGGGTTGGGGTACCCCTGTGAATAGTAAACTGTGAGGAGGGTTGAGAGGGTTGGAAGGAGGGGTACACCGGTGTACCCCAACCCAACCCTGCAACCAAACAAAGCCTTACACTATATACGTTATGGCTAACTCCCATCCAATGTACTGTTAAAATAAAAAGATTTCATAAAAACTACAAGATATCCACCACTCATCTTGCATCATATTTACTAACAATGCCCTTCCACATTTTCTTCCCCCTCCGCTCCCTTCCCCCTCCTCCTTCCCTTCATGATAATTACCTCGATAATTCCCCCAACCCGTGACTGCATTGATCAACCACATTCCAGCCCATTCCTAGATCAAACTCCTCACCACCATCACCACAGCATGGCTCACCTTTGTAACGAGAACCACACTAACAGCCCGTGAACAAACTGGGGTTGATGGGTGGCGAGTATGCAAAAGACAGTATTTCTTGAGAAATGGTATATCATGGTCACTACCTCTCGGCACTTGAGTTTTACTTGCCAAGCCAATTCAAGAAAAATAGAGATACATATCTTGCGCAGAATAGAATTGCCAAAGAATTGTAGAGTATTAGTTGTCATTGAGGAACCAAGACACATGAGAAACCAAGTGCTACAACATTCAATACATGTCGGTTGGAGTTGCTTCATGAGCAAGGACGACAAAGTTACAGTCTCGGATGACCTACCACCATCCCATAGCACATTCGCCTCTTCATCGACTAACCCGCTGGTAGGGCAAGCCAAGGTAGGAGACCTCTGCTCTGGTCCACCAAGAACACCATTTCTAATCAGATCGTAGCCCTATCCCGACCCAACTTCAAGTATCATGCTTCGACCCAATATCCTCAGAGCGTCTTTACCGAGCAACATCATAGACTCGACCCTCAACTGGGCGAGCCGAGAGCTCATGTTGTTCTTGTTCTCCCCATACCATCCCTACAAACTCACCGAAGAACAAGTTGTGATGATGTCCCTTTCGACCCCTCTGACGATGTTGGAGCTCGACCTTGACAGTGAAGAGCAACTGTGGGAGTTGCTCGAGGCATCCCTCCTCTGGTTCGCATGCACGCGCTTCAGTACTGCCATTAACGCCATGTTGATGGATGGGCAGTAGGGATGCGGTGAAACCTGATACAAGACAGTCGAGAGCGACGTAGAAGTAGAACTCAAGCATGTGGCATTGTAGGAGGTGGGAGTTAGTGGTGTAGAAGTAAGCACACATGTAGAGGAGGGGCACGGTGAAGATATTAGAGGCTAAAAGGGCACGTGAGAAGGTGGCCACCACGTGGAGTGGCATCATCTAATTGTGGTCGTAGTTAGCCCAACTTCGACCTAAAAAAGAGAAGAAGATGATGATAATGAAGAAGAAGAAGAAGCGGGAGAGGAGAGGGAAGGAAAGAGAGGGAAAATTCCATTGTCAAATCTTCGTCATGGTTAGATAAACTCAAGACCAACCCAAGATATTAACTCACGAAAAGTTAGAATTGACGAAAGGGATTGCAACGTAAGACAGAGCAAGTTTACAAGGTTTAGGTGATAATTATGAAGAATACAGTGTCGAGAGAGTAATTTGCAAAGTTTTTGGGTTCATGGTGTAAAAATTCCTCTTTTTAAATTAGGGTTTGTCATCCGTCCAATTAAAGTCTAATTAAATTAAGGTTGGGTTTAATTGATGATTTTGTCCAATTTGTGTCTTTTACAATTTTAATTGCTATTTAAATAAAGAGACCGTATGTCATCTATAATTAGTTATTGAATTGAGTAATTTAAGGAGTCAAATTAGGGTTTGTTAGAATACGTAATATCATTTTTTTGTTTTGTAATTTCATACCTACTATATACACAAGGGATATTAGTCATTGTTATGGATAATTAAAGTTATTATAAAAATTAGACATTTCTTCACATCTACCCTTCTTCCATCCGCTCACTGCACATCTTGCACTTTCTCCACTAAAATCCTGCATTACAAACATGATCTCTCTTTTTTCTCTCACCCTCTCTATTTTTCTCTCCACCAAAAACTTCTTTATATATCACCAATTGAAGCATGTGCAGGGGAAGGCAAACTAGCAAAATCTTGTGTTTCTATTTAGGAATGTCATATGGGTGCATCCACTGGGTACCTGACCCGAACTCGCTCTATTTAGTGACCCGAGCCCCATCCCATTTACTTTTTGACGAGTTTGAATTTAAAAGTTATTAGCCATGAAGGTACAGGTTTGGGATTGGGATTCCTTATGGGTACACGAACCTAAACCCACACAAAATTCAAAATACACATATATATACATACATGTGTTTGTCCTTGTGTGCTTCACCTTATTCAAGTTAGTCAAACCAAACCCTTATATAATCATTTTCAACTCACCTATTTAAAAGCCTCACTATATTTTCCCCCATCCATCCATTGATTTAGATTAATCGGTCTTTTTTATATCTCTAATATACATATAATTTTAATTCAATAAAGACAAATGCAAAATGGTAAAGCCTTTTCCCACTTTATGCAAGGTCAGCTACATGGATTATTATCAAATCCATGTTGAAGGATCCGATTATTTTTTACATTGGTTATCGGCAACCTAATATAGCCCTCATCAAGAGGGGATTAGAACCCTAGTCTATTGGGGAGTAGGCACATTGCTTTACCACCATACCATTGAAGTAGGTACAATAGAGACAAACATTTAATTAACATATAAGTCCATGATATTCAATGTACATGTGTTACATATATTTGATATCCCCACACTGACTTCACAAATTGTATTTCCCATGAGCTACATGTTAATTTGTTGTGCATCTTCAATATCTCTACGTAATATATATCTCTGACGTCCTTAAATAATATATACCCCTATTGGTTTAGAATTAACTTTATGTCCTTAAATAATATATACCCCTATTGGTTTAGAATTAACTTTATGTTAGAAGTGTGTAAAGTGTATGTATAACTTGATCTTATTATCTTTTTGTGAGAACATAAAGTATGTATGAATAGTTTAGATTGATTTTATATTAGACATGTGGATAGCCATGGGGTACATGGATACTCGCTAGGTATATGTGTTTCTGCTTAGAACTACCCATTCAATAAATGGATAGGTTTGGGTAGTGAATTTACAAATGGACATTAGTTTGGAATACTAATACCCGCCTCAAACCCGACCCGATGGAAACTCTATTTCCATTAAAGATCAAGTCATGTAAGAGAAAGATTGTCAATCTGACCAGCATCTACATGCATCTATTTATTTATTTTTGATGCAAAAAAGGGGAAACACGCGAAGATATCCGCCCCACATAGATTAATTAATTAGTAAAAGCATGGAGCATTACAAAAACTGGAACTCGAGGATAGTCTTAGCAGAAAACATGACATTGACAACATAAAAATGCTCCCCTTTAAAGATTTCCATTGCATGCAAGCCAGAGCACTCAAATCCCCGCAATATGCATCAATTAGGACGAAAACACGAATTTACAGATATTCCCAACAATCAATAAGGTTTCTGGAACCCGTCCAATCAATATTCCACGTCATCTGTGTTTTGTTAGCCTTCTCACAATCAAAGAAAAGATGATTCATCACAAAAAGTGCATTTGTTATCAGTGCTAGAGAAGTGTCTAAACCATGCATCCTTCATTAGAATTCTTTCTCGCTTCAGCAACCACAAAAATATCTTGATCCGTATTGGGACCTTCATATCCAAAATAAACTTGCAACCCGGGATTAAGATCTCCTGTAACTGTCCCGGTTGTATGCACGTCGCACCGTGAAATCACTGCCTTTGCAAACCTAATGGTCAGGGTCATCATGAGGACCATCCAAAGCACCCATAACATCCAGGAGTTGCATAAACTCCTGGAAATGTTGATCAGAAAAATCCGAGGGTATGGTGTGATAATCAGAAACGGATAACTGATGGATGCAGTTAGATCAGTAGCTAGTGCAAACAGCCATGGGTAATGGATTACCAAAGCTCTTCATCAGTCCAGTCATCTTGTCCAAAACGCAAAAGAGCATCCGTCTCCAAGCACAAGGCGAAAAAGCAAAGTAAAGTTGAGGGAGAAAAGAACAAAGTCCTTCCAGAAAGGAGGTGAGAAAAGTGAGGTCGTTGTACAATAGACCTCCGGGCATGAATTCCATAAATCCCATGTATTAATTTGCAACATATTTTTCCCCTTCACCCTAGATCTTGGCAACCCACTTGAAAAGTAGTGTGCAATTCATAGTGTCCAAGCAAAGGATACGGAGGCCACCCACCTCATTTGGTAGTGTAATAGTACCTCAATTGATTAATTTAATTGCCCAAGGTTTTGACTGGATTTCCCAGAGAAATCTTCTCATAATCGTTTCATGGCGACGGCGTATCCCAGTCGACAACAGTCTCGAGAACATGAAAAAACACGGATAGCCACAGGGACAGCCTTCACATTACCACGTGTTCACCACATGACAGAGTCGAGGGTTTCCACCCTCTGATCTTCCACCCCAACTTCTCAATAACATGTAACCCGTCCGGCAGACGAAGACAACCATTACACAAGGGTAGACCTAAATAGCAGATTGGTAAATATCCACATGCAGTTTCAAATTCCCAGCCACAATCATCCGCATCGACACAGGTGAGACCAAAGAGCACCCCAATCGACAAAAAATGGTGAACACCCACAAAATTTATTAATCACACAGATCGCGCAAAATTTATTAATCACACATGTTAAGATTTTCACATGGCTCTTGATTTACCAAAAGCTCTTGGCTCTAAACTGCTAGATAGTAAACCCCGCCATAAAACCCCCCATCAGTCCATTTCATGTCCAAGTAGTAGGCATCCATAAGTTTCAATCACCAATGCACCAGTATCCAGCATACCAACAAATTGAAAACAGACAGGATTTCGGAATCTTCTTTTTGTGTTTCAACAATTAGGAATAAGATACAGCACAGTCGCCTAGGAAGGTGCCCAAGAAATTAACAGGTTAAACGATCTCACAGGCATGTATAGTTACGATGATGAAAAAGGCATCTAGGAACTCATCCGTTGTTGCATCAAAAAAAAAACTCATCAGTTGTTGCCTCAACTAACTTGTTTTACCATTCTAACAAGATTAGGATAATTCTATCCATGCAATCTGAGATATGACATTTCGAATTAAGCTTCTTAAAATAAGGGGAAAATAAATCAAGATATCAGACAAGGAAATCAAGCATAAATATCTCAGAATATTTACGGACTAATATAAAAATCTCAGGTAATCTCAGATTATTCTCAGGGTTTTAAGATCAAAGTTAATCTCTTGATGGGGATCAAAGTAAACTACTACAAAATAGAACTCAAGAAACCCCCCACTTACCCAAGGTGAAATTAATAAAGCGGTCCTAAATACCTATCCCCTTCCATCAATTTATTCACATTCCAAATCAGAAAGCAAAAGAGAATTGATAACGACCATATAAATTAACCTTTATGAACCCCTCGTCATCTCCCGAAGCAATAGTCGTCTCAGTGATATTTATCAAGCGGTTCACTGCCGCCCTACATTACCAAGAAAGTACATAATGTAAAATCCTATTACAATATAAACCAGAATGCAGCACAAATTTGGTTTCAGTGTATCACAAACCCATGAGCATTTTCTAGGCGTGCAATAGTGGATCCAGTCTCCACATCGGTTGCAAGAATTGAGTAATCAGGGGACCCCGTAAGAAGCACTAAACCATCACAACAAATAAAAGATGAAAAATCAACTACAATGTTCATTATAATAGTTATAGCACCTTGAGAAATATTGAAAAATAAGCTGCTTACTTTGTCCACCATTAACAAACCGCACTGCCCTGCATGATTCTCTATGGGCACAGACACGTAGTAATCTAAACAAGATAAAACTGAGATATTGATACAATCTACAAAACTCTGTGACTACTAAAGAGATCTATCCACGTATCCTCTACAGAAAAATTCAAAATTAATATACAGTTTTCCATGGAGAAGTAAAAGTAAGACCATGTCATAGCAAATTATCAACCTACTAATGATTAACAATTTTCAACAAGCATTATAACCAATATTGATGTATCGTAATCAACACTGATAATACGGCATTCCTCTTTTACAAATAACAAATGTTGAATTCAAAAGAAACTATTAGCACAAGTACTCCAACTTTGACTATTAGCGCAGAAAACACTCCTATAGACAACTAAAAGACAGACAACACTCGTGCCACCTAAAAGCTATATGACAAGACAAACTTCTTCTTTTAAACCATACCATAATATATTTCAAGTTGCTGTAACAAGCCTTGTTGAAATCTGAAGGTGATAAAAATACTACCTCAAATTTAGGTACATTTCAGTGAGATTTAAAAGGTTGCAAAACAAATACGTAGTCTATAATGTAATATAAAATAACTAATTGATATAAGTATACTGGATTAAAAACAAAAGGATTAATATATAGATAGAAAAATCGTATAGATCCTTCAAAGAGGATGATTGTATTAAATCTTTCTATGGCACAAAAGCAAAACACTATCCATCCTTAGCAATACAAAAGTTAAAGGGTTTTTTACATTTATAAACCTCTTAACTTCTGCAATATCAGTGATGCATCTTCCTTTTTTGGAATATCACTTGTCCCCCTACCTTCTTGCATCGTTATCACTTGTGTCCCTCGAGTTAGATGCCGTCCATCCATTTCTTGAATGGACGTTAACTTTTGGGCACAATAATAATTAAAAAAGAAAACTTAGGGTAAAAATGTAACTTTCTATTCATCCCTCGTCTTCACCTTCTTCCTCCTCTGTAAACCCACCACCTCCTCCGACCCCCACCTCCTCCACCTGCAACGCACCCATCCATGTGTGCGTTGCCCCGAGGAAGAAGAACCTTCATTTTGACCATCGTTGATTCCATCTTCAAACCATGGACATCACGCTTTTCTCTCCTTCTCGTTGGTTGAACGCCTCAGATCGGTTTTCGGATGTGAGCGTCCTCATTCTCCCATCCACTCCTTCTCGACAATTCAACACCTCAGATTGGTTTTCGGATCTGGGCGCTCGACCTCATTCCCTTATCCATGTAGGGGTCGTCACTCGCAGCACATTCATCTGTTACTGAAATCATATCACCTCAGATCTCCAAATCCGAGATCAAGTTCATTCACCTAATTCCTTCCCAGCATATCAACCTTAAAATGCATGTCAGATCAATGTGTTGCTCAACTTTTTTTTGCTTTATTATTTGATAACAACAATCTGAAATTGGACAATCTGTAGTGCATTAATTTCACCATGAAATCATTTCATCTGAGGGAGAAGTTTTTCGGAGTCGGTCTTAATTCGTGAGCAGCAGCTACGCATATGATTTAGTTAAGCTTTGTTTCGATCAGACCTTGTGTTGGTTTGGATGTGTCGACATGCAAGTCGAAGAAATGATCTTTTTTATGAGAAAGAGGGGGATCTCCCGAGGCAGGAGTCACCACTGCAACCATTCATTAAAAATAAAATAAGTAGCACATATCAGCTTGAAACCCATAAATTGTAAAGAGCATTACAATGTGAAACAATATTCTCTGAGTAAAACCGTTGGTTTTTAAAAATCAGCTCATTTCGACCACTCCATATTGCCCAAAGCACCCCAAACGCTTTAGAACAATCATCCATCGACCTCATTCCCATTGCACGAACCGACCAAAAAGCCTCTGGCCCGTTGGCTTCCCCCCAAGGGATCCTCACCTCCCTCCAGTCCTGCACTGACGTCACGCAACCAAAGAAAAGGTGCTCCGCGTCTTCCATAGCACCCTCACACCTATCACAACCTGTGTCTTCGAGGCCAAACAATCTCCCCCTCCTCACTTTATCACACAACCTGTTCTTTCTCAAACACCACAAGAAAATCTTCACTCTACACGGGATCCTGACTGCCCA
This sequence comes from Ottelia alismoides, assembly GCA_037367405.1. NCBI lineage: Eukaryota > Viridiplantae > Streptophyta > Magnoliopsida > Alismatales > Hydrocharitaceae > Ottelia > Ottelia alismoides. Next base: position 683,525 of record JAZKJV010000873.1, on the reverse strand, counting down.
AATAATCTTCCAATCCTGACATAGCTCCTCGTCACGGTCCACCGCCGACCGCCTCATCGGATCATAAGCTTTCTTAACTGAAAATCTCACCCATCACATTCAAAATGATCTGCTTCCAGGGAGAACTCCCCCGACGGCGTAGCAACCTCATAAATTCCTCCATGCGTTGATCCAATAGATCAGCGACAAACAACGGCACCCATGAGCCAGAATCTGCCACCTCAACCAGAAGGGCATCCCTCCTCGTCGCCGCCAGAGCCACCGGTCTTGGGAAACAGCGCCCAAGGACGCCCTCCCCCGTCCAATCGTCAAGCTAAAATCTAAATACATGGCCGCTCCCCACCCTCGAGCGCAGTCTAGGGATAAGATTCGGCAAAACGGCTTGGATCCCGAACCACAACGGCGACTCAAATCTATTTATGTCCGCCACCAATGCTCCATTGACACCATAAACATTCCTCACGACTCTAGCCGCCAGCGAGGTCGAAGATCCCAAACCTGAAGTACCCACTTAGCCAGCAATGCTTTATTCATGAGCTCTACATCAAGGACCCCAAGGCCTCCGTCGCTAATCTCCTTCGTAACATCCTCCCAGCTCACCAAATGCAACCCGGACCTCTGTTATCTCCCATCCGACCAGAAGAAGGGCCTCATCAAAGACTCAACCTTCTTCCTTACCCCAACCGGCATCAACCGAGTGGAGTAGAAGAATATTGGGATGGCAGCGAGAACGTGCTTAAGGAGGGTTAACTTCCCTCCCTTAGGTAGGGTGATCGCCTTCCATCCAACCAATCTCTCCTTCATTCTGCGCACAATGATGTCCCAATCAGACTTCCTAAGTCTGCCATCCACTAGCGGCAAACCTAGGTAGGAGAGCGGGAAGCCCCCCATTGGTGACCCCGCCCACGCCGTGATCCTGCCACGCTCCGATTCGTCCATCCCGAAGGAAATCACCACCGACTTCTGTCTGTTGATATGAAGTCCAGAGAGTTTGCCAAAGATATCAACCAGCAGTGTTGCATTGCGATTCTACTCTTCTGAGCCACAAAGAAAGATCAGCGTATCGTCGGCATACTGAAGCAACGGGACAGAAGTATCCCCCGTCCGGAAGCCCTCGCACCATTGAGTCTCCACGACGTGCTTGAACAAGACCGCCAAGCAACCCGCCGCAAGAATAAAGAGCATAGGGGCTAGCGGGCATCCATGACGGACCCCCCGTTGTGGCTGGAAGAAGCCTCCCTCCGGTTCGCCACTCACTAAAATCGAAGAGGAGGTTGTAGCGATACATCTCTTCATCCATTGAACCCAAACCTCAGGGAAGCCCCTTCGCCGCAGAGAGGTCCACAAAAAATTCCATCTGACGTGGTCATATGCCTTGGCATTGTCAATCTTCCACAGCGCCCCCTTCTTATTCGTCCGCCTCCATTCGAGGCAGATTTCCGAAACCACCACAAGACCATACGCCATTTGACGTCCCGGAATGAAAATGAACTGCCCCTGGAGCACAATCGAATCCATTACAACCTTGAGCATGTTCGCAAGCACATTTGCCACAATCATATATAGAGCGTTGGAAATCGAAATCGGTCTGAAGTCGTCCACCCTCAACGGATTCTCCCTCTTTGGAAGGAGAAAGATTAACACCTAATTTATCTTCTCGAAGCCTCTGTTGCCATCCCTGAATTCGCCAAGCACCTCCATAACCTCTGCCTTCAGTAGATCCCAAAATTTATGTAGAACAGGACTGAAAATCCATCTGGACCTGATGTCCCATCCACATTCAGACCCCACACTGCCCTCCTCACTTCCTCCTCAAAGAAGTCCGCTACCAACATCTCCGCCTGCCCGGCGGCCAGCTCTTCCACCCCCACACCTGTCCATCCCCAACCTTCCCCACCCCCAGGCCCCTAAGCGAGTTCTCCACGAAGTACCTCCGTAGCGCCCCTCCAATCTGCTCCGCCCCCGACACCCTCACACCCCCTACCTCGATCTCATGCAAAAAGTTCCTTCTCTGACCGAACGCCATGGCGTGAAAGAGCCTCATATTGGTGTCACCTTCCTTCAACCACTTCTTCCTCGATCTCTACCTCCACACAATCTCTTCCTTTATGTCGTCCAGCAGCAGCTCCTCAAGCAAGCCCAATCTCTCAGCAATCTCCTCCTGTTCCAGTCCCTTCTCGTCATCCAAGTTGTCCAACCTCACCAGTCCCGTCTCGGCTTCACTTCGCCTAGTCCTACGTCGATTTCTAACCTCTCTGTCATAAGCCGTAAGGAAAGATCTGAGGGACCTCGATTTAGCTGCCAATTGCGAGATTGTTGAGCCCTCCACATCACAACCGCTCCAATGCTCTGCAACCTGCTCCCTAAAACCAGCTTCAAGCAGCCAACTCCGCTCAAAACGGAAAGTAAACCTTCCTCCCTTTTCCTCACCAGACGACTACATAATAGGCGTGTGATCGGAGCGCGTACGCGGCATAGCCCAGGCTCGGGCAAGTAAAAGTGCCTCTGCCGCCTCCGAGGACAACAATAAGCGATCGAGTCTGGAGCGTGACCTCACATTCCGCCAGGTATGGGCGCAGCCAGCCAGGAGTCGGGCGCGGATCCGCAAGCGGTGCAAGTGGTGGACCTAATTGGCGAAGCAAGTATTCGACCTGGAGTCGTTTGCCCCAAATTGGATCTTGGAAAGGCGAGTCTGGTTGGGGGAGTCCGGTTCAGGGAGTCTTCTGAGGCTTTGTCGGTTCTATTCGGGAGGCCCGCGAATATGGTCGAGTCGATGGTGGGCGTTGCCACGTAGCTCGGATCTCCGGTAGGTGCCGAGAAGGTTCTAACACCTGAGGGGCAAGGCGGCGAGCAGTTGACTCAGGGGGAGCACAGGTCGGATGGGATAGTCGTGGCGACGGCTCGGGCGGGATCGGAGGAGGCAGACACGAGGCTGGGGCCGAGATTGGCAGTCTCAGCTACCGCCGACTTCGCGAGCAGGTTGTTTCCAGGTGCGAGAGCGGTCTGCGGGGTCAATGGAGAGGCACCGTGTTTTGAAGGTGAAGAGGGGGGTTGCCATGCCGCACACTTTCAGGGGTCTCCAGGTTCGACGCTGCCTATGTGCAGGGAGAGTCGCTCAAGTCGGAAAGGATGAAGCGGAGGGCCATGCTGAGGGCTTCGTTGGCTGGGATGGAAAAGTCGCACAATTCATCCACAGATGTCGGTGGGCTGCCGTTGTCGCAGAACTGCTTTGAAGTGCTAGACCGAAGCATTGCTAAAAGGTTGGGGGTTATCCCTCCAAAGAAGTTCAGCCAAGTTTTATCTTAATGGAGATTTTCGCTTGGAACATCAGGGGGTTGGACTGCTCCGACAAACGGCTGGGGGTGAAGAACTTGCTGCAAGCCGCTGTTTCAGGGAACTGGATGCCGACTTTCGTTACTGATTTACCTAACATGCGTTTGGAGTAGTTCATTCGAATAATGGGGGAGGTTTCGCCTCCGGGCCCTTTCATTGATGACCTGGATTACTTCCGATGGGGCGGGGCTAGCCAGTCGGTTTTGAAGCTATATAAGGAGTTGTGGGCTGAATATATTGAGAGTGACGCAAACATGTGCCAAGATCTCAGAATTGTGTGGGCAGCCCGTATTACGGGTCCAGTCAAGGTGTTTCTGTGGTGTCTCAGAAGAGACTGACTACTCGACAAGGCGAGGAGGAGCAGATTGTTTCACTTGGATGACGCATCGTGCGACAGACGCGACGGCATTCTGGAGGATTCTGACCACATGTTCTTCAACTGCCCTGCATCGATGCGGGTCTAGAGTGAGATTGGGTGTGAATGGGTCGAACTGGAGGCTTGGAGGACTTCTGGAGCTCTGTTTGACAGGTGGGGAGCAACTCGCACGCGGATTGCGTCAGGCCTTTCGCGGTGATGTGGTGCATTTGGACAGCAAGAAATGGGGTTATCTTTAACAACCACGTGTTTCACTATGAAAATGTGGTCGATCATTTTAATTCTCTGTATCGTCTTTGGCTCGCTCTGTAAAGTTCGTTAATCTTTATTTAATATAACAGGACCCGCGGTATATCCCGCATAGGGATACCACCCTCTTTTAAATCAAAAAAAAACTAATTGGTAAAGTTTATAGGAGTCATGGTGTAAAAATTCTTATTATGAAATGCATAGTCTTGATTGTAATTTCAGATTAAACTGGATATTCTGAAACACATTAAAAAATGGCAAACCTTCTACCACTTTAAGTAGGGTCGACTACATGAATTCTTGCTCAAATCCATGTTGAAAGATAGGACTATTTTTTACGTTGGTTGTCGGCTACCTAACGCAACCCCCACGAGTTGGGATTGAACCGTCGTCTTTTGGGCGACAGACACACTGCACTACCTCCAGACCATTGAAGTGGGTATATTCTGAAACACATTGCACCGAGAAATTCAATTTCTATCTGAAGATATATTACAAAAATACCAAAATTCAATTTTTTTAAGTCAATCAAAAAATATCCAAGATTGTTAGTCATCCACGTTTCACTACGAAATTAAAGCGGCGCAATTCCAATCAAAACTACACCGGTATGCAACTAAACCAAATAAGACACCTACCCAATGTGAGTGCAAGATCCAGGCATGTATCACATCGACATAATATCTCTGATGTCATGATATACAATACACAACCTTTGATTTCACATGACACGCAATGCCATTGGGGCTTGGCTCTAACCATAGAGTCTCCTCCAAATGTGTGATTTCCCGATCAGAACTCCATTCCGAAAGCTATTCCCAAGGCATAAAATCTAGAGGCACGTACCCAAGAATCCTAAGAGATTGGTACACCATATCAGGTATTAGGCAAAGGAAGAGAAAAGGCAATCCAGCCCCCGTCTAACTCAACATCCCACTTTCCCATGTACTACTCAGCTAAGTATGCAAACAAACTTTGACAGATGCACTGCTCATTAAAACGAGCAACGATCCAAAGCAAAAATATCATTAGAAAGTATTATTATATAATTTGTATCCCCTAGGTTCTCTTTCATGAAATGATCTCTTAACTTTCACTATCATGCAACTAAACACTTACTTCTATAATATTATTAAATTAAAACAAAGTTACGCAGAAAAGGGCCAGAAAACGATCCAATTGTTTCCGATATAAGCAATAACAATCGATGTTTTACTTACCTCGTTCCAATCCAATTAAAAATCTTTTTTTTCTTTCAGAAGTCATTCCATTTACAATACAGGATTAGGATTCCACGATACACAACTACACCACGATAATTAGCAGTATAAAGTTATCACCATTGCTGACAACGATAAAGTACCTGATCGGCGGTGAATCGGTGGAATAGTGGTAGCTGTTGCAATGTTAACATAAGCAAGTAAGAAAAAATTAGTGCGCATCAGCAAAAGGAGACAGAGGTAGCGTCTACTTACAGATGGAGATCGCCATTAATGAGGCCAATGGCTACAAGAGAATTTGATGGGTGGAAGTCGAGATCGAATGGATGTTTCTCCAGATTAATCTCCATCGAGTAATCGGTAATAATTCCTGCGCCACCAAGGATTCTAATTCGATGTTCGACAGAGCCCCCCGATAAAACCTAACATGATACAGATTTCCTTCATTAAAACCGGGAAAACAGACACTCGAGGAAAAGAGATTCGGGAAAAAATACGTAAATTAAAAAAATATCCTAAATATATTTTAATTCACGAATAAGGGGCCTCAATTTTTAAATGTAACAAATAGGGATCTAATCCTTTTTTATCTCTGATAATAAGCGGACATTAAATACTAAAGTTGAAAGTTGAGGCCCCTCCCTTTAAGATTTTAAAAATAAAGCCCATGGAAGAAAATTTAGGCACAATTGACCGACGAAGGGTGAGAGTAGATCTTCAAACGAACTCAACTCGACATTCATGTTTCACTTCGGAAACCCTAATTCTTGAAACGAACTCAACTCGACCAAACATAGATAGGAAAAAAGAGGGAGAGAAATCGAGGATCCGCGACGGAAGAGACTTACTGGGCCTGGCGAAGCGATCGAGCGACCCCGACTTCTCCGATCGGGCGGCGACTTGCGGCGATCGAGCTGGAATCCCCGAGGATCGGAAGGGGGCAGGAGGAGGTCGAGATCGAGGGCTGAAAAGCCCTTATCTCCTCCTCGAGATCGAGACTTCGAGAGAGAGAGAACGGGCGGCGCGGGGTTTGAGGTGCGGTAAGAAGACCGGCGGCGGGGGAGAGCGGGACCCACTGCTGCGTGTTTTCGTTTTTCTTAGTAGCGTCTATGCACTGTGACGGAAAGTGGCGTTTGTTTCGAGATTCCGTTTACTGCGGTGTTTTTCTATCAATGCCCTTATTGTTGTTCACTATCACATCACTATCCTTCTCTTTTATGTATTTACGCAGATACGCCTGTGAATTTTTTTTTTCTTTTGCATGGAAGTCCCTAATTTGTGTGATGTTAAAAAGGTTTTCTATTTTTTCGACAAAGACTGATATGAGGTAAAATCCCCATCAACTTATCATGTATTAATACTTTAGTTATACTCAAATTGGATGATCTTTAGTTTAGGTAGAAAATTTATTTTGCTAATCTTTTACGTCATATTTTTCATTCAAAATAGTCAGACGCCTCCCACATCGAACAAATGATCGAGAATCGGGCATTAAACGCATATTGAGACGGAAGCTTCTCTGGCTATCGCCCTTTGACAATCTATTCACTTCATTTCTATCGAATACGGATACGGATATGCATTAAGAAAATTATATCCTTAAAAATTCGTATACGAATCCAAAACGGATATTTATTGAATTACTGATCAAATATGGATAGAATAAAGAGTTAATCCAAATATGAATCGAATAAATAGTGAAATCCAAATATGGATCCAATAACACATGGAATCTGAAAATGGATCGAATAAATACCGCATACACATACGAATTGAATTTTTATCAAAGTTATTTCATAATGGTTTTAAAAAATAGCAATGAAATATAAATAAGTTGTATCATGACAAAAGGGAGTGTCGAGGTGACTTGCGTTCTTGATCAGAAGCAAAAAGGGAATATGGATTCGTAACTTTTGATCGTGACTATTCTCAAACAAATGGAAGTTTATTGATATCATCATTATAAACAAAATATTATGTTATATAATGTATAATACTAATATAATAACACGGTGTTGTACCTTATATTATATTAAGTAATATATAAAATAATATTAAATATTGTATTCGAATATCTAGATCTGGATATTCAAGACATTACCATATCCGTATCTGTATCCGGAAAATTTTTACAACCTATATCTATATTCGATCCGTATCCGATTAATATTCGGATATGAATATATATATCCGGTATTTTTTCGAATATGGTAAGCAGATACGGATATATCCGTAGCATTCAACTTTACTATTTAATGTCAATATAAAATAATTAACAAAAGTTTATATTTGAGATAAAAAAATATCGAGGAGCCTCTGTTACCGTGAACCTGAACTAATGATCTGGAGAAGAGTTATTTAGCAGTAGGGTGGAGCATTGGGCTTGACCCGACCCAAGCTCGTCAATTTTTCTGCGGGCCTTGGGCCGGGTCGAGGCCCGTTTTTTTTAACAAATCGAGGGCCCGGACCCGACCCAAGGCCCGCATCATCAGGCACAGGTTCGGGTCAGGCTCAGCCTATGCCCATTCCATGAAGTTGTACTTTGATTGCAATTTATTGTTATGGATATATTTCATCCATACCACATGAATATTAGATGTATTGTTATGATATAATATTACTATTCATGGATGAAAGAAATATTGGATGTATTGTGATTATAAATCCATGTCCCCTAATTTCTTTGTAACAAGATATTTTGAAATATGAGGGTCCGAGCCCGGCCCATTTGTGCTTCGGGTTCGGGCCCAATCCAACCCAATCATGATATCTTTGAAATATGAGGGCCCGGGCCCGATCCATTTATACATCAGGTTCGGGTCAGGTGTGAGCTTTTGTGGGTCAGATCAAAGTTGGGTTCGGACCGACCCGACCCAATGCTCCACCCTATTTAGCATTGTGATAGTGGGATCCTATGGGGTCTAAGGGAGGAGGCTAACTAGGATTTTGATGCACATTTTGGATCTTTTTGAATTATATCCATATCTTACTATATATTAAGGGTCGTGGACATAGCACTGTTCATGGCACTGTAGCACTGTCCACGGCCCTTTTAATTGCATACACATTCTGCCACATACTCTATTTTCTAATTCTATTATATATATCTTACTATATATGGACCCCGTGGAATGGGGCACTATTCAACATAATTTTTTTAAAAAAAAACAAGTGTAACGTCGATGCATATAACTTTGTTACCAAATTTAATGGTGAGGTCACGCCCGAACTTATGCTCTTCTACTTTGCCGATCTTTGCATCTCCCACGCAATGCCCATGCCACGTGCCTATCTCTCCATCTCCCACCACGCCCTCTTTCTTTTCCATCCATTTTCACTCACCGAAGTATATCAATCCCTCATCCTTCCACGAAAACTCTCTGCCGTCGTCTGTCACGGTCTTTAGGTCAAGCGTTCGAAAGAACAAAGAACGGAGATGTGATCTGATCAAGGAGTTGAAGTTGGGATGACAGGGGAGACCTCCAGCGAAAATGCTCGACCGATGTCACGAGAGGAAACGATGATTACGATAAATCCTGAAAAATCAATCGATGTGCTCGAGAAGAGATTGAAGGAGCACAACACTCTTTATCCGGTAATAAGAAGGGTTTCCACTCAAAATAGTTGTTTAAGCAGTACCTTATTTGTGTTAATAATTTTTTTATTGAGGAACGAAAGCAGAAAACAACTCTGGAAAAATAGTGAAGGCAACGACGTTGATGGTGGGATGAAGAGGCGGCGGTTTCATGGTTTTCTCCCCCGCAGAAGGGTACCGACCATGATGGAAAATGTGGTTGCTGCGAACTTCAAGCCGTCACATTGAGTACGGAGTGCAGAGGCCCTGGTGGTGCTTGGCGAACGGGAAGAACCTTCAATAGAGATGGGTTGCGGGCCTAGCGGCAACGTCGCTTGATCCATTGTGCCAACGACGATGATGCCATGGACGATGGAGAAGATGACACAATAGATCTCACTGTACGCACCTGGACTGAGGACTACCCAACTATTAAAATATTTCACCATCCACTAATTCCGACTTAGATGCTTTTAGATGATGTTGGCACTTGCTGTTTACAGGATTTAAACGCGCCTTACTCTAGATTTATAGCATTGACGAGTTGATCTATGCTCAATTATCACACCCAGCATACACGGTACATGAATCTTCATAGATTGTCACCTATATATATATATATATATATATATATTCATGAGATGTATTCATATCCTCTCTGCAATGTGGATTGCTTAAACGATATGACACCGTAGTTACAAAATTTGGCCAAAACAGTCAAAGTGAGGTGAAAAGTACTTCAGATGAATTATTATTATTACTAAAGCATTATATTAATGTTTGGAATCGCAAGTTATTTCGAATTGGCATTGATTGATTTCTGAGACGATTATTCTACAAGTGAAGCTGCATCTTCTTGGTTGTTATAAACTTGCTCCAATACAAGAACTAATATGGCATATGCAAGAAGATATGTCACCTCCATGATGGGCGTTGGGTAAAAATGTCTACACTTACTCAAATTTTTATATTATTATTGTCTTGCTTGCTTAATTTGTCGTATTGTTATATTATGTTGATCTTTGCGGTCCATCTCTAATCTTTATCTTATGTTTTGAAATTGTATTCAAAATCCTTATCTAAATCTTCCTTCTGAAAATGACTACTTGTGCCATAATTGTAAGAGGAAATATAACGTAGAACAAGGCTTCTTTGACACCAAGCTTTGGTATTTGTTGGTATTTTTTATTCCTTTGATGGTGATTTTTAAGGTCGAGGTTGATGTTTCACACATGTGTGCAGATATTGTTTTGAAATTTGAAAAAAGAAAAGAGGTAATAAATGTTCTAAATGGGCTCAACGGGTTGCTCTGACCACTATTTTCGGTGAAAATTTTTATTTTTTTTATAAAGAATCATATCATGTATTTTCATCATTATATCCTTATAATATGACATTCAAATTTTATCAGAAACATAAACTCTTATACCCTCCATCTATAATAGGTAATTTTAATAGCATTAGAATTACTGTAATCGACCAATCTATATGGAGGGCATAAGTGTATCTATCTTTGATGAAATTTGAATGACATATTAAAGGAATATAGTGATGAAAATAGATGATAATATTTTCTAAAAATATTTTTTTTACCGAAAACAGAGGTGGGGACCGTGGGGTCATTAAACCCATTTGTAATTTCCTATTCGGCCCATCTCTGTCCTTTCTTTCAGGATTTATTTTACTATATTTCGTCCACAGAGGTATAATAAAAACGTAAAAGTAACGGATGTATCCATATTCCATTACCCTTTATAGATACGCAACACATGAGATCGCAGAAGATTTCACTGATTAATGCGCATTTTAGAATCTAATTTGATTTGACACATCACATGTTCCTTGCAAGAAGGCCGACGGAAACGTTTATAACACGAGTATAATAGTAGGACTACAAACACACACTTTATAAAGGGACTTTACGGTATTATCCAACGGAGTTTATTACTTCAGATAGTAAGGGACCTACATGACAAACATTGCAGAGATGATGCAAGTAGAAAAGGTAGTTTAAAGCAATGTCCTACATGACAATATGTGGTGCAGATTGTTTACAATCACATTGTTATGTGCACTTCTTACAAATGTACGCATATAATTGTTGATGCAAGTAGAAAAGAATTGTTATGTTCTCTATCTATCGCTTCTGCTTGGTAAAAAATTATACATTTTTCTACGGTTCTCTCCAAGGAAAGTAGATGAATACGGGAAACATTCATGTTGCTCCTTCTAGCTGCCCTAGATGGCTTCAAATTCCATTGTGAAGAGGTAATTTAAAGCATTGTGGAACCCAAGGAGTGGTCGGGTGGTAGAGCAGTGTGCCTCCACTTTAAACGACCCGGGTTCGAATCCCAGTGGGGACGCTCCGGACCCCCGAAATTATCGGGCCTACTATTAAAAAAATTTAAAGCATTGTGTCTCTCATATTGTTTAAAAATAATAAAGGTAAAATTATGGGTGCTTCATTGCTTTCCAACTTTGTTAAAGTCTTGCGCAGTCAATAGATCTACATATTTGTTTTGTCCACATATTTAATATTTTTCCCTTAATTTTATGTGTTCGATTTTTGGTGTCCTTTTTATATATTAAGGACGAATGATTGTATAGCTTTGAGATATAGTCTGGCATGCATAAAAAGATGCAAGGAAATTCTTCTAGAGGTTATTGAACATATAAAATCGGCGCTCATGTTGGACCTTGAGATGGATGCCATGTTGTAGCAGTAACTACTTCATGCTCATGCACTCGAAAGGACCCTTCAAAATTTGTAAGTTCAAAAATAAGATTTTAAATTTATAATTAGACAATGTATCTCAACTTTAGAACAAAAAAGGTTGGATTTCATGTGTCTTTTGCTTTAATATGTACTTTTTTTTTCTTCGTAAACTTATTTTTACAGCTTACTTACACTATAACATGTATAGTTGGATGTACTTTTCCAGTACAAGTTATGCATATTTGTTTAATATATGTTGACATGGTTTTTTAAGATGTTAGGAAATACTTATTTTGCATTTACGATCTATTGGAAATTATTAGTACACTCTCACACACATATCTTATTTTTAATTAATTATATATATATATATATATATCTTATTTTGAATGCATTTTAAAATAAGCAGATTAGCTTTTGATTCTTAATCTTGCATGTGAATCGACTCTTCTTATGTATCTGTAATATAAACATGTTTCTTGGTGCAAGGCACATGTCTTAAATATATGATATAAAGATGGATTTTTTGAATGGGTATAATTTTTGTTTATATTTCCCGGTGCATTGCACCGGGTTTGGCACTAGTATATATATATATATATATATATATGCATGTATATATGTACATAATATTTTTCGTCATTATCCATATTCAGACTATTTTTCCTAAAGATACGGTAATATATTTTTGGATAAATTATAAAAAGGACCTGATTATGCCTCGATTCTCAATTAACGGTTTTATTTCCCAATGTATTTACCCTTTCTGTAACTGAGAATAATGGAAACCAAGCTTTCTTTTTTGTGATTACCAGTTCTTAAGTTGTTCAACACCACATGTATTTACATTTCTAACAAACTTTTAAGATAGATAAAAATAAGAAGGTAATTATATACTTATCAGTATCTATATCCAGAGAAACCTGTCAGATTTGTATTGAATTCAGATAATTACCGTACACACATTGCGCACCCCTCTACATTATTGCTCTAGGCATTAAAAAATCGGATTGGACCGAATCGATCAGATCGATTGGACCGGGAATCGGCTCCGACCCGATCGGTTCGACTGGTTTCGTGTAATTAATTAAAAAATAAAAATAAAAATAAAAAATCGGGTCGGATCGGTGGTTAGACCGGTCGACCCGGATGGTCGGACCGGATTGATCTGGATTGACCCAATTTTGATAGTTTGGTAAATTTTCAAAATAGAAGGTCAAATAATGAGATAATGGGATTTTTATCACTTGTGTCCTTCTTAACTTCTACGATATAAGTTATATCCTTCTCTTTTTTAGAATATATGTTTTGCTAATACTTTTTTAGAGTAATTTTCTGGAAGCAACTACAAATAAATGACTATAATATTATATCCATACATAATTCTAGAAAATATAACTAACTTATGTAAAGTTTTACTCAAAATAGACAATCATGTTATTTTATTGAAAGATTGGACATTTTAAACGATTATTTCATTTATATAAATACATACTTATATATGTATCCGGTTTTATCGGTTCAAAAAAAAACGGTCCAAATGGTCTGACCATTAAATAAAGCCCAGTCCATCTTTTTCCGAGTCGATAGGAATGATGACATCATGCTGCCATCATCCGGCCAATTTGGACCGATCCAACCCGATTGGACTAAATCGAAAACAAACGGGTTCAATGTCGGATCCGATTTTTAAAAGCTTGACATGAACCCTTCACTATCCACGAGTAGATATCCTAGATAACATTGTCCCACATTAAATTTCTACTTTCAACCAACATCCATTACTCGACAGATCGGGAAGCCTTTAATTTTGCATGCAAATGTCCACGCAACGCAATAAATTTATCTGGATCATGAACGTACATGCTATGCAAAATAGGGCGATACTGGTATAAATAAAAAATTTCCATATTTATCCGTAAGAATATTCACATTCATAAAAATTTACAACATCATGTAAACGGAATGGATATCTATAATAATGTATCCATGAATGATCAATGATGGGCTTACCCAATCGTTATCAAGGAAAATTAGTATTGACAATTTATCGAGCTCATGTACAATAGGATCTATAAAGAACTACTCATAATGCTTATGTTCAAGTTATCAAACAGTAGTCCGCTACTCTTGTAGCTCTTTTTTCAAACTTTGTGAGTTTTAGATGTATGAATATGTTAGGAGTTTACAATATCAGTCAATACACACGAAATGAGATGATAATAATGATGTATATTTTGGAATCTATTGATAAAATATTCATCATTTATTTTGAAATAATTCCTTTTGTTTAAAAAATATTGGCATGAAGGATATATATACATATACATATACATATGTATTTAATCCGTCACCATATCTTTCTTATACAGATTTTGTCATCCGTGTTTGTATCTGTTTCAAAATCGATATGCATATCACTTTGATATCCATAAATATATGTCTATGTATACATATATTTGTTTTCATTTAGAAATATAGTTTAGATTTGTTTTTTAACTACCTTTGACATAATAATATTAATAATAATAATTTCATCATAATTGATACAATTGTTATGAAAAAGCACATTTAACATATTATATCATACATATAAGCCATCCAGTACATGTATATTTAAGTTAACTTATAGAGTATTTTTGATATTATTTGTATCCGATCTATATCTGTTTTACATCCATACATGTTTTTAAGGATATGATAAACTAAATTTCATATCCATTGATATATGTATCTGAATGTTGGATAAGGATATGCTAACAGTAACACTATAAGAAAAATGAGTTGTGGCTACGGAATGTGGTTATAGAAAATTGTGGCAACGATTATTCCGTGGCCACTATTTTCTCATACCTACAATACGTGGCCAAAGTCTTCATACAAGAGTTATGGCCACGACAAGTTCGGTGGTCACTTGTAGTGGCAACGACATAGTTGTGGTTAGAGAACTCTTGCGATGAGACTTGTAGCTACGACTACTGGCCACGACATGTGGTGGCCAGAGCCCAATTCTGTGGTCACAAACTCCATATCCATGAGCATGGTTCTGTTGCCACAACTTATTTTCCTTGTAATGTAGAAACCTCAAATGCAGAAGCCTATCAAAGATAAAGAAATATAAATAGTGGAAGAATATCGAGATTTGCGTACAACTACTCCGTAAAGAACGAGATGAAATCATGGGAGAAGGCCTCTCAAAGGTCAAATTTTAATCAAAATCTCTCATCTGTTACAAGTGTTAGATGTTATGGAGCTTCTTATATAACCCAACCAATAAGACTAAGTCCTACTGACAGACTATGTGGGACTAAACCTGCGGATGTTGCAACTGGACCAGTAGATCAACTTACCCATCTCTGGCGTATACTCCAACAATAATATCCATATCTGTATTCATAGTTGATTACTAGCACCCCTTATGGCATATCTATTGTTACATCGCCGATCTTTTTAACTATGCTATGTTGTCTTTGTTGTCAAAATTTACACTAATTCTATTTTTTTTTAATAACGATATGTCTAAGTTTTTAGGACAAAGAAAACATGTAATCGTTGTTATATGAATCATCAAACAATGAAATATTAACACATATTATTCATTGATAATTTAAAGAATAAAAAATCATTGCAGATCTGATAATACTCGTATATATTTAATATCGATGATATAGCTATAGATTTCAAAGTAATCATTACGATAAATACACTGTGTAGTATCTATCAACAGGATTGATACAAATTGTACTTCTCATTATATCTACATATATTTTTTTGTACAAAATGATCTAAGTGGTCGGTTCAGGCATAAGGAGAAGGGATAAGGAGAGATAAGACAATATTTCTGTTTGGCTGACGGTAGAGGATAAGGAGAAATAAGAAGGGATAATTGGTAGGTATTTGTTATTCTCTGTTCGGTAGGAGAGAAGATAAAGGGGTTATGTTAGATAATACCATTAGATAAGTGGTAATTATTCCTTTTTTTTGGAGGAAATGTTGCTCGAAAAACAAACTTTTACCATTATGAAGGGATATGAAATTGGAAGAACACGCCCTAAGAATATCTTGATTTCTAATTTATAAATCTCATTTTCGAAAAGTAACAAAGAGGGTTGGAATCTTATTTTTTCTGTCTCAAATACAAACGTCCGTAAGTTTTTACGACCCTTTAATGTCGAGGATAAGGCATAAGTTTGAAAGCTTACCGTTTTTTTCTTATATTCACAAAATGAGTCCATAATTGGGAATCACGACGAGACTTTTTAAAATTTAACTTTTTTTTAATTAATAAAATTAGTGCATACATATGCGTTGCACGGGTTAGAAGTCGCTGATCACCGTTAGAATGATCAAATTATTAGTCATTCAAAAGTTATTTTTATGGTCAATATTTAACAATACTTATGTCGAAGATCGGAGTCGTCGATTTTCAAGTAACGATTGACTAAAAATTCGATCTTACGAATATATTCAAGCATGGTTGGTGGCAAACGTAATTATATTTTAAGTCATAGATACGTCAAAATTTAAGAGCCACTAATTTAAAGCTAAAACGGATAATGATGTGATAACGCGTACATCTATAGCCCTGTGTGCTCCTTTGCATTCACACGATTCAAGCTGCAGTAATGTATTTCCGATAGATTTTGAGAAAGTAATAAAAAATTTACATAGGTAGAAATAAAATTGTCCTAAACAAAATTACGTCATCAACTTTGATGCATATATTAACCTATAGACGCTTAAACTAATATATTGAATTTCTTGTGAATATATATCAGAGCAGCTAATGAAGATGGTGGCAACTGTATAATATAGATGGAGAAGTTGCTCATGTTGAAAATATATGTAATTTGTAATTTATTCATGTAAAATAATTATTGCAATGAGCCTTTATACATATAAGCCTACAATCCTCCACCCATATGAAGACAAGTGTGCCTATATCCTACACCAATATATAGAGAAGCTTCATGAAAATATGCACTTAGAAGAAGAGTCTAGAAAAAAGAGTGATATATAAAATATCTAGATATTTCTTCACACACCAAATTATCTAGATATTTTCACTTAAAAGATAAGCATTGAAGAGGATTCTAGATCCCTCTTCTAAAATATTCCCACCCTCTTGGAAGGGCTACAAATACTAGCAAGAGGTCTCATTTACACAATAATAGAAAAGAAGAAGTCCACTACTTTCACAAGAGTCTCTTAAGTATCCTCCTCCTTCAAAGGTTGTAAGTTCTTCCGTCGTTACAAATATTGTGAATCATTTTCTTGTAGAAATCTAAGCATGTATCCAAGTTTTAAGTTTTAATAAAAAGAATTTCTTAAATTCACATATATCTTGTGTGTTGATCCATATTCATTGCCTCTAATTAGAAGTATAAAGTTACCACCATAGCGGTAGCTGTTACAATGTTAACATAACCAAGTAAGAAAAAATTAGTGCGCATCGGCAAAAGGAGATAGAGGTAGAATCTACTTATAGATGGAGATCGCCATTGATGAGGCCAATGAGTATAAGAGGATTTGATGGGTGAAAGTCGAGATCGAATGGATGTTTCTCCAGATTAATCTCCATCTTGCAATCGGTAATAATTCCTACACCACAGCTTCGAGATCGATGTTCGATAGAGCCACCGATAAAACCTAACGTGATATAGATATTCCTTCATTAAAACTCGGAAAACAAACACCCGGAGAAAAGAGACTCGAAGGGAAAATACGTAAATTACAAAAAAGGTCCTAAATATATTTCAATTCACGATAAGGGGCCTCAATTTTTTAGATGTAACAAATATGGACCTAATCCTTTTTTTGTCTCTGATAATACGTTGACATCAAATCCTAAAGTTGAAAGTTGAGGCCCCTCTCTTTAACATTTTAAAAGTGAGGCCCATGGAAGAAAATTTAGGCACAATGAGGACCCTTTTTAGTTATTAACCTTAATTACGAATTTAAAAGAGCATTTTTGCAAGGGAATTAATATTAGTTATGGTTGAATTTCAAATTGTTATTTTCCCCATCCGTCCTCTTTCCTTTATTCTTCATCTGTATCAGATTTGGACGAAATCTCCAACTTTTTCTATTTTTCCAGCTTTCATTTTTTTATATTTTTATTTCAACAACCTTCAATTTGGGATTGAGTGAATAAAAAATTCCCCGATTGTCATTTGAAGCCATCTCTTCTCTGAATCTCCTTTATAAAAGGATAAGTTGTCCTCTGTCATTCTTTATCCACTCAGCAAACCAAATTTGTTTCTAGTAACCACTCAAAAGCCTTTGATTCTTGGTGGCAAAGAGTGTATAGTGCTTGAGGATTCTAGCGAGGAAGAGGACGACTAGAGAACATGATCAAAAGCTTCTTTGCCATCCATTGCATGCTTTGGATTGCATTTAGCTTTGATTCGCAACTTCTAACGGTTCTAGCTTTGATTAATCCATTTTGTTCTTCATTTGGTGTTGATTCACATATAAAATTGATCAGATTTCTTTTTATTTTCAATTCAAATTAGGTTTGGAATCCAAATTATTTGTGATTGTCCCTGATTTTGTTTTCCTTCTTTCGAGTATTTCACCAATCATTGTCTCATCTTCTTCGCCCTTCTCCCGTAAATCTATTAATCTATGAGAGAGCAACTCGCCAAAGCTTCATCCCTCTTCCTTTCTGCATCTACCTTCATGAAGAAACCACATCTGCGAAAGAAGACGAACTCCATGTCTAACTAGAAGTAGAAGGTTTTTATTATGTCGTGTTTGATTGTTCATTCCTTGTGCATGAGGAAGAAGATGACATGGCTTTACGCCATGCATCCTTGATATGGTCGACATCGCAAGAATAATCCATCTAGTCTCATCTCAACGAAGATCCCCCAATCAGAAGTGGACCAATCAAATTGAAGTTAAACTTCAACACATGACCATTTCATTAAAATATCGTATAAATTATGCTAACGCTCTTGGAAGAAACAAGCTTTCACATACATAGCTCAACCTTTTATGGAACATTTACACATGCATGCACCTAGGCGTTGATTGTTGCACATGGATCAGATTGCATCAAAATTTTGGCTTAATCCATGTCCAATCCACACTTAACATAATTATGATTTTTTCAATCCAATCTTTAAGCATGCAAATCCATCCATCGGATTAAGGATTGGATCAGATTTGTAATGCTCATCTATTGTTACTTCGTGAGATATGATTAAGTTTGTAGCATACTAAACCTCGACATTTGAATCATAGTTTTAAAATTGAGAGTATGGGTAAATGTAAAGAAAAGGATAGTTAATTTTTGGGAAACAAAATAGTACAAACAATAATGGTATATATGAATCCCCTCAGATCCAGGTGCCCGTTTACCACACATTCGTGGTGTTACATTCACAGAAAATCGTACAAGTTAAAATATGGCAAACACTTTCGTATCTTTGCAAATGACATTCAGCATCAATATAACAACCACAATCGAACAGTGTGTACCACCAACATTGCATTTCATTAATTTTTCCATATATATATATATCATGTAACATAAGAGCTGAAAGTGTATACAAATATTCCATAATATACGGAAGGGAAAAGGAAGCCTTTACATTATAAACCGAACAAAAACTATGACAAAAAAGTAACAATATCGTCTGGTATATACCCGGTTGCCAGGAATCATCCACCAGCTACTGAGTTACAGCTACTTGCTTACCACACATGTAAGGAAGAAAAGGACGTCACAAATGTCGGTACAACCAGTAGTTTGAAAAAATAATAGCAAATAGTTTAATATGTTCAAAAAAAGCAAATAGACATGCATTTATGAATTTAAAATCTACCGCTACTTGTGTAGAAAAAGTTTTCAATTTATTCTATATGCATTTCCCCCATGATTACTCAATATCTCAAAATTTCTTATTTAAAATATTTTCCTATAGTAATTGAGGCCACTAAGTATATATTATTTTCTTGTCATGAGATCATGTTATGGATCTTGATAAGGAGGTGGTAAGGTGGGGCTTTATTTAACTCTTAGTTTATTGATGATTGAAAAGATAATATTTTAATATACTTCTTATTTCTATCTTTTTTTTAAGTCTAGTGGATAGTATGTGGTCTTGGTCAATGTATGACCTCATACTATGACTCTGAGGTATTAATAATGCCTTAGGGTTGGGTGCCTCCATAGGCATGCGATGTTGTGTAATGCAACACAACTAAGTTCTCAACACACCCACTAACTTAATTATGAATAACTCTAGCCAAAAAAGAAGAGCAAAGCAAACGTAGCATGCCCAAAAGTTAACCAGCCCCTTGGACTACTACGAAAAAGACCATCAGATTTCAAAGTAGCTCGATCCACCTACGCATTCTTCCTCTCCCCAGAAAGCTACTGCCTTCTCTTCGAGTCGTACAACTTATAATCGACTTCATCTTTTAGATAAGATCCATTTTGCTGCTTTCTGAGTTCAACTGTAACTTCTTCAAATTCAATTATAACTGGCTCATATGTAACCCTAAATGATTCAGATGTAAGCATAATGATTCCGATGTAGCATTGTTAAGCCTATTGACAGATAAGTGACCAGAACACAATCGTTGAGGAAGTATCCTAAGAGACTCTTCCATCTTGCCCTCTTATTGGAAGTGCGGTCCAATAAAAGGAAAGGTCCGCTCCAAAATTACGCCCCAGAGACGGGTGAGAGAGACTCTCCGGAAAAGTCACTCTAGAAAACGGCCCGACTAGTACGGGTAAACGAGCTCGTACGAAAAACTAAAACCTAGGATCCCTCGCCTAGGTATCCTAAAACATAGGGTTAGCGGAGATGGTCAAAAATCGAGATCCCAACGAAGCGTAAAAACACTATGAGCTCGCGTAAAAATCGTAAAAAGACAGGTATCCTAGATCCACGTACTTGCCAGTCGCTGCCCTAACCGGGTTTCCTTTCCTCCGTCAGTTGAGGGTCATTGCACCCCCGCACGGTCAGATGTAAGAGTCACCATGACCAGTACTATTATTGTTCATCACTGATTCTCTGTCATACTTAACTGGTTTCTCAATCCCTTTTTTATGATTAACTTTACAAAAGGTTATACTTCCAAAACCAGGAAATAATTACTTTAGCTTTTGCTTTTCATGCACAGGTTAATGAACAATATGTTTTTTAGTTGACTCCTTTTTGTCTTCTCAAACTGACCTTTCTTTCATGCTCTACTAAGTCTTTAACTCATACTCAACATCTCTCTTTACTCGGATTTGGGTTCTTCCAACATATTAAATTTTATATCCTTAATAAGTACTTCCGTTAAGTTTGTCAACATCACCATTATGCTTTTCAATTTACAAAACCATAGCACTTGAATTTCTGTTGGAATCTTTCATAACAATTGTATTGGTTATACAACCTATTAGGCAAAGATTTATTTTAAATCTTTGTTTCTGGTTATCTCTGACGATCTATTCACATGAACATTATTTAAATTTTGAGGCCCAATGTTTACTCCGAAAATCGGTGGTCTTAAGTTCCTCACAAGGCGGGAACTCAGTCGCTGAGTCGACCACACAAAATCCGGAATAAATCAACAATCAACCCACAATGAAATATATGCAATTAAATCTAAAAAATGTGGAGTTAAAATTTATTATAACTCTACATGCAAATGTGTATAGGTGTAAGCACAAGTAGAGGTCGAACACTGGGAGGCGAATGGTTGTGTTGTGAAATTGATTGTGCAATTATTCAATTCAATGATCATGTCCAATTTTTATTGTTTTTGTGGGTTTTTAATTTTATATTTTTTTATTTTATTTTTCATTTTATGATTTTTTTTAGTTTTTATATTTTATATTTTTTTATTTTCTTTTTATATTTAGAATTACATGATATAGATATATGTATAAAAATATGTATATAAGAGAAGAGAGAGAGGTAATATAAGGATATATAGACATATTTATATACTCAATATATTAAGTATAATATTTTTAGGCTTTTTGTATTTTTCAAATTTTTATGTTATTTTTCCGTAATTTTGCTAATTTTTATGTATTTTTAATTCAACAAAAATGTCCCTAATATGGGACTAATTATATAGGCCGAAATTAACTTGGGTTTTAAAAATATATATAATAAGTGTTAAAATTACCCAAATTACTTTTAATACATTAATAATAATAATATATAGATAATTATAAAATAGAAAACATATTTTTTTTGATATTTTTGAAGGGTTTTTGTCTTTTTTTAGGATTTTGGAGCTTCTTGAAATTTTTATATTTTCTTTTTCTATTTTTAGGGTTTTTCATTTTCTGGACTCAATATATATATATATAAATGTACCATATATATTTTTTTGGAATTTTTTCAAAATTTTTTTCTATTTTTTTGGTATTTTAATTTAGGATCCATTTGAATTTTCAAAATTAGGTAGAATGCAAAAAAATACAAATTAAAATGTGGGCGTGAAAGTACACTACATGAAGCACCTAACATAATTTTTGTGGATTTTTAGGAGCTACATAGGCATTTTTAATAAATACATAAAAGACATAAAAATTAAACAGCCTGGCAGGGGCATTTTTGCAAATAAAATAACTTTCAGGGGCATAGGTGCAAAAATTACCATAGAAATAAACATTTATTTAAATTTTCGGGGCTGTTTTCCAATATACAAAAACCGCCAGGGTGTACATGCAAATTTCACGCACCTTACGTGGGACTGCACGTGAGGCGCGGAGGGATCAAAATGCAATTATATAAACTTCAAGGTCCTTTCGGCAAAAATTACATTTTATTTACAACGTGATATTTATTTTACAATATTCAGAATTAAATACAAAAAGTGCGGGGGTTGTATATGCAATATACCCCAACAGGCGCTTCATCCTACGGCTGATCTTCGTCCACTAATCCACGTGGCGCCTCCACGTGAGCCGATGACGCTTCGACGATGGGCGGAGGAGATTAGATCATCCGAGATGATCCGACAGTCTGGACACGGCTCCATCGGACGACTGGTCTTCAATCTGGGCCTTCGTCTTCATCCAACGGTGGGGAGCTAACGTGGAAGAACCGGGAAGCAAGCTCGCCTGGGCGAGCTTCTTCCGACCAGATCTCGTGCCTCCGCCGGTCTCTGCCGCTCCTGAAGGTCCCAAAAGCTTCCTGGAAGGTTGCTTGAACTGCTGGAGGTCTTAGATCGACCGGAGGTACGCTGGAGCGCCGCCACGAGCTCGGAGAAGAAATGGAGCTCCAGGTACCTCCGCCGGCTTGGGAGTCGTCCCCTGGTGCTCTTTGGCGCACCTAACCTGCACAGGAAGGTAGATGGGCTCGAGGTCTCTCTCCTCGACCCGGGGTTTGAAGCTGTTAGCGCTGAAATGGACGAGGTGGCGAAGCCTCTAGCGAGCGGCGGAGTTAAGGCTTCGATTCGCAGATCTGGAGCAGATATGGTTGGACAGAGGTGGTCGGGAGGTGGAGAAGGCGGTAGGGAAGAAAATGATGGTGAAATGGTGATCGGAAACAACGAGGTTCACAGTGGTGAAGTCGCCGGAGCAGAGCTCCGGCGAACTTCGATTTAACTAATCTACACTACTCTAACTATCTAAATGCAAAATAAACGACGAAAATGAGATGCAGGAACGAAAATCTACCTAAAAATCATAAATGCGCAGCTCGACTTAGCCGACGGGCCAAGGAGCAGGGCGACTGCCGGAGCGCCGCCGTGGGCGCATCTCCTTCATCCGCGAACCTCCTCGAACCTTCAGGGGACCTCCTGCTGTCACCAGGATGCATGTTGGGCCGAAGGCGAGGGTTCTAGGGCTTAGGAAATGGCCCAAAAAGCTCGGAAGAATAAGATGGGTTTATTTATAAACAGGAGGGGTCGCCCTTATTGACCAGCTAAAATCGAAGAATCTGGGCTATGTACAAACGAATTGACTATGCGGTGAGGATCATGATTCATCTGGGAGAAAAATCCGTGAAGGGACCGTTGTTGAAGAAGCGATAGGTCGAGCGGGAAAAATGGAGGAAAACGGGGGAAAGGACATGTCTGACGGGAGTCAGAGGCGCAGGGGGAAGTTGACCGGAGGTCAACAGTCCCTGGCTTCTGATTGGCCCACATCAGCCCGAACTTGACCCATTTATTACACGTAGCAAATGAATTAATTAGAATTTATTTATAAAATATAAATTGTTTATTAATTAATGTAGTATTTATTTCTGATTTTTATTTATTTTTTGATATATTCTATTATGGTTTTATTTTAATAATGTATTTATAAATATATTTATATGTATTTATTTTTATTTTCTTTGTTTTTATTTTATTATTATATTTTCTTATTTTATAAATGTATAACTTAGTTTTGTGAGTATAAATATATTTTTATTCAATTTTTATGAGTTTATTTACATTTTTCAATAAATAGGTATAGGTATATGTAGTTATACTTATAGGTATTTTACCTATATATTATATATACTTTATTTTTTTAATGAATTTTATTTGTTTTTATTTTGGATTTATCTTTTTAAGAATTTAGATGTAATATTTACATGATTATAAAAATATAGATGAATAAAGAATAAAAGAATTAAATCCCCTTTTATTTATGTACATACTCAACATATGTATTTTGCCTATGTATTACATAAGCTTATTTTATTTTTCAAATCCTCTTTGGTTTTCTTTTAATTTTATTATGTACATGTATTGTGTACATTATTTATAAATTTCTAAAAATGTAAGTTTGTAGAAATAATGATTGGAGAATAAATTGAATATTTTATTCAGGTATATTGTACAGTAGAGGCCAAAAACCCAACTTTCACAGATGAACTCCAAAAATCATGAAACCAATTTTATTGAATAGCTCTTGGAAAGCTATATACAATTAAAGTGAGTTTGGGTGATTTGGAGTTTTTATTTGCAAGATATGGGTCTGTGAAGTTGAGATTTTGGCTTTTTATTCTGGGTATAAAATGTACACTGAGTATTATTTTTACACAAACTCAATTTTGTATTTTTATTCACAGTATTATCTACAGCTTTCCTGTACAAAGTTTCTTTATTTGATGAATAAATAGCTATATACAGAATAGGTGTCAAAAATGCATAAATAAATGAATAAATAAATGAGGTATTTATTGTATACTGGCCCTTATCTCCCCCTACTCTATTCCTTGTCGACCAATTCCATGCTGGCCTTGGTCTCGGGGTTCGGGTCATAAAATATTTGCAATATTTTATTCCTTTTTCTTTTCTTCTCTTTATTCTATAATTTTAGCATTAAAAGCCTTAATTTATGTACAATAAATACAATAAATAATGAATGCTAATATATACAAATTGATGCTATTTACATGCATTTGCTGGGGTTTTTAAGGCCAAAATGATAGAATAAAGAATGATGAATCGGGATTCATCACCCAACCGACCAGATTTCTTGATACCGGGGGAAACAAAAATGCTAACGTGTGCTTTCTTCCCATAAATTAGTATTCCATTTGAGTTGTTCAATTGCTTGCCTTGCTTTTCTTTATGTTCAAACTGTACAACCCAAATCCCCTTTTTATATTGGTCAATGCCATCGTTCGCCATCTTACAAGAAAGTGGATTACCAAAAAATGCAAAAACGTCATGCTGTTCCTTATTGTCAACAAATGATTCTAAATTCTTAATGAGAACATTAAAAGAACTCCATTTTTTTTGCAAGGAATGCATGTAGCCAACCCTACTTTATGTGGGAGAGGGCTTTGTTATTGTGATGAAGATGTGATTCCTATGACATGCTCGGCCTAAGAATTGCCATTGGTTTGTATTGCATATTCACCCTTTTAACCTTTCAACTTCAATAAAGTACTTATGGATGATCTTAAATTAAGGGGAGCACAGAAAAAAGGTTTTTTGCAAGATTGTCAATGAGTCTTTACAATTCTAGCCCTATGAAACATCTGATTTGGCAGATAAATATGAACTTGGTGTTGAAATACACCATTTAGAAGGAAGTAAAGGTAATTTGAAGGTTTATTAGCAGGAAGTTCAGAGTCCAGAAAAAGGCAGATACATAATAGATTGAACAATATTGAAAGTAGATTGTGAAAGATCCTCAAGATTCTAAAACTTAAAAGATTACAAATCTGGATATATCCATATAGGTTCAAATTGTATGGAAAATAACATGGATAGCATGAATATGAGGGTTTATAATTTGAACAAGAACCTGAATTGGAGGTGTTAATGTATTATGGATCCAAGAGAAGAGGTGTCAAGGAAATTTCTAAAGAATGATATAACACCACATGCATGGTTACAAGAGAGAGAGAGAGAGGATTGTAGCTTTTAAATTCTTAATTTGGAAGGAGACATTGGAACAAAATCACACTTAAAGTAATTTCAGCAAGTTGTGAGCTACAACAAGGCTTGGAAGCTTTTGAGATGTAGCTTCGGTCTCCTCATGTTGTTGGAAGGATGCAACATCACCCCTTTTGATGGTTGGACAACATCACCAACAAGGAATAAGAGGGACTGAAGCTGGAGCTGCTCCAGAAAAATCTGAAGGAGAAGAAAGGAAATCTTCTTGTTGGAAATTGGGAGGAGAATTGTGAAGGGGAATGGGAAGTTACGGCTGGAAATGGGAATAAGAGACTTCGTTGGAATTTATTATATAGGAAGAGGAGGGAGATGAAATGGGAAAGGTTCATGGACCCTTCCTCATTCCTTTCTTCTTTTTTTATAATAATGACATCACCCTATGATAATCACATAATGACATCAGCATGTTGATGTCATTATTATAATTATTTTATTTTTTCAGGAATTTTTGGAACGCAGACTTAGCAAACTACTACTACTACTGCTGGAATTTAAATTTTAGATTGTCATTTTATTTATTTTTTATCAATTTCTCTTATTTCCTTAAAGTGTTAAAGTTGACCGCATCCGCGCCTCGGTTGTCTGATTTCGACGTATAATATCTCATTTTAATCAATTCTGGACGACGATCAATATGAGTTTAATATTCAGGTTTGGATCCTCAAAATTTTCAAGATATGGCTTTTGTTTGGGGGTTAAATTTTATTATTTTAAAATAATAAACGATCTCCGATTGATGAAAGATCGATTCCGTTGGTCTTGTTTCGTCGAATCGTATTTTTAGGTGATCTCGATTTTTTCGCGGTTTTCGAATTTGCATCATGGCCTTTTCAGGCACGTATTATGATGCGCTCGGCTTTTGGTCGATTTTGCTCGAATGACTTTTGATTTACGATCAGTTGATCGATTTAAGTTATTTAAGAATGCTTGATAACTTTTATTGGGTTAAACGGATCCTAATCGGGTCTTCGGGTTTAATTGGAACCCGAATGTTACAAATATAAAAACCTCAAAGCGAGTCTTGTCCTCGAGACTCGGGTCAAGGTCATTATATGTCTTGTTTATATTTCATCCGGCCATAAAAATCTCAAAGGGTTTTGAGTCCATAAAAATCTCAAAGGGAAAACAAGCCATATTTTCAACATGTAAATAATTAAAAGGGCTTGTTTTGATGATTACCTGAGAATAGTTGCGAGTATTGTGCCCGCATGTCGGCTTCGGTCTCCTGCGTCGCCTCTTCAACACCATGTCAGTGCCAAAACACGTTGACTAATGGAATCTTCTTGCTGCAAAGCTTCTTCACAGCACTATCTAGTATCAGCATTGGCCTCTCCTCATATGTCAATTTTGGCTCTATGTTTAATTTCTCGTAGTTGATGACGTGTTGAGGGTCGTGCACATACTTCCTCAAGTTGGATACATGAAATACATCATGGATAGCAGAAAGATATGGAGGAAGGGCTACTCGATAGGCCACCTTCCCCGCTCTAGCTAAAATCTCGAATGGACCAACATATCGTGGCGCCAACTTGCCACGAATGCCAAATCTCTGAATTCTCTTCATAGAGATACTCAGAGAAATATCTAATCTCCCACCTGTAATTTACAGGAATGCCATTAGTTTGAGATTAAATTAAATTTGTAAAAGGAGTAAGAGAAGAGGATTGGATACCTGAAACTCCAAATCTCTCCTTCGACGATCTAAATAGCTCTTCTAGTGGCTCTATGCCGTCACAAGCAATCATCTCATAAGATCAACAACTCTCGGAGACTCCCCCAAGAGATTAACAAAATATAGAGCATGATCACCTACCCTACGCCAATTGATAGGTGTGAGGCATCTCTGCCCATATAGGGCTTCAAATGGTACCATCTCGATATTGGAATGATAAATGTTGTGTGAATTCCACCAAAGGCAGATGATCCTTCCAAGGCGCTTTCCACTCCAAAGTGCATACACGTAGCACATCCTCTAGTGTCTAAATGGTGCGTTCACTCGGCTTGTCATTCTGTGGATGGTGCGCAGAACTCATCTTCAGCTCTATCCACAGTGTTGACATAAACCGATGCCAACAATGCGACGTAAATATCGAGTCTCTGTCATAAGCTACCTCGCGTAGTATACCATGAAGTCTGATGATATTCTGCACATATAGACTGGCCAATCTGAATGGTGTATAGGTCATGCTGACATGTATGAAATGGGATGACTTGGTCACCTGTCAACAACAACACAGATAGAATCATGGCCACGTGGTGTATTCTTCAGAACTGTGACAAAATCCATAAAAATACTCCCCCACTTCCACCCGAGAATGGGGGAGATACTGCAGTAAGGATCATATGCTCGGCCTTGAGCATCTGACATGTTATGCATCTGCTAACATGTTGTGCCACATCGCGCTTCATTCCGTCCCACCAGAAATGTCGACATAGATCACGATACATCTTGGTGCTACCAGGATGAATAGATAATCTTGAACTGTATGCTTCATCAAGAATATCTCTGCGCAACAGCTCGTCATTGAGCACAAGGACCTGACCTGCCTTCCTTGAAATGGACTCCGCCACCACAAAATCATCAATCTCATGGTTGACAGTGCACATGCATCTGTCTCGAATCTAAGGATATATCTTCTGGCCTTCGATGATGTGATCCCAAAGGCCATTGTATCGTGGACGTATGGAAGTAGATACGGATGTGCTCTCCCGAGAATACCAATCAATCAAAGATGTGAGATGCAGAAAATTTGAGAATTACAAGCAGGGATAACTAAATTGGTTCCTCCCTAGGAATAGCCACACTTTACCCCATACACACACATGTGTGGTGGTCGGGGGAGTGGGGGGGGGAGATGGAGGAGTAATGAGTCAACCATCAGGGGGAGCCAACTTGGCTACCCCACTATTATTTTTTTTCTTGATGTATTTTCTAAAAATACTTATGGGGATTTAATCCATTAGATGACAACATATACTCATTCAAATTTAGTGTAAAATATATCTTCCTAACCAATCCATCTATAATAGGTCGATTTCAATAACTCTTAGATTGTTAAAATTCGATGGGTTTAATGGATCAAATAAGAGTCTCGAATTATGCATAACTTGAATGAGAATATTGTGTCATATAGTGATATAAATAGGTCCAGCTATTTTTAGAAAAATACCATAACAAATAAAAAATAGGATGGCGGTAGCCCAAGTAAATCTTATTATATAGGGGAAGACGAGTATGCTTCCATGGATATTTTTCTCTCGTATTTCTTTTATTTTTTAATGAAACCTAGAAATTTCAAATCATAATATATCAGTGTCATTCAAAATTCAACTTAAATCGAGACTTCTATCCCCTCCATCAAGACTACTAAATTTTAATGATCTCAGAATTGTTGAAATCGGCTCCTTCCAAATGGATATATTATGAATGATTGTTTTACATGAAATTTTAAACACACATTCCGCTTAATATTCTAAGTAAACTCCCCCAAGGTTTCATTTTGAAAAATAAAAGACGTTTGTAGGAAAACAAATATGGGAGCACACTCTTATATGCTCCCATAGAGCATACTTATTTAACCCATATATATCTCATGAGAGGATCCTTATACGAGAGTGAGAGGAGATGATATAAAGTGTCAGATCTGAATAAAGACGAATGGTTCAAATTTGACTACTTTTCCCCATCTCGTAAGACACGTTATGCTATTACCGATTCACAACAAGCGTTTATTTGATCAATGTGTGTGTGTATATTATTGAACTTAAAATGATGTAATATTATAGATGTAAATTGCTGATTATTGTTTGGGTATTATTGATCTTGCAACAACTGTATACTTGACTTTATATATATATATATATATATATTACCAATCGAGTATTTGGATCTCCATCTTTTTCACGAAATCATTGATTTAAATATTTTATTTTCAAAACCACCTTTCTTTTTTAAGGACATGATATAATTGAAATAATACTTATTGTTAGATCGTGAAGTATATTAATATCCTTTGAAAAATAACATCTTTTGAACTAGGTAACATCAAATTGATAATGCATGTGTATGGTCTAAAATTGGTGCTCACCTTAACTCTAATGGGTATAGAATCCATTGGATAATTCGTATGTGTGGTTAAATGAATATGCTCCCTCGAACATATAAAAGTATGTTACCACCTTTTTTTCCAAAAAAATGAAATCCTTGGGGAGTTTCTTAAAATAATAAGTAGAATATGTGTTTCAATTTTCATGTAAAATAGACATTCCTAACATGTCCATCTCGAGGCGGGTAATTTCAACAATTATGGGACCGTTAGGGCCTGTTTGGTAGGAGAATAGGCCCTGGAATAAGGGGCCAATTCTCCTCCCGACATGGTTCTCAGTGGTATGACTATTCCCCATTATTCCATCTTATTTCACTCTTATTCCTATCTTTATCCCACCTTACCTACCTTTATTTCACCTTATTCTCCTTATTCCTATCCTCCAGCCGAACGGAGAATAGACCCTTATTCCCCTTATTCTCCATCCTTATTCCTGCTTATTCTCCTACCGAACGGGCCCTTAGTCTTGATGGATGGTATACAAGTCTCGAACTAAGTTGAATTTTGAGTCACATCATGGTGATATATCATGATCTAAATCCCATCTTTTTTCTTTGTATTTTTTTTATTTTTTTGAAATGAAACCTATGGAAATTTAGATTACCATATATCACCATGATGTCATTCAAAATTCAACTCAGTTCGAGACTTCTATCCCATCTATCAAGACTCCCAATTTTTAACGGTATCAAAATTATTGAAATCGACTCCCTCTAGATAGACATGTTAGGAATGTAGGTTTTCAAAATTTGAAATACATATTCCACTTATTATTCTAAGTAAATCTTCTCAAGGTTTTATTTTAAAAAATAAAAAAGCCTGTGCAAAAAAGGTGGGAGCATGCTCTTATATGCTACAAGTGAACATATTCATCTAACATGTGTATGTATAAAGGGTGGAGCATTGAGCTCAACTCGACCCGACCCGACCATGGAAAGTCCAACCCCAACCCCAAATTTTCCCGAGCCTTGGGACAGATCGAGGCTCAAATTTTCAGGCAATCCAAGGACTTGAGCCCGTCCCAAAGCCCATAGGGTCGGGCTTGGTTTTGGGGCAGACTTAGTCCACCCCAATTAATAATTACCTGAAGGTTGTACATTGGGGAATTTTGAGTGACCCATGTAATCCATCCATCCATCCATTTAACATATAAAGAGGAGGTTTTGCCCTCTACCTATTAGTTTTTATGCATACAATTCCCACTTTACCCCTCCCACTTCGCCTTTCCATTGTAACATAAATAATAAATCTTTCACCCTCTTCTGCTATGCCCGAATTTCCCATTTCACCCTTCAACTTTTGTTGTTTCCTTACCGGTCTCGGTATAACCTCGAACGAATTATCCTCTTACCTTAGCGGAAGCGGATCCTCTGTTGACCATCAGGGATCTGCTGCAACCGGGAGTGTACCCGAGTCGCTCGATTGAGATCGAGCGGTTTGCACAAAATCAAGGGTTTTGTGAGTCCTTACCGTGTGAACCGCTCGATCTCGATCGAGCGGCTCAGGTGCACTCCCGGGTTGCAGCAGATACAACAGAGGATCCGCTCCCTACCTTAGCATGGAGCTCGCCTCTCGGTAATTCCATCTATGGTCCATGTGTTGTAATGCAGTAATCCTCACGGAGGATATCTCCATGCATGCCATACTCCTTTCGACTCCTCCCCTTCCTCCCCACCTGGAGTCTTCATCCTCCTTCTTCCTCCTTAGTCCCGCAGGATTTTCTTCATCATGGTCCCATCCATGGAAGGAAATATCGGGATATATCAGCGATATATCGCAGATATATCGATATGGACATGGAACCAATATTGGTACCGATATGGCAATATATCCCGATTTCCAAGCATTTTCTTTACAAAAGCTCGTCGATACGGGCAATATTTCGACGATATATCGTCGAAATATCGTATCGACGCGATATCGATATCGATACGGCCTTTCATGGTCCCATCCAGTATGTCCATCATGTCTAGAAGCAGCCCTACAAAAGAGCTCATTGATTGTCATCCTGAGACGAGGCCTCTGAAGGTACTCTGCTACATAAATCCTACATTGTCTTGCTATTGTTTCTTTTTGACAGTTGTTGGTTTGTGGATTTTTTCATTTTATTACCCTTCAAAGGTTTTTTAGTTTGTTGATCGATCTTATACATCGATCATCCATTCTCTTGATACTATTTATCGCCTGCTGATCGCCGGCGTGTGGATTTTTCCTTGCAATGTATTTTAGAGTCTTTTTGCTTTGTTGATATTCTTTTCTGCTATTTTTGTGAAGAGGGTTTCATGTTTGTTTCACTACACTGCTACCCTCATCATGGGCCTTCATGTGAAGACCACGTTTGTGCATTATAACACCAGATATATTGATATCTTGCTTATTTAAATATGTTCCTAAGTAATTGTCTTGTGGTGTGACGTGTAACACCTCAACCTCAAATATAGTGTCATACCTAAAACTCACGAAGTGTGCGTGTGGTTTATAAGTGGTGGGAACTACTACTTGACAACTTGACTTAAGCATTTTGGGTGGTTGTCAACGGGTCCAATTGAGCCCGAACCACTACAAGAAAATTGAGTTGTGGCCACGGAATGTGGCTACGGAAACTTGTGGCCATGATAATTCCGTGGCCACTAGTTTCTCATAGTCACAATCCGTGGCTAAAGTCTTCATCTAAGAGTTGTGGTCACGATAAATTTTATGGTCATTTGTAGTGGCCACGGCTTATTCGTGGCTAGAGAGCTCTCGCGACGAGAGTTGTAGCTACGGCTACTGGCCACAACGTGTCGTGGCTAGAGCTCAATTGTGTGGCCACAAACCCCATATCCGTGATCATAGTTCTGTAGGCACAACTTATTTTCCTTGTTAATCCAATAAGTTGTTAGGACCAGTTTTCCTCGATAACGGACCGGGAACCTGAACTCGGAACATTACAATTAGCCCCTAAACATTGCGTCTCACATTGACATATTCATATTGCATTATATTCACATCGATGAGGATATTCAATATAATTAGAACTGCAAGCACGAGGTGATCTTCTTCGTACTGATGTCAATATATTGCATTAAACATATTTGCATATATGCGAGCAAGAAGAATATGTAGAACTAATGTGAATATCACTAAACATATTTACGATATCCGTTTGGGAGAGAAGGCATTTACTCAACTAATGTGAATAGTTATAAGCGACGTGAATACATTGCATTGTTGTGAATATCTATAAGCAACATGCATCTATTGCATTCGGAAATGTGTAACGTCCCTGATTTATATCTCTGGCCCGTTATCGAGGAAAACTGACCCTGACAACTTGTTGGGTTCGGGTTCAAATAATTGACAACCATCCAAAATGCTTAATCTCAAGTTGTCAAGTACTAGTCCCCATCACTTATAAACTACACCCACACTTCGTGAGTTTTAGGTATGGTACTATGTTTGGGGATAGGGTGTTACCAGCTCCCCCACTTATATTCGCAACGTTCTCGTTGCGACATGGCGCATCACTTATTCCCAATGACAGTGACGGCTGCACGTTCCGAGTAGCATTTTCCTCCAACCTCTTTGTAGGGGTGGCTCCACCTCTCGGGTAGCCCTTTACACTATCAGAGGGAAATTGGCTCTGATACCATTTGTAACGTCCCGATCTTAGGTTCTCGGTCCGTTGTTAAGGAAAATTGGTCCTCACAACTTGTTGGGTTCGGACCCAATTGAATTCATTGACAACCACCCAAAATGCTTAAGCTCAGGCTGTCAAGTATTAATCCTCACCACTTATAAACCACACCCACACTTCGTGAGTTTTAGGTATGACAGTACGTTACAACTTTACCATCATTGGATTTTCCTTCTTCCTTATTTTCCAGCAGCAATCTTTACATGTGTCTTCAATTTCTCTCATCTAAGGTATTTTGTATGCAATGTGTTCAACTACTTTCTTCAACTCTAAGTAAGGCATGCATAACGGGAATCAGTTACTCATACAACTGCTACTTCCCTCAATACATCTGGAATATAATCACTTATTTATACAAAAATAAGTAAAGTTTCAATGTCTTTTTAAATTATATCTACATGCAAGGCAAAGTTCCAAAATTGCTTTTAATTTTATTTGTCGTTGAACCAAATCTTAATGATGATATATAGACTTTTTATGGTTTCAAACTTACTTTTAAGTTTTTTTAGTATTGTTAATATATTTAATAACTATATTCATAAACAAATTGAAAATACTAAAAATGTAAAAAATGCTTTCCTGGCAAAGTCAGTTGTGGATGAGTTCGATATTAGGATGATCGTAGGAGGGAACTGCATTCATTCTTCCACTAAGAAAGTGGTAATTCATATTAAATTTCATCTGCCGCTACCTATTTTACACGCTAAACATCTTCATAAATTCGCATCTTATATTTCCGTTTCAATCAATATTTCGGTGCTTCGGTCACACTACAAGAAAATAAGTTGTGGCTACGGAAATATGCCCACGGATATGGGTTTGTGGTCACAGAACATGTCGTGGCCAGTAGCCGTAGCTACAAGTCTCGTCGCGAGAGTTCTCTAACCACGAATATGTCGTGGTCACTACAGGTGACCACAGAACTTATCGTGGTCACAACTCTTATATGAAGACTTTAGCCACATATTGTGGCTACGAGAAACTAGTGGCCACGGAATTATCGTGGCCACAAGTTTCCGTAGCCACATTCCGTGGCCACAACTTATTTTTCTTGTAATGTCACTACAAGAAACTTAAGTTGTGGCTACATAACTATACCCACGGATGTGGGGTTTGTGGCCACAGAATTCAACTTTGGCCACATCGCATCGTGACCACTTGTAGTAGTACTACTACAAGTTTCGTCGCATGAGTTCTCTAACCATGAATATGTCATGGCCACTACAAGTGGCCACAGAACTTGTTATGACTACAACTCTTGTATGATGACTTTGGCCACGGATTGTAGCTACGAGAAGCTAGTGGCCACGGAGTTATCGTGGCCACAAGTTTCCGTAGCCACATTCCGTGGCTATAACCCATTTTTCTTGTAGCGAGGTACAAACATTTTATACATTGTTTTATAAACAATAATTTTTCCTCCACTTATAGGCATCGACATGTTGAAAAAATGATGTCACACTTGAGAAAAGATTTTTCTCCATTAAAAAATCATCTGCATGATTGCTGATTACTAGCACCTACTTCTTCTTACCTATGCTGCATCTCCTTTTAGCAAGAGGAAGGCATGTTATAAATAATAACAACGAATCCACATCCTCCACATGCACTCACATGATCATAACTCATGTAATATTGTTCAAGCTTCGCTTACATAAGCACTTATGCTTATTATGGTCTTATTATTGCTTATCTATATTAAATCCATTTTCAAATTCATCCATTTTGTTAATATATATTTAATGGGAGAGATTTGCTCTAACAAAAAATCTTTAGCCTTCAATTTCATGATGTCCCATCACCTTGTCACACCTATCACTGGAAATAGTACACTATTAGGCTTGCACATTCATTTGCATTTTATGGTTGTGCTTGCCAATAATGCTTTACACTTTTTAAGGCTTTACCTTCATTTGGCAGCTGAAGCAGCCATCATAACCACATATTTATTGGCAATTAGTTCTGCAAATTTGCCTAGACCTTGCAGTTGGGCTTCACAATTAAAATTAATTTGCCACGGTTCATAACGCACTCTTCGCACAACAAATCCACTTTGAAGTTGACTTATTCGCCCGGCTTTGGATTTGTAGCTATTCCGATGCGACCTTCTATTGAAGATGAACCATCCATATCTCAAAACAAGAGTACGTTTGAGGATTCTGCTAACTCTACTTATCCAATCACATGTCCCGGCGGACCTTCTACTTTCATTTTTTAAATCAATTCTAGGTAAATTAACCAAAAGATGGAATTTCGGTTGTCCAAATTGTAGTTGTACTAAAGGCAATGCAATCTTGTGGCTTAAAGAGGGAAAAAACGATCAAGCAAAGCAAGACCAAGCTTTAACTTACGTTGCTAGGATGGAATTGTAAGACTACAACCATTATATTCCCTGTTAGGTGGAGATAACTCATGCTCATCATATTTTCATAAGTGCATTCGTCGGTATAATAATTGCTTCAGTTTCACATCAGTTGGAACCTCGGTTGACTCTTCACTTCAAACTGGACAGCCTTTGGGGACGGTTATTGGGGACGGTCACGGAGCAACCGTCCCCTATACAATTTTAGGGGACGGTTGTTTGCTGCCCGTCCCCTCTGTAAAGTTTTAGGGACGGTCGGTTTTGACCGCTCCCTTTTACATGACAATTAGGGACGGTTACATGACCGTCCCCGGTACCGGCCTTTAGGGGACGGTCAAAACCGTCCCCGTTACTTCACTGTGCCCGTCGCATATAATGGACAGTAACGGGGACGGTTACAACCGTCCCATATAGTTAATTTTATGGGATAGTTGCATAAACGTCCCTAAAACCTCTATAAATGGCGCGTTGGGGAAAATTTCTGCAACCATAGGGGACGGTCTCCTCGCAACCGTCCCTGATTATTATTATAAGGGACCGTTGTAACCGTCCCTTATACTAATAATCGGGGACGGTTTAGTAACGGTCCCTACAAACAACCAGAGGGGACGGTCCACTTATAACCGTCGCCGATTATTAGTAAAAAGGACGGTCGAACGACCATCCCCGATGGTTATATATTCATCCCCGGCGAACCCATCTTCCTCATTCCTCCATTCGACCCCCATCTCTCTCAAATCGCCTCCGGCCTCCTCCACCGCCCTCCGGCCTCCTCCTCCACCCTCCGGCGTCCATCCTCTCGCCCCTTCCCTCCGGCCTCCGCCTCCACCCTCCGGCGTCCGCTCTCTCGCCCCTTGCCCTCCGGCGTCCGACCTCCGGCCTCCACCTCCTCCTCCGCCCTCCAGCGTTCGCCCGCCGGCCTCCTCCTCGGCCCTCCAGCCTCCGGCTCCGGCCTCCACCTCCTCATTTGGATGTAAGTTTTTTGGGATTTTTACCCGGCAGACCCTATAATCTTTTTCAATTACCGCTACAACCTTTGAAACATCCTCATTCTTCTCTCGACCCCGTAAACTTGCTCCGTCTTACCCCACGAACCCTGCCGTCAATTTTAACTATGTTTGAGTCAATTACTTGGGTTAGTCTTGAGTTAACCTAACCAATTTACATCCAACGGTTAGGATTAGACAAAATAATAATAATAAAGAATAGGAAAAAAAGGAGCTCGAGATGTTGGGCGGCGTAGGGAGCAGGGGGGCTCTCCATCGGCCGGGGCGGGGGAAGGTGGGAGCACGGAACAACGAATCCCCATCAGGCGTCGTCGATTTCTCGGTGGTGTCGGTGGCTTTTGTACACAACCGCACATCAAATCCAGAGTGCTTCAGCTGCCTGATTCGGGAGGGGAAATGTAGCTCTATTAATGGAGGGAGTTCTGAATGCAGATGCCAACTGGACTGTAAAATTGGTATTAGATGTTAGGGAGAGCAGCATCGAGGGGGGGGGCTCCATCGGCATCGGCATCAGGGACCCTAATGGCCGACATCGACGCCGCCATCACCTCCCTCGAGCACTCCCGCGCGACTGCCCTCCTTCGCCACCCCAGAAGCCCCAACGGGTCCGCCACGGGCCTTGCTGACGATTCCTACAGGGCTGTGTGCGCCGCTGTGGCGGCGGGGCACCTGGAGACGGCAATCGGTTGCTGCGGGTGGCGCTGCTTAGTTGCCCTCCCGACAAGGCCTCCGCAGTATCGAAGATCCGGTCGCTCGTCGCGCTCGCCTCGAATCAAAGGCAGCGCATGTTGGATCAGCAGAGGTCGGTGGCCGGGTGATTGGAGGGGCATGTAGATGTGGAACTCCTGCTCGTGTGAGGGCAGTGTGGGCAAACATCGGTCCAGGTGGTGCGTTGGGTCGTCAAGGACGAGCAAGAAGGGGGGGGCGACGCAAGGCAGCCGGGGCTTCGAGGAAGACGGCGGGGAGGGGCGAAGGCCGAGGGTGTGGGTGTGGGAAGGATATGTGAAGGAAGAAGAGGGGGAATGGCATTGAATGTAAATTTGACAAACAAAATGGGTATAATGTAAACGAATATAACGGAATCCGGTTAGTTTTAATGGGCAAATGGATGGGAGTTAACCACAGGGTCTGTAGGGTAAGGGTTAAGAAGTTTACAAGGTCGAGGGAGGAATTAGGATGTTTCGAAGATCGTAGCGGTAATTGAAAAAGATTACAGGGTCTGCCGGGTAAAAATCCCAAGTTTTTTTAAACTTTTTGGTAATTTATTAATATATTATGCTTGCTTTAATTTCACAATCTTATTTTGGATGTATAGATTTGTAAAAGCATTGTTTATTGTTTATAGTTAACACGAATATATTAAATTTTAATAAAAATAAAGGTGTATAGATGTTATGATGGATTGCTTATGATGTGAATATGAAGATATTTTAAGGTGCATAGATTTAAATGTAAGTATAATATATGAAAGTGCATGCATATGATGTGGATGTAAAGTTGTTGGGAATGATGGTCTATAGATGTGAATATGATGATAGTAATTGAAGGTGTACAGATTTGAGTTTGAGGGTAGTATGTATAGATGTGGTGGTGTGATGGATAAACCATATTCATTGTTATACAAACACCAAAAGGTGTAGATGTATGATGTGAATGAGAGGTTGTATGCTCTGAATGTGTAGAGGTATGATGTCAATGTGAAGGTTTATGATGTGAACGTGTAGAGGTATGATACGAGTGTAAAGGTGTATGATGTATATTTGTTCATTAAGTAGATGTATATATGAGGGTTGCAAATGTGAGATATTTGTGTATAGCTGATTTATTTTTCTTCGAGCCTACGTGCCGCAGCCTGTCCTGTCAAGCGCTGCTCCTGAACCCGATTTGTCGGGAAGAGGAGGGGTAGACCAAGACCGGACTCTCTGGATCGAAGGCCAAGTGTGCCACATAATATTTAGTTAGGTTGTAAAACCTGTTAGCTAGTTAATAATGATGTCATGTTGTTTTTATGTGGGTCGAGTTGGAGTAGGTTACAAGAAGGATAGAAATGTGGTTCTTTCTTTAAAGCAAACAGGTCGGTTACAAACAAATGAACCGTATACGCTTGCCAGTCAGGTCGAACAGGTCTTTTATGTTCCAGATAACTCAGTTAGTGGATGGATAATACCAATTAGAACAACACCGAGAGATTTCTTTGACGTAAACGAAGAGGCAGATGCACTAGACAATGATGTTGCGTATCAAAATAACTCCAATGATTTTTTCCATGAGGTATTAGACAACGACGTTGGGACTTGGAACTAGTAATTTCAGGTAATGTTTTTTTATTTTCAATTTCTATTAATTGAAAATATTGTCATCTATCGAAATGTATATTTTTGAAATAACTCTTTAAATTGCAGACATGGCTCCTAGACCTAGACGTATTCGGGAGGTCCCTGAACCTCCCCAGCAGCCACAGGGCGGTTCTTCTGATGCAGGTAGTGGAGCTACACAGAGATGGCGTGGACCGTCTCAGTGTAGATTCTTAGACTGTCTTGCACAAGGGCAGACGTTACATGTACGCATTGTTGGTGGAGATGCGATAGGAGAGAACTCCACGGAGTTTCAGAGCTACCTTGGCCAGGTTGCCCGTGTCGCGTCCCCATCACCACCCACGACTTCCGACAGCTTCCTTATGCTGTCAAGGCTGCCATACTTGCTGATCTGGAGGTATTCTAAAATCTTAAAACATTTTTTTTAATTTTATGAGCTAATCGTTATTATATTTGTTGTATCAGACTGTATTTACATGTGAACGAAATACCCATGTCGATTCTCAGATTTTATCCCATGCTGCTGAGTTATTGCGTCGATACAAGGGACGCATAAAGGCCAAGGTAAAATTTTTATTATTATTTAATATCAAAAGATTTAGATATTAACGATATTTATTTCTTCATTTGTAGTACTTCAACCCCCAGATTCCATATGAGCAGCTTGTGCAGAATATCCCACCTGGTGTTACACCAGAGCAATGGAGGGAGCTGATTAATTTTTGGTTCGGTGAGGATTTTGCGGTATGTATATAGTTTTCTTAATTATTTATTTTATTTTTATACTAACTTTGTGAAATTTCAGTCGATTTCTTCCAAGAATACGGCGAATCGTTCGAAAGGGTTTAAGTCGACGCATAAGATGGGAAGGAAGAACACCAACCAACTTAAGGACGAGTTTGTAAGTATTTAAAAAATATTTACGACGATTAATTTTGAGTCTTAAAACAATTTTAAGAAGTTTATTTACTTTCTATAGTTGAGGAAAAATGAAAGAGAAATGACCCGCATAGAGGTTTTTGCTGGGTCAAAGAGCCGAGACTTAGGAGAAGAGGTGCAGTGGGTTGATGACGCCTACGCACCAATTCATGTAAGTATAAATGCAATTTTTACTTAAAGGATTACTTATGGTAATATATTGAAATTATTTTATATTTCTTATATGCAGGAAGAAATGATTAGCCTCTCTACCACCTCCTCGCTGGATAGCACGGGGACGAGCAATCCCCCGTTGACGGCCGATGATGCCTTCCGTCAAGCCACTGGTCCAGAACACAGTGGACGCATCCGTTGCGGAGGACGAGGCGAAACGATCTGTACATGGTACGGAATGGGTGGTGCAGGTGGGTCGCAGTCTTTCTCGCAGGGAAGCCAGAGAGAAAGAGAGATGGAGAGGGAGCTGCGCGAAGTAAAGGCAAAGATGACTGCACAAGATGCAGAGATGGCCCAGATGCGTATGGACATGGCAAATGTCATGTCCTTAATAAGCCGTCTTCAAAGCCAAGCCACGCCCATTGTACAACCTGCACATCTCGGCGACGAGGAGGAGAGTGAGGAGGAGAGTAAGGAGGAGACCGATGAGAGTGACGGGAGTGGCGCATCTGAGTAGGTAGCATGGATGTAGTACATCTTAGTTTAATTTTGATCTTTTTATAGTAATATTTTTTATTAATGCTTAATATTATGTAGGCTTCTTACCGTTTCTTAATGTTGAGTTTATGACTGTAAGGATTCTTCATGTTGACTTTATGATTGTGTTTTTTCATAATGATATTCATGTTGTGTTGTTTGATTTTTAATGTTGTGTTGTTGAATGTTGAGTTTATGATATTCATAATGTTTGAATGTTGAATGTTGTGGTTAGTTGTTTTGCAGAGGATGTAGGGAACAAACCAAGAATATATAATTTTTTTTCCTGTCATGGTGTATTGGGGACGGTTGTAACCGTCCCCTATAGAGCTACAGAAACGCCCCCCCAACCAGTACAGTTCACAGAGACTTTTGGGGACGGTTATAACCGTCCCCATTACGGGGCGTCGCTAACGAAGCGCATATGGGATGGTTGAAACCGTCTCATATACCCTTATGTTGGCGTCGCTATAGAAGAGGGGACGGTTACAACCGTCCCTAATAGTCTTCGCAACAGAATCTTCCAGGCTTCTGTTGGCGTTGCAAAAGACATGCATAGTAGAAGGGACGGTTACAACCGTCCCTACATACAACCTTATGCGACGGTGATAACCGTCCCCAAAAGTTCTCTGTGGCCGTCTCAAAATGTTGTTGACCATTGGGGACGGTTGTTAACCGTCGCTAATTCAATACGTAGTAGGGACAGTTGCACCCGTCCCTGATAGTAATCATGTAAGGGACGGTTACAACCGTCCCCAATGGTTAATTAAATGAGACGGTTGTCAGAAACGTCCCTTTTAGTCAAATGAGACGATGGCTGAAGGGACGGTTTAACAACCGTCCCCTTTGAGCAAAGGGGACGGTTATGCAGACAAAGAGAACGGTCTTTGACCGTCCTCTTAGACCCACCCGCCTGTAGTGCTTCTCTAAATTGCCAGTCTCGCAACCGCTACTTTGACAACAAACACGGTATCCAATCCTTTGTTAGACCTCTGATTTATCTATTTATTTGTTCTTATACTAGTTCCAAATTGTAGTTTTAATCAGTAGCATGTTGTTTATTCCAGTCTTGCTTTTAGATCTATTAGAGACACTCCCCTGTTGGCTTTTATCGTATCAGTTAACCACATAAATTGCAGATCTCTCACAAGGATAATAATTTAGCTTCATTCGGACATACATACATATACATATGAGATAATAATAACCAAAACATGATACTGGAAGGCTACATGCAAAGATCGAATACTATATACAAAGGGAATCAAGGGTAGGGTCTAGCTGGGACCGGAAGAGAGGGAGGGAAGATGGCTTAGCAATTCGGACTTGGGGCCAGCAATATGGCGCGCACACGCATGACCCACACAACCCACATCTACTAAGGTTCCGTTTGGTCATGGTTGGGCAGGGTTGGGTTGGCCCAACCCAGGGTACGCTTCCTTCCAACCCTCCCAATCCTCCTCACAGTTTACTATTCACAGGGGTATCCCAACCTTGCCCAACCCTGCAACCAAACGAAAGGGTTGGCCAGGTCAGGTTGTTCAGGGCCAACTCAGGTTTGGGTTGGGCCCGACCAGAAGGATATTGTGAATCCTTAAGCGCATCACGGAAGCGTGTCGATCGCATCGTATGCAATCGAGGCAACTAGTCGCACTAGTCGCTAGATGCAGCGGAAATTAAAAATTTTTAACTTTGAAGATGAAACCACATGATCACGAGAATACTTCTCGGATCGTTTCATCAAACCACAAAGTACAAGGAATACCTCTTGAAGCGTGGTTGTGATCGCGAGATCCCAAAGTAGAGATCCTCCTATCTTAAGTCCGATCAACGAAAAACGCACTTGCGGGCGCGATGATGAGTCACGTTCCTTCCCGCAATCCTCGATGAAGATCCAAGCGATGGCTCCCCCGATTTCGTCAAACGAAATCCGTCGTCTTCCTTTAGAGTAAGAAACTCCAAAGAAGATGGAGATCCACGAGTCGTCGAAGAAGAAGCCGAGAGTCTCTCCTTTCTCAACACAAAGTGGACGGCCACTTAATGGAGAAGAGAAAGAGAGAGAGGGCGAGAATGAGAAAGAGAGAGAGAGAGAGAGTTGTCACCTTGTACAACTCTTAATGATGTACCATGGAAGGCTACCCTAGCCCTCTATTTATATTAGTTTAGGATCCAATGGATCTCAATCCATGGGACACATGGATCCAAAGGCTATGCTTGGTCCATGCTAAATCAATGGCTATGATTGTTGTTGGTTAAAACCAACAACATTAATTTAAATTAAAAAATGTTGCAACATTATCAACGTAATTTAATTTAACATTAACTAATTAAGATATAATGTCATAAATAAAAATGGAGTCAACCAACCTCCCTAAAATTGGGGGGCGTCACCCATGAACAATTCATGGGTG
The DNA here is from genome assembly GCA_037367405.1 of Ottelia alismoides. NCBI lineage: Eukaryota > Viridiplantae > Streptophyta > Magnoliopsida > Alismatales > Hydrocharitaceae > Ottelia > Ottelia alismoides. The sequence continues at coordinate 640,187 of JAZKJV010000873.1, read as the reverse complement.
ACGCCACCTATTAATGGTGGTTATTTGGCTCTCTTTTATTTATCTTATTATTCCTTAATTAATTTAGTAATCAAAAAAATATTCACCAAATTAATTCCCAATTAATTTGTGAATATTTCAATCATGCCATTGAATATTATGTGAATCATATTCACAACCCAAACTAATTGGTAAATTGCATTTCCAATTAATTAATAAATGTGAATCCAATCCACATTATTAATTAACAAATGCTATTTACATAAATTCTCTCTCTTATATATGTATATTATAAATCATATTTATAACACACATATATCATGGATAGTGTTATCCACATTCTCTTAATCCTTGATAATTAAATCCCATTTAATTATCTTGAATAATCATTTTCACAATATGAATCATATTCATATTTAAGCTTGATAATCAAATCTTATTTAATCATCAAGTCCTTGCTTGGATATTTCATCAAAAGAATTATTCTTGAACCCTTTCATGAATAATGTGCTTTCTCCGCAGATACTTGGAGATAAGGACAGGGCGATTGTATTATTCCATGTATAGTGACTTGGATATTGAGATATTATCTCAAATCCGGATCGAACGAACCTCCCATAGATGCTTGATTAAATCAAGACCGCAAATCCAATCTTCTCATTGAATCTGAATCCCATTCAGACCAATGTCCAACACTTGGACTAAGATCGGATTGCTTCTCTACTGAAAGGAGTCACTAAAATCCAGACCTGTTTCATCACTCCCTCGGAATGGAAGCGTCATGGATATACAATCGTTTAGGATCACATCACCCTTCAGGTATTCCCAATACCTGTACATCCTGCATACTGGAAGACCCATGGTCAACCCAAAGATCAAGATCTATTTCACACTGTCTTCTTCAGGGTTTGATCACCAAGTTTCTAATTTGATCATTGGGATTTGGTATTGATCATATACTTTCCAAAAGCATATATCATACCTAGGTCTTGATTATATACTTTCCAAAAGTATATATATCGAACCTACAAATTCAGTCAAGCTTTCAAAGCGAGACGACCGTGCACGGAATTTGATTCTTCCCAATACCTCATGAGTGAGCTCATGTCTTCCGGTTCAGTAGTGAACCTGTATGATCCCTTTGAGAGATCGTATTACTCATATGCCCTTATATGCACACCAACGCGCCGGTGTATAGACCTTGGTTAGGTCATCAACCTATTGGTCTGTCAAATGTACATACTCAGACATATAGTAATACATCTGTCTCCGGTCAGAGGATGCGTGCCTATGCTGTGACAGCATTCAACATAGGACTTAGGTTATCTCGATCTCGTTAAGTCAACTCTTTGACCTAACTAATCTGATACCTCCGAATCTCTATTCCTATGTAGAGGACCTGCATCAAAAGGTCGGTCAGATATCAGCCTATGTGAGAAAGGATTGCCATCTCCTACTCAGGCTGGAGATCACATCTCAATAATCATTTGATGGTGCTTGATGAGTCCTCAATCTAACCCTTTAGATATTCATCCAAACACCAGCCTCTATGATTCAATAATTGAACCAACAGCTGTATGATCATTAAGACAGCCATGGTACATAACCCTAATTGTACAGAGGGACCTATTATGTAAATTATTTATTCTTCATTTTAGATCAGGGAATGATATGTGCAATAACATTTATTGCATAATGGCTCGCCGTGGGCTCACATGTCCAACAATCTTCCACTAGCTCAAAGAGCCATTAATGGGCTAATCATTTAAACCCACACTCATGTGACAATCATAGGCTATTTAGAAATAGCTAGGTAAGCTGATCAGTCACTCTGTCCCCAAAAGACTATGCCAAGTCCTTTTACGAAACTTGCATATCCCTAGGTAACAGTGCTTGCATCCAATGCGAATGTTGCATCTAATGCAACCAATACTCAATCTAATCAAAGCAGTTATAGTGTCCTTGACAGTATTGCTCAATTATTATAACCAGTATTTCCATAATCCTTATCAGAATACCCTTATTCCGGGAGATCACTATCTCTCAAGGTATCCACAGTTAAGACCTTTTAGATCTCTATCTATAAAGTCTTAAGCTTTTGAAGATATGACTTTGAGATCATTATCTCAAAAATCTTATCATCTGTGAAGATTTTGTTATTACTGCAATCAAGTGTTCTTTCTCCATAGTAGGATTAGTAACAGTTTACTACTCCCACTGCATGGCAGATATCTGGCTTTTATACACATCTAGTATACACTTAGCTTATCGTAACTGATGCACAAGTGCTAGCAGTTTTAGCATTCACTTCCTCAACTCTTTGAGGTGCTATCCCTTTTGATAGGTCAGTACCAAATCTCAAGGGAAGGAAGCCTTTCTTGGAATTTCCAAGAATGGAATATGTCCAAGGTATACTACAAATGTGACAGTCCCAATATCCTCTTTTCTTTGCTTCTGAACAACTTCAGAATTAAGATCTAAGAGGTATTCTTGAGATCATATCTCAAGGTATGGAATAGCCAGACTATAAAACACTTATTATCATCCATATATCATTCCAAATGATTAGGATATTATCTACATTTAGCACGATGAACACAATGGCACTCCCACTAAGCTTCACATGGTACATCAAGATTCTATTTGAAATCATAACATTTATAATTTCATCAAATCTTATGTTCCAACTACAAGAAGCTTATTTGAGTCCACAGATGAATTTCTTTAGCTTTCACACCTTACTTTCCCTGATCATGAAGCCATGGGGCTACTTCATGTGAATATCCCCAGAGAGGTATTCTTAGAGGAATGCAATCTTGAATTACATCCTGAAGATGCAATGGTCAAGTTGTGTAGCTAATGTTAGCAATATTCTGATGATTTTAAGCATGGTTACCGAAGAGCAAGTCTCATTGCAAGCAATGTCTTCTCTTCCGGTGTGTAGCTAATGGCTAAAAATCGTGCTTCGAAGGTCTCTACCTTCTCATCAGGTTCCCTCTTTTCTTGAAGATCCATTTACACTTTATGGGTCTTACCCATATAGGTGGATCCTCGAGGTCCATATACAACACTTGTATATGAAGTCTACTTTAGACTTTATTGCTAATATCCATCTTTCCATGTCATGATCCTTAGGAGCTTCATCACATGAAGTCCGATCATTGTCAGACTTGGCTGACACATGGAATACATCCTCAAACTCATTTGAAGAGGTATTAATGTTTCATCTTTAATTGTCCTTTTAGTTTCCGATTTCAGGAGCCTCATTATCTTCTCAAGATTAAATGAGTTCCTTTACTTCATTTTCATCTTGATTCTCAAGAGTCTCAATCCTCCAAGAATCACATACTCAGAGATGAGATCTTTTAAGAATCTCAAGGTCATAAAGTAGGTATCCAATACTATCCTTTATTTTTCTAATGAAGTAGCAATTTCAAGTGCTAGATTCCAGCTTACATCCATGGAACCTTATTAAGGATATATATTGTAGTCTCTACCACACATATATACCAGGAAACTAAGAGGATAATTATGCTAAAATTCATCATTGATCAAATCATGTCACACATGATCCAATTGTATCTCCCTACAACTCTATTGAGTTCAGGTTTATCAGGAGGAGTGAGATAGAAATGATATTCATATCTCCATAAGGTATTCTTTGAATTTTATCTAATAGGTACAAGCTACCTAGGTTAGATCAAATTCATTTTATCTTTCTTCAAACTTTGGTTCTAAGCCAAAATTGTGAAATCTTTAAACATTTCAAAGGTTTCTCAGGTGAAGAGAAGAAATCTCATATCATACGTAATCATCAATAGATATTACATATCCATAATGTTTACTATGATATAGATGATCTACATACATCAATATGTATGAGATCTTGAATACCTCGACATCTAACACCTTTCCTAGAGAAGGGTGTATTGGACATTTTACTTTGAATACAATATTCACAAGCATGTAAGATTTGAAATTTTAGACATTCTAAAGTTTCGTATCTTACTAGTCTATTGATCACATCAGCAGACATATGTCCAAGACTTGATGCCAGATGATTGTCAAATGATCTTCATCCTCCTATTGATCTTATAAGGTTTGATTTTCAGTATTAGAAATCTTAATGAACCATTCATTAATTTTTCTAATTTTATGGAGTCCACTAGATGTTAGATTACTATCTGAAATATTTCCATCATAACTCTTTATGATAGTTCTATCTCAGAATTCATGTTTATTTCCAACATTTAGAAACAAACAATGAGTGTATTCTACTATCTAGGTCATAGAGACATTCTCCAAGACTAAGGGCTCTCCCACTGAGAATATGAAGTCCATCTATCCAACAGAGATTGCTGCAACAATTACATCAATATCCATGCAGATGACTATTAAACATTAAGATCAAATTCCTAGTCTTCTAATATATATGCAACCAATTGCAAATGTCATTAGAAGATTGGGATACAATTGTCAGACTTTATCTTATGAAATAAGAAAATCAGAGTCAATGATTATATGTAGATTATTCTGATGCTCTATCTAAGTCCTTCACTAAGGATTTTAGAATGACTTGATAGTCAAACTATCAACACATCAACTTATTGCAGTATTGGCATTCATCCAACTCTTTGGATGTCATATAGAAGTCACAGAAGTAGATCAACTCTTTGACTTTCCTTCTTACACGGGTCCGACCCACGCTTCCACTGCGCTCTCTCCATCTATAAACAACCATTGTTCAAGACAAAGAATCTCTTATGTTGAATTCTAAGGATTTCAATACAAGAGCATTTCAACATTTATACATGCTTCATTAAATTCATACAATATGAATATCATGAAGCTTCATGAATGACTAGAGTATAGACAATAGAATGATGACACTCATCATATCTACATACATCTTAACTCTTAGGGACTTAGGTTCAGGTAGGTATTCAAACATTTTGAATACATCATCTCTTTGGAGCCACCATTCTGCATAATGAAGAGAACCATGTCATTCATGATTAAATGTCTAAAGCACATTTGTATGCCAAAATATCTTCTTTTATTTTATAAGGATTATCCGACAATTACGATCACCATCGACATGTCACTTCCAAAGTACACTCGATGAAAGATCAAGACTATAGAGACATACAAACCCTAAGGTGATGTCTTATTGTCTTATTTAATTGCCCTTCCTCATTATGTTGAGGGGACTTGCACACTGCAACCACATACATTATGTGTCCAATTGCAAGTACAATATCTGGATCATGAGTCCAATCCAAGATATTTTTACTGGTTATCATTGAGTATAACATTGAGTGGGTTTAATGAAGGATTATCTGAAATAAGAAATTTGCATAAGGGTATATATATTATATATACATGTTTTACTTTGATTTAGGAATTTTTATATCAAAGTTGTCTTGCTTTGTCAACACTGAAAGTTCATTCCCTTAATCACTTTCAATGTAAGAGATATTCTTACAATTATATCTCTAGCAAGATCTGGGATCTCCTTTCCTATCTTCGTTGCATCCCAATAATATGAGAACCTACAACTCGGATAAAAAGAAGCGGGAACACATTCCGCCTTGCAAGTCCAACTTGCATCTCCCAATTCGGTCTTTAACACCTGGGCCCACCACCCCTAAGGCAATGTTAACCCGTCATTAATTGAACCAACCGTCAACAGGCTTAATACTCGCTATACGCAATCCAATATCGCCCCAATAATATGAGGACCGGATATTGGGGTGACTACGTATACGACCTTACTCTTTCGAGAAGCAAAGAACCCGATCCAATTAAATCATATATAGGATCTGTCACTTCGGACAGGCGTCTCCTATATACAACAACTGGCGACGGAATCCTTTGCCTTGACGGGAGACCATGGATGTCACCTATGTGATCCTCCACCTCATATTCAAATTGTATAATTAATTATCGTGAATCACATTCACATAATTAATTCTTCCAAGGGAAATACACATCTATTCATAATAGAGTGTTTATTGGACATAATTAATTTAATCACATTAAATTAATCATCAATCCAAACATCAATCAACAAACATGTCTTTTACTTGAATAGTAGGTATATACTCAAAGTACGTATTATTCGAATTTTAATAATTAGAAAAATACATATTGTCTGTCTCCGGTATTATACAGTCCCTACCCGCTGTCATGGCCAGTACCGACGAGAGTGGGACGGACCACATACGCTGCAACCTGCTACCCCAATGCTCTCCGACTAGGCACCACATCCGCCTCGGGAAAGGATAATACCAGATAGACCATCATGTACTTTGAGATGTTCATCGGTTTTTCAACCGAAATTATACCATATAATATAAATCAAAACATTTTTGATTATAAGGAGATTTGCTAGACAAGTCCCCAATCCTATTCAAGCAAAAGGGTTTTTCATGTAAAAGTTATCCTACAACTATTGTAGGATAAACTATAGTTTTCATGAAAGCAATGTTTGTTGATGAAACAATGATCAAGATCTAATATCTCATCATTGTAGTTTAGGCAAGTGTCATTCAATGAAATAATTATTTCTTTAAATATTTCACAAATATTTATCACTAATTATTCCATAAAATTAACAATTAATTTTCATCATGATAATTGAATGACATATCACAAGGTTCAAGATCAAGAAATTGTTAATTTCCAGCAGTGACCCCCAATCACTGAAATTAACTTATCTTGATCAATTTAAATCCAAAAAATGCAAACTCAGTTTCCAAAGATTGCCTATTTGATTTATTAAAGAACCCAAGTGATAATTCACGCACTTCAAGGCGGATTAAAACCGTAATTATCTCATCAATTACGTTCAAATCCACAGTTCCCGCAACAGTGAATATAGTCATATTCAAAAAGCCATATCTTGAGCAAATAAAGTCCAAATTTAGTAAACTCAAGTCCCATGGTTTCCTTGTTTAATGGGGAACAAAATCCAATTGAAAATTTCGTGTTTAAACATTTTAAACAGTGCCAAAAAAATTCAATTAGACAGAGGTGCGAAAATTGAAATGCAGTAAAAATTTCGCAACCCTTTCAAGAACCAAATCGTCTAAAGTCTATGGATCATATCCAAAACCATATTCAACCTGGCTCTGATACCACTTGAAGAATATTGTGAATCCTTAAGCGCATCACGGAAGCGTGTCGATCGCATCGTATGCAATCGGGGCAACTAGTCGCACTAGTCGCTAGATGCAGCGGAAATTAAAATTTTTTAACTTTGAAGATGAAACCACATGATCACGAGAACACTTCTCGGATCGTTTCATCAAACCACAAAGTACAAGGAATACCTCTTGAAGCGTGGTTGTGATCGCGAGATCCCAAAGTAGAGATCCTTCTATCTTAAGTCCGATCCACGAAAAACGCACTTGCGGGCGCGATGATGAGTAACGTTCCTTCCCGCAATCCTCGATGAAGATCCAAGCGATGGCTCCCCTGATTTCGTCGAACGAAATCCGTCGTCTTCCTTTAGAGTAAGAAACTCCAAAGAAGATGGAGATCCACGAGTCGTCGAAGAAGAAGCCGAGAGTCTCTCCTTTCTCAACACAAAGTGGACGGCCACTTAATGGAGAAGAGAAAGAGAGAGATGGCGAGAATGAGAAAGAGAGAGAGAGAGTTGTCACCTTGTACAACTCTTAATGATGCACCATGGAAGGCTACCCTAGCCCTCTATTTATATTAGTTTAGGATCCAATGGATCTCAATCCATGGGACACATGGATCCAAAGGCTATGCTTGGTCCATGCTAAATCAATGGCTATGATTGTTGTTGGTTAAAACCAACAACATTAATTTAAATTAAAAAATGTTGCAACATTATCAACATAATTTAATTTAACATTAACTAATTAAGAGATAATGTCATAAATAAAAATGGAGTCAACCAACCTCCCTAAAATTGGGGGGCGTCACCCATGAACAATTCATGGGTGACGCCACCTATTAATGGTGGTTATTTGGCTCTCTTTTATTTATCTTATTATTCCTTAATTAATTTAGTAATCAAAAAAATATTCACCAAATTAATTCCCAATTAATTTGTGAATATTTCAATTATGCCATTGAATATTATGTGAATCATATTCACAACCCAAACTAATTGGTAAATTGCATTTCCAATTAATTAATAAATGTGAATCCAATCCACATTATTAATTAACAAATACTATTTACATAAATTCTCTCTCTTATATATGTATATTATAAATCATATTTATAACACACATATATCATGGATAGTGTTATCCGCATTCTCTTAATCTTTGATAATTAAATCCCATTTAATTATCTTAGATAATCATTTTCACAATATGAATCATATTCATATTTAAGCTTGATAATGAAATCTTATTTAATCATCAAGTCCTTGCTTGGATATTTCATCAAAAGAATTATTCTTGAACCCTTTCATGAATAATGTGCTTTCTCCGCAGATACTTGGAGATAAGGACAGGGCGATTGTATTATTCCATGTATAGTGACTTGGATATTGAGATATTATCTCAAATCCAGATCGAACGAACCTCCCATAGATGCTTGATTAAATCAAGACCGCAAATCCAATCTTCTCATTGAATCTGAATCCCATTCAGACCAATGTCCAACACTTGGACTAAGATCGGATTGCTTCTCTACTGAAAGGAGTCACTAAAATCCAGACCTGTTTCATCACTCCCTCGGAATGGAAGCGTCATGGATATACAATCGTTTATGATTACATCACCCTTCAGGTATTCCCAATACCTGTACATCCTGCATACTGGAAGACCCATGGTCAACCCGAAGATCAAGATCTATTTCACATTGTCTTCTTCAGGGTTTGATCACCAACTTTCTCATTTGATCATTGGGATTTGGTATTGATCATATACTTTCCAAAAGCATATATCATACCTAGGTCTTGATCATATACTTTCCAAAAGTATATATATCGAACCTACAAATTCAGTCAAGCTTTCAAAGCGAGATGACCGTGCACGGAATTTGATTCTTCCCAATATCTCATGAGTGAGCTCATGTCTTCCGGTTCAGTAGTGAACCTGTATGATCCCTTTGAGAGATCATATTACTCATATGCCCTTATATGCACACCAACACGCCGGTGTATAGACCTTGGTTAGGTCGTCAACCTATTGGTCTGTCAAATGTACATACTCAGACATATAGTAATACATCTGTCTCCGGTCAGAGGATGCGTGCCTATGCTGTGACAACATTCAACATAGGACTTAGGTTATCTCGATCTCGTTAAGTCAACTCTTTGACCTAACTAATCTGACACCTCCGAATCTCTATTCCTATGTAGAGGACCTGCATCAAAAGGTCGGTCAGATATCAGCCTATGTGAGAAAGGATTGCCATCTCCTACTCAGGCTGGAGATCACATCTTAATAATCATTTGATGGTGCTTGATGAGTCCTCAATCTAACCCTTTAGATATTCATCCAAACACCAGCCTCTATGATTCAATAATTGAACCAACAGCTGTATGATCATTAAGACAGCCATGGTACATAACCCTAATTGTACAGAGGGACCTATTATGCAAATTATTTATTCTTCATTTCAGATCAGGGAATGATATGTGCAATAACATTTATTGCATAATGGCTTGCCGTGGGCTCACATGTCCAACACGACCTGCGATCCAAAATTCGACAAGATAAGGGCACGCGCCTGGCTCACATATACATTGGGTTCAGGATGGGTCCTGGCTTTTGCGGGCTGAGTCAGGGTCAGGTTCGGATTGACTCGACCCAATGCTCCACCATGTATGTATTTACGTATCATGTATGTGCATGTGTTTATGTATGCATTCAGTGAACCATGTACCCATTAGGAATGCACTGAGGATACTCTTTTTTTTTCAAATATTTTCCATCATTTTGATCAAAATACTTATTATTTTACAAACGTTATATCATATTCTTACTATTGATAATAATTTTCACAAGAAGTAAACCTTAAATGGTTGTGTCATTATTGATATTATTGATGTCTATTCTATTATTACTAATGATTGGTTCTTATTATATATAATATGTGTGTTGTGCTATTAAATAATTTGCTATTCCATTAATACACTACTTTATTCTCTCTTTTATTCGGTTGTATTTGTATATGATTTTAATTTGGTCAAACCAATAATTAAAATTTTACAAAATTATTCTTTCTATCTGAAGTCCTAGTAGCATCTATTATCCATAAAAGAATCCATATCATCAATTGTCAATTTATACATGAGTATACATATTTATATTAACATTCATACAAGATAATTTTTTTTCTAAACCAAAGGGTCAATGATGTCGATGGCCGGATACGAACATGTTGTTATTATATTTATTCTAAAATCTGCATATACATATGAAATGATATAGATATAGGTTTGCAGGAATCGGACTTTATAGACCAAAGCATACTCGACAGATAAGAGAATGAATTGGTGGGAGATGTCTAGATTATGATGGTGAATGGTTATATTCTGAACGACGATACCCTTAATCTATTGGATATTGATATAGATATGATACTACCGATATTCATAAACGCATCCGACCGTTTCTATCCTTAGTAAAAATTAACTAAATATGTGTAAAAGGAAAATAGAGTTATTGATGCTTAAATAAATAAGGGATGGATAAGATATGTATACATGAGAAATGGAATTGCAAGGAATGAAACACATCCCTCGTAGTGGGATGGGAGATAGGATCATATCGAGTTTAACATGGATAATGATCAAGTCTCCAATGTGCATGCAAAAAAAAATGGACGGATGTCTGATAAAAAGTGATTTTACTGTGGGATACGCTGCACAGCAAGCTGCCTCAGCCGAAGTTGCTAAACATGAGAAGGCTTGTATTGACAATCAACATACCTTCATCCCTTTCGGGTTTGATACCTTTGGGTTTTTAGCATCTGAAGCTGTAGAGCTCCTTAAGAGGGTCCAGAAAATTATGCATAGCAATGTTATAGTTTCCAGGTTTATAGATGTTGTGTTCCGAAGAATTGGATTTGCCATCCAAAAGGGATTGGCAGCGCAGCTTGTTGCCAGTCTCCCAACAATTTCGTTGTAATTTGTTTTCTATTCATCTTAATTATGTCTTCTGTTGTACTCCCGTGGAGGGACAAGTAGCACATGCATGCTACGTGTAACCTAAGGGTAAAGAGAAGGATACCTCCTACTTTAGAATTGTATATGTTATGTGCGGTATAAATAAGATTGATAATAGAGGTGCCATTACTAAATATATTTGGGGGATAGAAGTAAAATCGTCTGTTTCTATCGCATGGATCAGGGACGAATATCTGGGAGTGATATACCGTAAGTCCTCATAACTCGTATGTTCTATTATGACTCTCAGGCATCTTCCTTCTCCATGCAAGAGTACACCTGAGAAATCCATTACTATATATTAAGGAGGGGAGCTTGGACCACATCTATTAATTTTCATCTCAAATATTCCAAATTTGCCCTTACAACTAATCTTTGATGCCGGTCATCTCCTTTCCACCAATTCTATGCACAACACATATCGTGTTTTACATATTTTAGATTCTTCTTAGTTGCCATTCAATCAGAAGTTAATAAAATAAGCGTTCGAATAGAAAGTCAATCAATTAATTTTCATCCCAAACATTCCAGTTTTACCCTTACAACTTATCTTTAATGTCGGACATCTCCTTTCCACCAATTCTATGCACAACACATATCATGTTTTACATATTTTGTAGTGAGATATTTATAAAGATAAACATTTTCATTTTCCCTACGGATACGTAATGCAATTTTTTAGCTTAAAATTTAGTGGCGATTAACTAAAACTTTGAAAAATAAAAAAAGGATAAGCATCATTATATGCACCCCGCTAACTATGTAGCGATACATATGATATTTGTTATTAATTTCAAGTAGAAAAAAATCATTTCACAATAAGTAATATCATCATTATATATTTAGCAACGACCGATTCCGTCATGGATTTTGAAAAGTTGCCATTATTGTTACAAACAAGGATATTTGTGTTTACTTTCTTGCAGATATGAATACAAATAAGAATAGATATTTTTATTTTTACTAGATTTGGATCCATATATGATCATCTTATTGTTGGTGCCTTTGCATCTATAGAACAATGTAAATTATATCAGTTTGAACAAAATGGGGATACAATATGGAGTGAAACTTTTACAAATGTATATGATGCAATTTTGTCAAAGGAACACATTGGTAAGGAAATAGGAAACATGCCAAACTTCTTAATTTTTTTTCATGCGTCAAACATTTACTTATCTCCTTCGAAGAATATGCTTAAGAACAAGCTATACAAGACACCATACTGCATTGTTTACCAAAACATAATTACAATTCCTATCACGAAGTTCGTTCAGCTATTAAAAAAGTAATGCTTTTGTTGGAGCTTTGTCATTTTTGTATAAGTATATTTATCTCATAAAATATTAGTATTGTGCATGTGATATAAAAGGTATTCTCTTAATGGATCCTGAAAACATGCTTTACAAAATTTTCAAACAGGTAGTACAACCGGTAAGTTAATTGCAAGATATCTTATTGTTTACTGTATGAAATAGAGCAGTCATTGAATTATGATGTAATACCATTGCTCAAACGTCTTTAAATTATTATAGTTTCTAATTTTATATGGAAAAGATATTTTCAATATCTTGGATATATGCATGTATTCAATTGATTAACCATATTTATAAAAGTTCTCCATTGATAAAATACTGATTAAACATAATGGTAGGAAATCCGTATCACTTTATTAAACAGCAGCATATGGTTGATTATCCCGTGCAAAGCATGGGTTCCTTCTAGTTAGGTATTAATTGGATCCTCTTCTCTTACCAAGAATTGGTTAGACCATAGACTTGTAGTCCGTTAATGATATCATGTACGTGGATCTTGACATGGATTATATAGTCTTGATATTAATGGAATATAAAGAGGGTATTGTGTGGGATATTCCAGCTAGACTGTCATATAGCTCCATAATTACACATGTGGATGTACATAGCTTAATATCAATACCAGTTACAGGAAAGAGAATGTAAGATCATGATCAAAGGACTTACAGGAAACGGAAACTGATAATAATGTTTGTTTTTTTATCCATTTTAGTAATTGAAAGAGGCAGATCATTAATTGATAACCTTGTATTAGTCATCCAAAATTTATTGTGGTTGCAAATTGATAGTTGTTCTAAATACATTCCTTGACAAACCTATGTACGATTACGAAGGTTGGGAATAACTTTAGTACTTACGAATGTTGGGAAGTACATTAGTGGAGGCTACATCAATTATACCCAAGAAGTTAAAATTAAATGCACATGGAGAGAAGTATGTTTGAGAAACATGCAGTAATAACAATCCTTATTGACGAGTACATTAACTCGATTTACATGCTCAATATAGGTAAAGGTAGAGGTGAAGGAGTGGGAAAAAAATCCTACACTTGCATAAAGGTGAGTGGTCTCAAGCTTATCTTAAGATATAAATCCTATTTTCACATATACATTGCAATATTACAGTTTCAGATGCCTTTTGATTATGCTATTGTACATGATAGTCTAATTTGGTCATCAGCTAAGTTTGTTTTATCCAAGATGATGGCATCTTAGTATAGTCGGTAATGTATGGTAAAGTTTAGTTTTATATTTCAATACTCAATTATGTTGTTTCAGTACCATAGAAGTTTTCAAACATTACGGATAAGTTCAGTATGGCGATCTGATTCAGATATCATAAATTTCTCAGTTTACATTTATATTATTATGTATCAGAAATTATGTCAGAAATAATGATCCCACATTAGCTCTCAGATATGGTCATGAACTAGCCATCAGATATGGTGACATCATCAGATATGACCCTGAAACATGCCATCAGTTATGGAAACCATCATATATGATTCAGAGGACTTTGGGTCCGCACTCTGTATGCACATAGGCTTTGGGTTGTATGCAGAGTGTTCTTTAGCCTTTGGGGTTGTCTACGCGTATGACTCAGTTTGTTTCAGTGTTCATGGATTCAGTACGTTAGCCACAGTAGTGTTGTTATCTTGGAAAACCGACTTTTCATTTCAGCAAGATTTTTCTTCAGCCAGATAGTAAATTAATTTCAGTTTGCTAGTTTGATATTTCAATTTCTGTACAAAATTATTATTTTGCAAAGCTTCTTTATGAAATTGCCCTACTATAGCATTACATTTTATTTCAACTAGCCGTAAAGTTATTTTCAAAATAGCCGACATATTCTCTTAACAAAATGCTTGAGATCCACTCTCTAGGTCTAAGCTCATTTTGAGTTTAGACTCAACCCTCTATTATTAAATATTATTTACAGATACATCTGTGAAGGAGCCATAGGAGACGCGAGGGAATGAAGTAAGCTTTTTGCAGACAGTGAGACTTTTACTCCATCCTTGACATTACAATAAATTTTGGTTCTTCAGGTAAAATGGTTAGTAACTTGAAAGACTAGTTATTTTTGTAAGATGGATGGAGTTGTATATGAACTTTGACAGTAGATGATGGTTGTACATAATGAACAATGTAAATATGTTTGGTGATGTGAATGTGGATTATGACTTGAGTAGTTGTGATGGTGAATTAAAAGGAGAATTTTATGAAAAAGTGTTATATGAATTGTTTCAGGTACATGGTAGCGTTTGGGAGTCCATAAAATAGAGGAATTGCTGTCGGATTTTTATAGAAATGCTAATTATGATTAAGATGATCAAGCAGTTAAATGTCGCACTCGTCTCGGCTAGCGGTTCGGGTCGTTACATTTAAGGATGTTATTCGTGACTTTAATATTTGCACGAGATCTATTTCTAAATTTGTATTTTAAAACAAGCAAGAATACGGTAACACACACAAAATTACACGTGCGTGCACCCAAACCCATACATTTATGTATCCATCTTTTTGCAACTTTTTGGTATGTTTGGTTATTGGGTTGGGTTGGGATATTCTCCTGTGAATTGTAGCTGTTTGGAGGATTGAGAGGGTTGAAATGATAATTATGATGTGATGTGGTATTGATTGTGTTATATTAACTTTTTTAAATGATGATAATATATTTTCTATGTTAATAAGTGTATTTGAACATGGTTAAAAATCATTATACCAAAGAAATTGTAAGGTCAATAGAAGTAATCTCAAAATATAAATGCATGATTGGAGTTAGAGGTGATATGGTAACCTGGTAACCAAACAGGATGTAGGACATGTAGGTTGATGTCTTTTTTAGGGTTCACAATATCTATACGTTGTCATTATTGTTTCTATCTTATATAAGATTTTGGAAATCATATCTATGTATGTTTTATATGGATAAAAATGTGACTTTGATGGGTTAATATTCGTATAAGTATTTATATATTTTACTAATATATATAAATTTAGTAGATATATATATATATATATAAATATAATAAACGATGTTTTCTTTTGTTAAGTTTGATGTAACAGCTATTAAATTAATACATGTAATATGTCTTTTGTATATCGTAATCAAAATTGCGTCCAGTTTATATCCATACCCACTTTTTAATGATATTACAATTCAAACCGTCAATATTTATATCCGCATATGTAGTCACGTGGTAACACTTATATATGTATTCATGTGAGGAGTGATCCTAGATGAAATAAGGTAATAGTGGCGGTTCTGTAGACAACCGTCGATGGTTGTTACCATTAACCCAGGCAGTCTGCTGACTGCCAGTGTGATGTGCCTACCATTGTTGACAGTTACTATAACGATGATCAAGGACGGAGCCGGGACATTTTTGAGGAGGGGGCACGACGTTTTAAAAAAATATGTCTATCAATTATAGTACAAACATATTCATTATATAAGAATAATTGTTAGGGACAAAATATATCTATAGTTTTCATGTTTATCTTTCATCAATTTTGAACTTATTCATTATATAACAGTAGTCAATTTTGAACTTATTTTTTAATCAACTATATCTTTTTATTCAATTTTACATAAATTGGTATCATATATGTTCCATAATGTCAGGATTTTTTGTGAATGATATTTATACCTTTTTTTAAAATAAGTTATATTAAAGTATTTTAATTATTTTAAATTCAGTATATGGATTTTGATTAATCACAACATAAGCTACACTTATTCCGAATCTATATCAAATCAAAAATATAAAATACCTAATTTTATACTTTTTTTATCAATAATAAGAAATATTAATGCCTATGAAGAAAAATACGTCAATCAAGAATATATGTGCATTTGACCACTTTACTTGATAATAAATAGGACCAATGAATAATATATGAGACTTGATGATAAATGAATTTTTTAAGTTTTTATTTTTTTTAGAATGCAAAATAAACCTCGTATCTGTATAAGTGATAATGAGATTGAATGAAAGATCGATTCATTCTGTAGTTCGATTCTACAAAAATGGATAACCAATAAGATTAGAATAGGGATCTATTATAAGTTGATCAATTGAAGAAATTATCTAATATGGGTTGATTTGAGGTAAAATCTATTATTTTTCGGTATAAATTTTATGTTAAGAGGCATGTTATCTATTGCTAAAAATTATTGAACTTTTTCTAAAGAAATGATCGGAGCATGTACGAGTTTTACCATCAAAAAATCCAAATAAGGCATTACACTCATGCAATATTATGATTATTTTTACCTTAAAAAATCCATAGGAAAAAAAATTAAATATGAATATATTATGAAATCTCAAATTTTAGGGGGCACTTGCCCCTCCTTGACCCCCCCT
Source organism: Ottelia alismoides (assembly GCA_037367405.1). NCBI lineage: Eukaryota > Viridiplantae > Streptophyta > Magnoliopsida > Alismatales > Hydrocharitaceae > Ottelia > Ottelia alismoides. The sequence goes on along the minus strand of JAZKJV010000873.1, from coordinate 623,362 downwards.
AAATCCGTCCTTGACGATGATGATAAGTGTTACATACTTAATGTCAGCGGTCGGTACGGTTTGTCTACGGTTAACAAACCTTCGTCAGAGAAACTTTCGTCGTCTGACTACAAATCGTCGACGCACAGTCCACAGTCGTCATTGGAAATTAAAATCCAGCAGATTTAAGATATGGTCTATGTTGGTGTTAAAAATGCCACCGATGAAGCAGAATCATCAGGTTAAATTTTACATCGACGGATGACCCTTTTTGCTGGCGATGCACGATCGCCAATGTACATACTGTTAATTATGGCACCAGTTAATGTTGTATAACTATAGACTGTGGTTTAGGAACCACCGCCGAAGATTAACTACCTCTGTTGTTATGGCACGAGTGATGAGGTTGGTCGACATTTCGTCGTCAGTTATGTAACCGCCGGGGTCAAGTGAAAATCGTCGTTAACAAATGCTTAACCGACAGTTATTGGTTACATCGACGGTTGTTAAATTGAGATGAACAATGAGTACGGTTGTGGTTGCCAGACTGTCAAGGTTGGTCAAAAATTGCTGGGGTATATCCTTCACTGGTGTAACCTTCAACTGTTGACGATTTTTTTTTTGAATTCTAAGTAACATTGTAAAAAATACTATATCGGCGATTAGTAACCACCAGCATTATTCCAGCGCACTGGTGTAAGGCTAAATGCTGGAGAAACAAGGCTGATGATTTACAAAACCGCCAGCAAAAGGTTTATATAAGGATCGAGAGAGGCCAGAACACCCACTTGAGGTTCGTTCTTGACAGACATCAAATCTTTACCCTTCTTAATTAATGAGAATTTGCATTGTATTCTCGTAGAAATCGGTTGATCAAAACCCACATTGAGAAAAAATAATACGAAATTAATTTCAATATGATCAAATTATTTATTTTAATTGGACAGATCCCAAGGACGAACTTAGTGAGGTAATATGATGGTTTAAGATTAATTTTTAAAATGATTCGGGAGTTAAGATTTTCAAAGAAAAACATTTTTATGGTTCTTTTTTAATTTTGCAAAAAATTATAGATGTTTGAAACATGAGATGCAATTAATTGAAGCAAATATGATGTATGAATTTTTGTAAATAGTTTATACAAGAAAATATTGCAATACATAAAGTGTGAGAATAAATAAAACAATCCATTTTTTATGAATTTTTAAATGATGATGAATGAATGTGAAAATGCAAAGATAGATGGTACAAGAAGTTAAGCATGCTAAGCAATTTAATCTGCGAGTCTTAATGAAATAATTAACTTTACAAAATAGATAATCAAATAAGTTTTAAAATTAATTATAAGATAATGGCTCAAATTTCATACAAGATTATGAACAATAAAACAAATTTATGATAATATATGTGCTCAAAATAATCAAATTTTCCTCATTTTATTGATGTCAAATATTGTTTCAAAATAACGATCCAAATGTTATATATAATGGATAATAAGTAAAGTTTCATATGACACCAAGTTTATACAAATCGGGCAATAAATTCTCAAGATATAAATAAATCAAGTCTAGGGGCATACATGTAAGGAAAGTAAATTAAATAAAGTAAATTAAATGTTCTCAAAATAGATCTTAGTTGGGGCTGATGTGCAATTTGAGAAAGCTAGTGGGTATCCTCTTTAATTTACCCATTGGTCGCATGGATAACTAGGAGTGTGGGCGGTCGGGTTGTAAATTACCATGATCTTGTGCTTGGCACACATGATGCTTTGGGTTCGACGTAAGGTCTAGACAGTTAGACTCCACGTGGTCCTATTTGCTGACTTCTGGTGCTTCCAAGTGGCTCGAGGCTCTAGACTCGAAGGTTTCTTACATGGAGAATCAGAGCCGTCTAAGTTGAGTAGGATTTGATGATGGCATTTTGAGTGTGAATCAAGGTTTTAGAAATAGATAGTCAGTACTCGATCGGCATGGTCACTGACTAAGGATTACTCTACGGTTGGGAGACTAATCAGATTTAATCGACCATTAATTGATTTTGAAATTTTTAATATTGTAAATATATAAATATATAAATAGTTGCTTATACATGTATTCTTATATATTTACATAAATTTGTGCATTTTATATAATATCATAATGAAATAAAAAAATTTCTTGACTTTAAATATAACATTAAACATATTAGAATAAGTTTTCTCTTAGAAAAAGTAAAAAATTTAAAAATCTCTATGTAAAAGTCGGTCGATTAGTTGGGTTGGTTGATTAATGGCCGACTAGGACTAGTCGAGTCAACTACCCCCACCCCTTGATTCGACTAGTCGGACCGACTAGTTGCCCGACTTTTTACAACAATGGCATGAATCTATGGTGATATGATGCATGAATGGACTCAATCAATGGTTAGGGATCCTCCAAGTCTAGACCCTTGGATGATAATTTGAGGTCATCTATAGGTGAAAGGGAGGGTGTAGCCGTCGTCTTCTCCAGCAATGCTCTTCTGGGCTTCCAATGAACCGAGGATCCTTGGTTGATTCCCGGAATGTCCAAGCTTTTATGTGCACCTACAAAGGCAAGAGGTTCTAAGAAATCGAGGCCTCAGCTCCGTTGTTATTCTCCAATAGTTCAAGATGATGGCAATGCTCCCGTAATCGATGGGTGATAAACGCAGATTTCAAGAGAGCCTAAATGGTGTCTCACACAAGGCGGAGACAACCGTCGCTGTGGCGACTCTCAAATGAAACCTGTATTTAATCAACAATTAACCCACACTAAAGATCAATAAATTAGAAATAATGTGGAGTTAAAATTTATTTTTAACGCTGCACAAATGGTGTAAAGGGCAAATATGCAGAGAGTTCGAACACAGGGAGCAAACAGGGTAATTCAAAAATTTGTGCACAAGTGTGTGTGTGTCAAGTGTCTACACTAAGCAAGCAAACAATGAAATTTTTGTGGTTTTTAAATTTTTAATTTTTAATTTTGTATTTTGATTTTTAATTTTCTGATTTTTATAATTTTATATTTTATATATATTTTTTTCTTTTTAAATATTGGAATTTAAAAGCATTGTAATAAAAGACAAGATGAAATATTTATGAAAATATGCAAAAATAACAAAAAAATCAGAAATAAAATGTTTTTGATATTTTTAGGATTTTTTACTATTTTTGTGATTTTTGGGTATTTTTCAAGGTGTTTTGAGGTGAAGTTGATCAAAAAGACTAGAAATTCTCACAATCAATAAGGGTTTTCTCGCGATATATTGAGAAAGGAAAGAAAACAAAGCTTTTTCGATTTGACGCTAGTCTGCGACTCGATGCAAATTCGGTGCACGCTTTGAGCGGCGGCCGATCGGGAATCTTCTTCGCGTCAAGGGCTATCAGGCTCTTCCCGGAAGTGCGTTTGGTAAAGAGACTGAAAGGACTTTGTTCTGGCTGCTTGCTTGAGTGATGAACTGGACTCAGAATGAAGGCAAGGCTGAAGACTAGAAGAGATTGGGCCCTCGAGTCCTTTTCGCATGGATCGAGAGCCGAAGAGACTAGAGAGACCATATTTGATAGCGGAGGGCTGTCAGCTATCTTTCGCGAATCGTCTGCAGGAAGAAGGGGCTGAAGACAGAGGGGGCGAAGACGAGGAAGAGTGAAGTCGAGAGTGAAGCGGAGCGGTTTTGGTATTTTTAAATACTGAAATAGAGCAAAATAGTGAAGTGAGGGCTGGCTGTGAACGAAATGGCAGTTAAAAATAGCCAACAGCAATCAAAATTTTTCACACTATTTTTTAAATAAAGATAATGAAAAATAGAACAAACAGGAACAGAGTTTGTGATTTTTGGATTTTTCTTTGATTTTATATATTTTTTTGAAGTTTTTGAGTGTTTTTAAATTTTTAGTGTTTTCTTTTGAGATTTTTAGTGATTTTTGGACTGACATTAAAATAGGATATAATAGACACTAGGTAATTTTTTTTGGGATTTTTAGAGGTATTTTACTATTTTTTGGTATTTTCTAAACTAGACAGTGATAAAAAAAAGCATGTTTTTGATTTTTAGTAAATATAAAAATAAAACCAAATAAAAAACTAAGGGCGTCAAAATACAAGTATCCAGGAGCTAAACCCTATTTTTGTGGAATTTTTGGACTTAAAATGATAGGTTAAATAGTTACAACAAGCATCCAAACAATTAACAGGCCTGGCAGGGGCATACATGCAATTTCCAAAACATCCAGGGGCTACTTGCAAAATTTTCACAAAAATATAAACTAAATATTCAATTTTAAGGGCCAAACAGCAATTACAATACCCGCCTGGTTATCAGTGTAAATTGCCCCCAGGGCGCGTGACTCGCACGCACCTCGCATGGACCAAAATGCAATATTTGAAACTATCAGGGGGTCGATGCAAAATATCCCCAAGTTTTACACTGTAATACAAAATCTTGGGACTCGACTGAAATAACTAAACCCCAGGGGGGTCCTTGCAAAAAGCCCACCACCTCACGTGTACAGATCACGTGAGGTGACGTGGCGGGGGACCTAAGTGTAAATAAAAATAAGTGCAGGGGCTTACATGCAAATAATCCAAAGTTTTTATACTACAGACGAAAGTTTAAATACTAAACAGTAAATACAAAAGGCGCAAGGGTTAATGTGCAAAATACCATTGGCGCGTGATCCAACGGCTGATGGGAGGCCACTTAAACACGTGGCACAATCTGGACTGCCGATGACGCTTCACTTGGACGGCGGAGATTAGATCATCTGGGGACGATCGGACGGTGGAGACGTGGCGCGATCCAACGGCAAATGTGCAATCTGGGAGCGCTCCTCGATCCAACGGTTGGGAGTCGATGACGAAGAACGACGTCGTTCGCCGGCGAGGGCGAACTTCGCCGCTCCAGCTCTTCGTCCTCCGACGATGTCTGGGCTTCAAAATGGACAAGGAGCTTCCTGGGGGCCTTCTCTTTCTCCTGGGGGCATCAAAAAGCCACGGCGACGGCCGTGGCACTCGCAGGTGGTCGGCGGAGCTGGAGGGCTCGGCTGAGCTCCGGCGAGCAACAAAATGGCGCCCAGGTACGAGTCAACGACCTTTGACCCTGCAAACGTGGTTAAGAGGTCCAGGGCAAATTGCCTGGACCTTAGGTGGACCTAATCGAGGCGAACGGCGAAGTGGCGATGGGTGACCGGAGGTGCGCTCCGGCGAGGGGGTATGATTTGGTGACGGAGTCGGCTAAACTCAAAATTTCTTGGGGGCTAATGATCCTAGACCTATGGCTAAGCTAATGAGCAAGAAATAAAAGGGGGAAAGGGCCCTCAATGGCCGGAGCCAGAGGGAAGAAAGTACCTCGACCGCCGAGGTTGCGGGAGGTGGCGGAGTCGTCCTCGACCTCGTTCGCCTTGGCTGAGAAGCGCGCGGTGGAGCTGTCACCTCCAGCAATGCTCCGAGCACCAGAGAGGCGGAGAGGGGTGGACCAAGGGGACTCAATTTCAAAATGAAAAGGGGGGTCGTTATATCTGGTTTGACCTCGAGTTGCAGGGGCTCGAATATCGACGATCCTGGAGCGCCTCAGTGATCCTTGGCCCGATGTAAACACATGGCGGGCAAGAGGGATGATCGATGGAGAAAAATGCAGAAGGAATCAAGACGAAAGGGTGAAAGGAATGGTTGGGAAAAAGCTGAGAAAATGGCTCAAAAACCAAGTCGTCTGACAGGGGTAGGTGGGAAGGACGACCAGTTGACCTAGGTCAACTGGGACCGTCTCCTGATTGGTCCACGTGGACCAATCAGGAAAAATCCCTGATAATTATTTTGTAAAATCAATTAAAAATAGAATAAGGCCGAATTAATTAATGGTTATAAAATAAAAAATATTCGTAATTTTATGTAGTATTTTATTATGATTTTTAATTAATTTTATGAGGTATATTTTAAAAGTTCACTTTTTAGCCTTATATAGGTATAATACCTATGTCTTTAAGTATTTAATTCTTATTTTGTGTATTTTAATTTCATTATTTTTATTTATTATTTTCTAAGATTCTAAGATACTTTCATGTACACAAATATATTTTTATTTTATTTTTCTGATTTATTTTATATAATTAATAAAATAGAAGTATATTTTATATAGATATAAATACAGGTATAATACATATGTATCAAATATGTATGTATTTTATTTTAAGTTTTATTTTGATTTTAATGCACATATATATTGTGAGTAATATTTACAACATTATAAAAATATAAAAATGAATAAATAATGAATAAAGAATAAATTGAATATTTTAATCTGTACAAGTATACAATAGGGGTCCAAAACTCAACTTTCAAACCGTAGCTCCGCCAAATGTGAAACCACCGCCATTAAATAGCTTATTTTCTTCTATATACAATTAAAGGTGAGTATGCTGCATTTGGAGTTGTCGTTTGTGAGATACGGGTCTGGAAAGTTGGGATTCTGAAATTTTATTCAGACCATAACTTTTTATCTGTACATTACTTTTCTTTGAAATCAATTTTGTATTTTTCTTTATTTAATTATCTACAACTTTTATGTACAAAGTTTTTTTATTTTATGTATAAAAAGTGGAACCAAAAATAGGTCCCAAAATGAATAAAGAATGAATAGAATGTATAGGTATTTCATCTGCTTTTCTGACCTTATCTCCCCCTACTTTATTCCTTGTCGACCTATTCATCAAGATGCCTAGATCTCGGGGGTTTTGGGTCATAAAATATTTACAATATTTTATTCTTTTTCTTTTCTTTATTTATTCTATAATTTTGGCTTTAATTACAGTATTTTATACACTAAATAGATGCACATGCATGAATGCTAAGATGATGATTTTAATGATATTTACAGGCATTTGCTAGGGTTTTTGATGCCAAAATGATAGAATAAAGATGATGAAATGTGGATTCATCAATGGGGTAAGGGAGCGTGATGGTGAAGGGTTGTGGAAAGGTAGAATGAGAATTGGAGAGGGAGAACGGTGGAGATGGTGATGATTGGGTCGATTTAGGGTCGAGTAAGAAGTTGGGTGATGAGATGATGGGTGAAGGAGACGAGCAACCGATAGCAAAGAATTCAAGACAACAAGGAGGAAGGAGAAGATGTGGATATACCTTGGAGTTCGCTTGGAAATGGAGGAGGAAGAGCCTCGACTCCGAGCTGTCACTTCCAGAAGGTGACAGAGACCTTCAAAGCTTTGCTGACTTCCGAGGAAGTTGCAACAACAGAGGAGGCTGATCCCCTCTGTATCTTTCCTAAAGATGGGTCCTCAATAGAGGTTAGATCATTGTCACCGACCCAACCTTTAGCTACCTCTCTTGTTCCTGATTTTGAAGCACAATGGCGGTGGAGTGTCGACTAAAGAATCAAATGTGGTCGGAGAGTGGTTTAAATAAGGGGAGAGATCTAGGAAAGATGTAGGGAGAGGTTTCCTGGAGTCATGGGATTGGGTTAGGTTGGTTATATGTGCTTGATCATTGCAGAGGATAGAGTTGTATTTGTTATCGATTGTTCTAGACTTGATTTGGACAAGGAGTCGAATGTGATCGAGTTAGTTGGAGGTCCGACGATAGGTTAAGGAAAGGGATGGTTTTCATCCATTTGGGGATAACCGAGGGGGAGATAGGATGTTAGACGTTGGGAGAGGATCAGGTGGTTAGGGTTAATGAAGATCAACGAGGGAGGAGAAGAAGCAATCGGAGACTAGGAGCAAAGGTAGTTGGCCGGAGATGGGAAGAAGGAGATGAAGTGCAGCAATCGTTGGATGCTGCTTGATCCAACGGTTGAGAGACTATCACGTGCTAAGCACGTGAGGGGGGTTATGGTGAAGGCGGGTGAGAGGATGGTCATTGGATCATGATCGATATAAAGGCCCAAATTAAGTGTGCTGGGGGACAACGAGGATTGACTGAGGGCGAACGGGTTTGACTATGAAATGAGGTGGCTTCAGTGAAAAGGGGACATATGAATTTTGACTTGTTGACAAATGCATGAAAATTACATAAAAAACAGCAAATGATCTCGAATGGAACAATGCTCAAAATGGAAAATTTTGTCCTAAATGCATTCTATAATGTTCATGAAGACTCAAATACGAATGGAATTAACTGTGCATGATATAGATTTTTTAAATCATATTTTATGTATACAAAATATCAATTTTTTAATTTTGTAAATTATTTATTTTTTTTAGACAATAAATGCAATCAAAAATCAAACACGATGTATAATAATGTAGTGGACACAATTATATATTTTTTATATTTTGTAGTTAAGAAGAGGTCAGAATAAATGAACGATGTGAATTATATGCACATGAATTAGGTCAGTGAGCACAAGTCAAAATTTGTATTTTTATGTGCTTTTTCGGATTTTTTTGTTTTTTATGTAAATAATTAGAAAATGAGAAGAAATAAGGAAATGAAAATAAATAAATAAAAGAGTTAAATATGTACATGAAATAACATGTCAAAGATCAGTAAATATGTTATAGTTTGATCCCAAAGTCCAAATTTCACAAATGAGCTCTTATTTTTTGAATTTGGTCTAGGTCTGTAGATAACTGAGTGTATAATTGTATATTAATTCAAAAGTGAGGACAGGAAATTGTACATTGCATGTGAGAAATGACACTTTTATAGCTTTTGTCATGGAATTAGGATTTGGGTTTATTTCACATATGAAAGAAATGCATTACCTTCTCTTTTATAGCTATGGGGAACATCGACGAGGAGATCTTCTCCTCATGGTAGACATCCTCCATAGTATCCTTTGGATCACAGATTAAGGGTTATGATTTACTTCTTATTCAAAGGTTAGGATTCTCATAGAGGGGGTCATCTCTCTCTCTCTCTCTCTCTCAAAACACGTCCCGACATTCCAAATAAGTTTAGAATTGTTGCTTTATTTATTATTTTTATAATCCAAAAATCAAAAGTGGTAATTTTATGAGATTAATCCTCGTAGTTTTGAATCATATTCATAATTAGGATTTGTGTTTATTTCACACATGAAAGAGAAACATTACCTTCTTTTTATATCCATGGGTGACATCAAGGAAGAGTCTTCTCCTCATGATAGACGTCCTCCATGGTATCCCTTGGATCATAGAATAAGGGCTATGATTTACTCCTTACTCAACAAGGAATAGGACTACTTTAATCATCAATTAATAAATAAATAGATTAATTAATAATATGAGAGCCTAATCCAATTAGGACTCCCATTGAGGGAGCCATGTGACTCTCTCTCTCTCTCTCTCAACACGCGCCCCAACATTCCAAATATATTTTAGAATTTTTGTATTACTTATTAATTTTTACAATCAATTTATAAAAATTGATAATTTCATGAGATTAATCCTCATAACTTTTGAATCATATTCATAATTCAAAATTATAATGTAAATCCAACTTACTCTAATCCTTCGTAGTGGGAGACTTTGATAAATCCGAAGTTCAAACCCTGGTTGGACTGTCTTCTTAAATTGTCTACAAAATGAGCATACTTAAGCATATATATGCATAATATAGGGAAAACTTGAATTAAGGTGGCACCTCACCACAATCATGGTATGACAATCCATAAAAACCGTTAGATCCTGATCTATGGCTATAAATAAAACCACCACATTAAATCCAAAACCACCATACAAATAAACTCTAACTCGCTATTTTTAGAAATGAAATTAAATATTCTATTTACTTGTGTCATTGTCCCGTTGCTCATTAATTACTCGAATTTATTTTCTAAATATAGCATCCTTAATAATCGAGGTTCTCAATTACTTGAAATTTTCAAAACAAAATTCGATGGGGGCTCGCTGCCCCTCTAGTTCTCTGTCCTCCCTCGACGTAGTGGTGCCGGATGTGCGTGGAGAAGATGATGGTGTGTCATGATGGCAGTCCATGGCGACGATGAGGATGATGGATGGAGCATCATGAGGTGGTTGCGCACAGAAGATGATGCATGTTCTTAGTAGTTTTTTTCTTTTTCTTTTTTATTCATCTATTAATCAAGTTCCAGGTTAGATTGATTTTGTTTTTTATTTGGATTTTGATTTTTCTTTCTATTTTGATTCCATCTCAATTCATTTTTCAATGTTTCTCCTTTGTTTTATTTTTGAATCAATGTTCCTAATTTACTATTGATTATGATTGGGTGTTTTTCGGACATCAGTTATTACGATTTTGTAATTTACAACACATGATTGTAAAATACATCAATCTTTTGTAAAGTAGTAACAATTATTTCAAAACGCGAGCTTTTATTCAATCATATTTCTGTAGTATTCAACATTTTTTGTTTTTTTGAGTTCAGTCATATTTTCTGGAATATTCAATCATTTTTAAGTTTGGGATCCCACATTCTTTTGAGTTCAACACACTTTTAATTTTTTTCTTTTGAGTTTTGTTTATAGATTAAATTACGTAGAATGGGAATGAAAATATCATCTAAAAAAGAAATTTTTGATTAAGAATGATAAATATTTGTTTATATATTGAATATGTCTCAGATTCTCATTATCAATAAACGGTTTTCATAGAAGATCGTGCACCTTGTTATATTTTCATCCTGAAGGTGTTGTATTTTGCAAAAATAAAATTAGATGAAATCTCATAATTGTGTATTGGATACTAAAGGGACAAAATTTATAGATTCAATTGGATGGATTAAATATCAAATATGAAGATATATATTACCTTTTGAATTACTAATTTATATAATTGTTTGAATAATTTACTTATTGATTCATTGATTTACAATTCAGCGTGTATTTTTTACATGTTATCCTTTTTTAGAAATAAATGATAAACTACTAATTGCCTTTTTATTTTGCAGATTAACACATAATTGTTAAATGGGAGAGTGGATTTTTACAAAATCTACATAAACTTTACAATGGATGACAAATTTTGATGGACCCATGATATTGGGAAACACGTTGGATGGACATATAAAACAATTTATACATTAATAATAAGCAATCTATTTTACAAAAATCACATGTATTTTATAAAAGAGACCACAAAGTTTACAAAATAATATCACATTTTACAAATGTTACTCCCACATAATGATCTAAAATAAGAATACAAAATTTTCAAAATAAATCAAATGTGTTTTACAAAAGAGACTACAAAATTTATAAAAAACTTATAATTTACAAATATTGCTTCCACAGAATGTTGGATGAAATGAGATTTAGCATGTGTTATGACGTGTATTTTCCGATCTGCGAATTAAAAAATACACCTCATATTTAAACCCCCCCAAAATAATATACATATGACGTGTAGAATATATAATACGTTCGTAATTTGCCACATCTGAAATATTTGGAAATATAGTTGTAACAAAAATTCCATCATTGTTGGAATGTTTCCACGTGTACATCAATTAATTAGGCCATTATCACAACACTCTATATTTTAGGAAACACAACTATACATAATAAACCATTTTTTGTCGACTTTGAACTTTTTTCCATACATCAGTGGTTTTGATTTTTGTAATTTACAACACATGAATGTAAAATATATCCATCTTTCGTAAATTCATAATAGTTATTTCAAAATGCAAGCATTTATTCCATCATATTTCCAGAAAGTACAATGTGAACTTCTCGGGTTAACTAAATATAAAATGTTCGATGACGTGTATTTGACTAAATTAGCACTAATTTAATCCACACCAATTTAGCAATGTTAGTTGGCATGAAAACCACCAAGTGGTTTCAATCTCAACCATACACTCATCATCCAATGGCCTAAGATGTCACCTTTTCATAATCAAGAAAAGGTGCCACCTCAATTCAAGTGCACCATATGTATATATATATATCAGGTAAAAGGATTTATGTCTGACTGTGATAGTCAGAATTCAGGTCTTAATTTATCTCGACCTCATCAAGTCAACTCTTTGACTGGATTATTCCATAACTTCTGAATCTACATTCCTATGCATAGGACTTGTATCAAGAAGTCAGTTAGAAATCAGTTTTTAGAGAAATATTTCCATCTCTTTCCCAGGTTGGAGATATTTATTGAATATCACACGTTTGAAGTTAGTCGTGTCCTCCCAGCTACATAATATTCAACATGGCCATGGTATACAACCCTAATTGTACAAAGGGACCTTAATGGTAAAGTGCATTCATATTCATTTATTCATTTCATTTTGAATGGACATGATAAAATAATAACTTTTAATGTATTAACAGGTCGCCATGGGCTTACAAGTCCAACACAGAAGTCATCTTAGATCCACCCCATCCTTAAAGCACACTCCATGAACATTGAACAACTGTCTCTTGTGTGTAATGGGTATTAGCTCTTCCCATTCAAAATGTTGAACTACTATGCAATCCTCTCCTCCGATAACTCGTCATCAGGGAGTCAGGTATTTCCTTCTAAATTCAACTACTTTTAGTACTACAAAAATAGAAAGAGGGAGAAATTGGAGCTTGGCCAGTGTAGTTAAGTCTTATATTTGATGCTTGACCGTACAGTAAAGCCTTCATTATGTAGACAATGGACCATTGTGGTCGGGAATTTTAGGTTTGAACTTTTTGCTTTGCATTTATTTTGTTTTTTTTATTTTCTTTGAAAAATTTCCCATTTATTCATGGTACTTTTTTGCAGACCCTACCTCAAAAGCTAAGTACTAGCAGACCATTCCTCATCTAAAGATTTATTTCAACATGTACTCCGGTCTTTCGATATTCATGCTACAAGAGAAGGAACCACACAATCTTCCAACACCCCATCTGAGTTAGGCTAAGCGTATAGTGCTAGAATCCAGATTAGTTCTCTATTCAATAGCCTTACTCATAATGATGCAATAACCTTAGACACTAAGAGTCTAAGTCTGAACATTATCATGCCGAACTCAGAGATTTAAGTCTTGGGCCTCAAGTTTCTAAAATCCTACTTCTCGGTGAAGTTACACTGAAAATTGAGTAATTAAGGACAACTACTCTCTATTTCTACTTAAAACTTGATTCAGAATCCAATGACATTACAACATTATAAATGCATTGTATGTTGAATGAAGTGCATATGCATGAGATGCATTTTTTTATTTTTTTTATTTTTTTTCTTTTTTTGTTATACATAATGAATTTTACAAAAGTTTTACATATTTTACAAGGATTACAAATATTTTGATAGATTGCACATATTTTACAAAATTTACAAGTTTTACAAGAGTTTCCCAATATGCTCACATAAAGTAAATATCATATACAAAAAGTACGATACATAATAGTACAATGCAATATAGAGCATGCGCACAAATGCAACTCACATCGCATATACTTAACGTTTGCTAAGTATAAAAGGGTGCAAAAGAAGAGAGGAGAGGGGTAGAAGTCGGTCGCCCCCTAATACTTAGGCTCTAGTCAACCTAATTATAGAGTATAGAAAAAACGAGGCAGTCGAGGTTAATAGGAGAGATAAGTATACAAAGGACGGGCATCGATCCCCCATATACTTAGGCCTTTGCATAAGTGAAGAATAAGTAAAAGGGAATCGATTAATCGGGGAAGAATGTATAAAGGATCAAAGAGGTTTTCGACAAACCTTCTTGCAAAAGTGAGGCGAGAAGGAATATGGAAATGAATACGATGATAAAGAAGATTCTCATCCATCATCAGACTCATCCTCAGAAGAATAGTAGCGTCCGACGGAGGCTCTTCACGTGGGTATCCAACTTGACCTTAGATGATGAATATTCTTGTGAAGAGGTGTTCGACTGGTCGTATCTAATTATTCTGGGATGTCTACTAGAACGTGGAGATGAATCCTCGGAAATATTCATGTATATTGTGAAATACCTAGCCATTTTGCTAGAACCTGGAGCAAGGAGAGGAGGAAGGTCAGAGTGTTTCTCCCCTCCACTAGCAACCAAACTAGAGTATGTGAACCCTTCAAATCAAGTTTGTGTGGTGTCGGCCATTTCCTTTGGTATGGTTGACATTCTTGATGCGAGGTTCACAGGCTCCTCATTAGATGAATCAGTCTATCCGTTGAACATCTACTCCAAGGTCCGTACACTTCTCGATATGTAATAATGTTCTCAGTGGGCTCGAGCTTTGTAGGCTCATGTGGTGGATCATGGTAATGATAAAGGAAGTCTGAAATTAATGTGTCCGGATTTGGCAAAATGAATGTGTGTAAGCCAGAATCCTTCACCTCGGTGGCACAATGTGTGGTGGTCGGTTAGACTATGGATGGAGTCACCCTAGTATCGGTAGTGTTACATTCGATAATTTTATGTCTTGATCCTCACATTTGCTAGTTGTTCTGGTAGAGGCTATGAACCTCTTTCCCAAAATGATTGGAGACCCAGTCAAATCTCCTCAATGCTCAACATATAGGATAATAGAGTCCACTACATGATTGACACATTGAAAGTTCCATGATAACAGAAATAATTCCTCTCAGTCTCTTAGTGGATCTATCATGCAGTTTGGCGATCACTCTAGTCTTTTTTATCGATCTGAGCTTGAGTTGGCCAAACACAGACTTTGGGAGTATGTTTATAGTAGAGTTGTCATCTATCCGAACATGATTAAATTCAATATCCTTAAATACACAACTAACCAGAGTTAGCCTCTTAACTTTAAGCCATATTGTCTTCTTAGTCATCACCATTGAAATGACCATTATAATTAAATGAAATTCGATTCTTGATCGTTTCTTACCTGATTTCTTAGGCGATAGTCGGCTATTCACAAATTTGTGAATATCAAGCACATTCTCTATGGACTTGATTAATGGAAGCTCTAAGATCATGCTTTTGCAAAATGCTTCCATTTCAGTGTTGTCCCATTTTTTATTATTTTGATTTTTTTGATAGAGTCAATGGAACATCCATTGGGTTAGTCAGTGGTAGTGGTGGTCTTTATCTAATTATGTTGCACATGTTAGATCTTGAGTCCGCTTTGTGGTGTCTTCACTCCTTGGTTGTCAATCATTTCTTTAACCATATGTATAACATTATCAAGTTGATCGATTAAAGCATCAACTCTTTGGTTAATTTGAGAAATGTCATCCGCAATCGTCTCATGACTTTGTAAATAATAATCGTACTTGTCATGTTGTGATCAACATGCAATCCTGAGTCTAATAATAGTAACTTCTCATGGTCGTGATCTGGTCATGAGACATATTTTCTTAACTCTGAATCTCAAGTGTGGGATCAACAAAAAAGTGGTCATACTAAGGAAGTTGAGTAAGTAAATGGTTTAAGCAATGAATTGTCTATTATAACTGAGAATCATGTTTCTCTTTCAAGTTCGATTATACTTCTTTCCATCATCGAGTCTGCTCGCTCCATCATATCCAAATAATATTCATTTGATTCCTAATTTGTGAGTGGTTCATATCTTAAAGTCTCAACCAAAGAAGGAGTGGGGTAGTGGAGTGGAATGTGAGAGGGTGAAGGGAATGATGACTGGGAAAGAATCATCTTGAGTAGAGGGTTCTTCTAGGATGAAAACAATGACGAAGATGGTTAGTATATGGTCGTGTAAGCTCAACACACAGAGTTTGGGTATGAATAGCAATATTCTGACATTTTCAAAATGAAGATGGAGATTAATCATGAACCACGATCGACTGTTTGCAAGTGCAATGTCTTTGTACGCACACAATACAATATGCAATGCAAACCCCAAGTTCACCAACTTCACACAATGAAGGCCACAAAAGTCCATTCGATTATCTTTTCAATTTTAATTTAGGTGATAATACAATCTGAGAACATGTTACACATAGGTATGTCACCCTGATGCTCGAATATGGTTCTACTATTTCTCGATCTAAGGAGTGACTAGGTTATATTACACCCCTAAAGGAGGCAATAAATGAACACACCTAAAAACGTCCACTATGGTCAGAGGCGAGCGCGTATAGCTCCCAAATCCATAATAGCCAAAACTGGAGACTTAGGGTGCAAGTCCGGAGTTTTGGGCTCTAACCTTAAGGCTATGTCCTCACCCACTCATAGTTTAGAGAAGTGCATGTGTATAAGGATGGGGTTTCTTTCGCACAATCAATGATATTCAATTTTATTCCAATTATTTCCAACCACATTATTTTATCAGCCTCTTGTTTTAGTGTGGTTATCACTTGATCTGAATGAAGATCAAAACACATATACACAAGATTTTTAATTTCCTTGAAATCCAAAATGAGTGAAAACTGAGGGAGAATCGAAAAAACCGTGCAGCGGGAAACACGATGATGAATGCTGAGTTAAGAAATACTTACAGTGCTTCCTTTTATTCTACATAGGGATGCAAGATATAATTTAAATTTCTCTAAGCAAATATTTTTAATGCATACACGAGAAACCACATCTAAAACATGAATTCATATTGACAAGTGAGAGAACAAATTAATTTGGCTAGAAGAAATACAATCTACTACGTATATCAACAATGAAGTGCGGTCCTAGTCCTATGAGCACAAGAATAAGCCTAGTATCTCTAATATCCACTAAGAAATCCTAAAACGATGTCATCCACACAAAAATATATGAACCTGGTAGGCCCAGTGTCCAGTCGAGGTGCACACACAAGTCTTCAAATGAAGACCACTGAAAATGAGCAGTTATTACAAATTATTGACAAAAATAATTGTTTTAAAATAATTAAAAATCAATACACTATCTCTCTCTAAAAATAAAAATATTTCATCATGTCTTCTCAGTGGGATCAATCCACAGAATCGCTCACTTGTAGTCTTCTCAAGTTGCTTCGCTTCTAAAAAGTCACTCTAACTCAATCTGAACCCTCGCAAGAAAACAATATTACTTTTATAAAGATATACACAAGAAATAAATACAAAAAATAAAATAAATAAGTAAACTGAGAAAATAAATAGAGAAAATAATTGCAAGAAAAACCTGGGGTCAGACTACCCGGAGGTGGAAAATCTAAATGCTAAATTATCGAAAAAAATTAACCCTAAATTGTATACCCTCCCCGACAATAGTGCCATTTGACAGACACAGAGTCGTTTCCTTCTTAATCTATGAGAATTTGCATTGTAGTCAGGGAGATATCGGTCTATCACAAATCACACTAAAAAAATAATATGAAATTAATTTCAATGGTTAACTTATTTATTTTAATTGGACAAGCCCCATGTTCAAACTCGGAGAGGTAATATGAGGGTTTAAAATTAATTTTCAAAACAATTTAAGAACTAAGGTTCACAAAGAGGTGAATTTTTAAGGTTATTTTTAATTATATAAATTTTTATAGATTTTTGAAATAAGAGATGGACTTAATTGAAGTAAATATGATGCATGATTTTTTGTAAATTTTTTATGCAAGAAAATAATGCAACATAATGTTACAGAATAAATAAATTAATGTATCTTTTTTTATAAATTTTTAAATGATCGTGAATGAATGCAAAAATGCAAAGATAAATGGTGCAAGAAGTCAAGCATGCCAAGCAATTTAATCCACGAGCCTCGATGAATGAATTAACTTCACAAAATAGATAATCAATTAAGTCTCAAATTAATTACAAGATTATGTCCCAAATTTCATGCAAGTTTATGAGGAATAAAAACTAATTTCAGAGAATATATGTGATCAAAATAATCAAATAATTCCTCAAATTTATTGGTACAAATACCATTAAAATAAAGATTCAATGTTATATATGATGGATAATGAAATAAGTTTCAAAATGATACCAAGTTCATACAAATCGGGTAATAAATGCTCAATATATGAAGAAATTAAGTCCATGGGCATAAATGTAAGGGTAGTAAATTAAATGTTATCAAAATAGACCTTTGCAGGTACTGACTTGCAATTTAGGAAAACTTGTGGGGTCCTCTGTAATTTACTCCTCGGTTGCATGAATATCCAGGAGTCCGGAGGATCATGCTGCAAATTGCCTTGATCTCGCACTTGGCACACGTGATAACTGGATTTTACATAAGGTTTGTACAATTAGGCTCCATGTGGTTGTCTGCTAGCTTCTGGTGCTTCAGAGTCGCTCGAGGCTCTAGTCCCGGAGGTTGCTTGCATGGAGAATCAGAGCCATCTGATTTACATTGGGTCCGACTATGGCATTTCGGGCATGAATTTATGGCGAGATGATGCATGCGTTTACTCAATCAATGGTCAGGGATCCTCGAAGTCAAGTCCCTCAAATGATAATTGAAAGTTATCTGTAGGCAGAATTGAGGGTGCAACTATCGTCTCCTCTGATGATGCTCTTATGGGCTTCCAGTGATCCTAGGGTCCTTGGTCGATCCCTGGAATATTAAGCTCTGATGTGCACCTACAAAGGTAGGAGGTGGTCGGGGATGGAGGCCTCGGCTCCATCATTAGGGTCCAATAGAGGAAGGTGATGGCAATGCTCCTATTATAGATGGGTGAAGGGTATGTGATGGTGGAGGGCTGCGGGAGGTAGAACGAAAATGGGAGAGAGAACGGTGGAGATGGTATGATTGGGTCAATTCAGGTCAAAGAAGAAGATGGATGGTGAGATGATAGATGAAGGATATGAGCAAAATATATCAGAGAATTCAGAGAGAACAAGGAAAAAGAATAGGAATAAGAAGAGGGAGACATACCTGGGAGTTCACCTGGGATTGGAGAAGGAATAGCCTCGACTCTGGTCCATCCCTTTAGCCCCCTCTCTCGCTTTTGATTTCAAAGCACGGTAGCGACAGAGCACGGATAAAGGATTGAAGGTGGTCAAAGAGAGGTTTGAATAGTGGGAGAGACCTGGGAAAGATGTAAGGGTTTAGTTTCCTGGAGTTATGGGATTGGGTTCGATTGGTTTCGGATGATTGAACATTGCAGAGGATAGAGTCGTAGGAGGTATCGATTATTCTGGACTGGAATTGTATAAGGAGTTGAAAGGGATTGAGTTAGTTGGAGGTCCCATGATAGGTTAAGGAGAGGGATGGTTTTCAGCCATCTGGGGATAACAAAAGGGGAGATAAAATGTCAGGAACTGGGAGAGGACCTGGTGGTTAGGGCTGATGGAGATCGATGAGGGAGGATCAACAATGATTGGAGACTCGTAGCAGAGGTAGTTGGCCAGAGGTGGGAGGAAGGAGATGAAGTGCAACAACTGTTAGATCATGCTTGATCCAACGACTTAGTCTGTTACATGCTAAGCATGTGAGGAGGGTATGGTGAAGGAGGGTGAGAGGATGGTCATTGGATCATGATCGATATAACGACCCAGATTGGGTGTGCTACGGATAAAAGGGATTGACTAAGGGCAAGCAGGTTTGACTGTGAAGATGAGATGGCTCCAGTGAGAAGGGGACACATGGATTTTGACTTGTTGACCAATGCATGAAAATTAAACCAAAAAATAGAAAATCTCGAATGGAAACATGCACTAAATGAAAAATGTTGATGTAAATGCATTCTACAATGCTCATGGAGGACTCAAATGTGAATGGAATTTAAAATGCAAGATATGGACTTTTATGATGATATTTTATGTATATAAACTATCATTTTTTTATTTGTATTTTTATCTGGTTTTCTGTGGACAGTAAATGCATGCAAAAATCAAACATGATGCAGAATTGTAATGGACACAACTTTATTTTTTTTTTGAATTTTTAGGAGTTAAGAAGAGATTGGAATAAATGAATGATGTGAATTATATACATGTGATTTATGTCGATGAGCTCAAGTTAGAATTTCTATTTTCTTTATTTTTCTGTTTTTTATTTTTAACTATATGTAATTAGTTAGAGAATGAGACGAAATAAAGAAATAAAAAAAAGAGTTACATATATACATGAAATAATGCGTCAAAGATTAGTAAATACATACACCATTCAGTTTGGTCACAAAATTCAAATGTCACAAATGAACTCCTATTCCTTTGAATTTGATCTTGATTTGTAGATAACTTAGTCTACATTAATTCAAAAGTGAGTAGAGAGAAATTGGATATTGTATGTGAGAGATATCAGAATTTACAGCTTTCTATTCTAGAATTAGGGTTTCGACTTATTTCACAAATATACGAGTTAGTTTATGAAAATTTTAAGATTTCTTGATGATTAATGTTAGTGATGTGTACATAATGAAGTTAGTTTTATTACATTTAGGGCCCGTTCGATTCGAGAATAAGCAGGAATAAGGATGGGGAATAAGGAGAATAAGGGTCTATTCTTTGTTCGGCTGAAGGATAGGATTAAGGAGAATAAGGTGAAATAAAGGAAGGTAAGGTGGGATAAAGATAGGAATAAGAGTGAAATAAGATGGAATAATGGGGAATAGTCGTACCATTGGGAACCATGTCGGGAGGAGAATTGGCCCCTTATTCCAAGGCTTATTCTCCTACCAAACAGGGCCTTAGAGTTAGGATGAGATAACAAAAAAATAGGCGAGGTTTGGTGAATATTTACAAGTGGACATGAATGCAGAATGAAATGCAAATTTATGCAATTTATTTATAAGTGCATGAATGTTAACTTTGAGATATAAACATATGAATGCATCTAATTACTCGAGACGTAGCTTTGTTTTCAGTTAATTAGAGTGATGAATCACCTTTTAGCCATGGCTTATCCCAAGCCCAAGTAAATTAAGGAGGGTTGCATGTTAGGTAGCCAACAACCAACAAAGGAGAGACAAATTCCTTAATAGTAATAATGTTCTTTTAAGAAAACTATTTAGGAATTTCGTCTCGAAACTATTTAGAAGAATTCTTAAATAGTGTCTTTTTAAGAACACTATTTAGGAATTTATCTCAAACCTGTTCGAATTCTTTTAAACATGTATTTAAGTAAACATCTAGATTATGTTGGGGCGTTCCCTACTTGCGAGGTATTGCATCGCCTGAATGCAATGAGAAGTTGGCAAGGGCCGCTACATCGCTGCTCGGATGTAATTTAAAATCTGCAAGGGTTCTCGCATGAGGAACACATGCGAGTAAATAAGCCACTTATGTTGCATCGCCGTTCATATGCAGTCCAAAATTTGCAAGGCTTCTCGCATGATGGACGGATATGGGTAAATAAGTTAGTCCAAATGAGGGTGCAAAGGAAGTTGTAGATAGGTAGTTGGGATATTGGCACTTTGACTGGCAAATCGATGGATATAGTTCATACGATGGAAAGAAGGAAAATTCATATATTATGTCTACAAGAGACAAAATGGGTTGGAGAGATAGCAAGGGTAATCGACAAGATTAGCTTTAAACTTTGGTATTCATGTAAATATAAGGGCAAAAATGATATTGGAGTGGTTTTGCATCATGATTTGAAGATTGTGTAGTTGAGGTGCAAAGATCAGGGGATTAGATTATTTTGCTAAAAGTGGTGCTCGAAGAAGAAATTTTGAATATGATCTCAGTTTATGCACTACAATTTGGTTTATATGATAGGATTAAACAAGCTTTTTGAAAGGATTCGGATAAGATTATGCAAGGGATCCCACAAAGAGAGATGATTTTCCTAGGTGTAGATCTTAAGGAATATGTGGGAAAGGATGTTTCATGGTATGCTAGTGTTCATGGT
This sequence comes from Ottelia alismoides, assembly GCA_037367405.1. Classification (NCBI taxonomy): domain Eukaryota; kingdom Viridiplantae; phylum Streptophyta; class Magnoliopsida; order Alismatales; family Hydrocharitaceae; genus Ottelia; species Ottelia alismoides. The sequence goes on along the minus strand of JAZKJV010000873.1, from coordinate 601,837 downwards.
GGACATGGCTTTGGGGATAGAAATGAAGAGGGAAAAGTGATTTTGGATTTTGTAACAACTTATGATCTTCTCATAGCGAATACTCTCTTTAAGAAGTGGGAGGAGCACTTAATTACTTATAAGAGTGGCTTGACTAGAACATATGTAGATTACTTTACGTTGAGAAGAAGAGATTAAGTGTTTGCAAGGACTACAAAGTAATCCCAAGAGAGAGTCTGACCATCCAACATCGCGTATTAGTCATGGATGTGCAAATAAAATGGCTAGTAAAGAAAAAGGAGGGTTCCCAAGATCACTAGAACTAGATGTTGGAATCTTAAATTGAAGTAATCAAGCTTCAAGGAGAAGGTTTTAGAAGACTCATCTTGAGATTGTAACGATGCAAATGAGATGTGGGGCGGTAGTATCTTGTATCTAAAGGATGACCAAAGAAATGCTAAGAGAGTCAGAGGAATGAGCTCCAGGCTAAAAGGAGGCTTGGTGATGGAATGAATTGTTGCAATAGAAACTCAAAATTAAAAGAGCTTGCTTTAAAGCTATGTTTAAGGATATAACAAATCAAACCATCACAAACTACAAAATAACAAAGAAGGAAGCAAAGAAGGAAGTAAGCGAAGCTAAGTTAAAAGCTTGTGAAGTTTTGTACAAAAAATTTGACTCTAAGGGGACCAAAAAGATATATTCAGGCTAGCTAAAGCAAGAGAAAGAAAAACCAAAGAGCTTTCTCAAGTGATATGCATTAAGGATGAGGAAGGTCACATGCTTGTTGCTTAGAAGGATATAGAGACTAGATGGAAGCAATACTTCCATAAGTTTCTCAATGTGAAGGAAATAAAGAGATCACTTTGGAAAAATCTAATAGCAGTGAAAGTTACCTGAATCGTGCAAGCTATAGACGAATACAAAGGAAGGAAGTAGAAGAGGCTTTGAAGGTTATGAGATATGGGAAAGGTGTAGGACTTGTTGATATTCCTATAGAAGTTTGAAGAGTTTTAGGTGAGTGTGATGACTTTGCTTATAAATTTATTCAATGTTATTTGGCGAAGTAAGAAAATACTTGAAGAATGGAGGAGAAGCACCGTGGTGACTCTTTATAAGAACAAATGAGACATTCAAAATTGTTCAAATTACAGAGGTATCAAGCTGATGAGTCATACTATGAAAATTTGGGAACGTGCGATCGAAAGAAGGTTGAGGCAAGTTTGTACAGTAAAATAAAATCAATTCGGATTCATGTCAGGTTGCTCAATTATGGAAGCCATCCACTTGTTGAGAGAACAATCGAAATTTATAGAGCTAAAAGGAAGAACCTCCATATGATTTTTATTTATTTAGAGAAGGCTTATGATTCTGTCCCGTGGGAGCTATTGTGGAGAGTTTTGGAGAAGAGACAAATACTTGTCCTATACATCAACTTCATAAAAAATATGTACGATAGGGCTTCATATTGTGTAAGGATATAGTCTGGGAGGACCGACTATTTTGACATCAACAATGGTCTGCATCAATGTTCAACTTTGAGTCCATTCCTTTTTACTTTGATTATGGACGAGTTGACAAGTCACACTCCGGATGAAATACCTTGGTGTATGTTATTCGCTGATGATATTGTATTGATTGATAAGATTAAAGATGGAGTAAATGAGAAGCTTAAGTTCTGGAGGCATGCATTGAAGACTAAAGGATTTCGTATAAGTAAGGCTTAGATTGAATATATGGAGTGTACTTTTGATCGAAGCAACGGTGAAGGAATCAGGGTTAAGATTGGTGATGATAACAGACAGAAGAGATATTCTTTTAGATATTTGGGATCTATTTTGCAATATGATGGGGAAATTGATGGAGATGTTACAAATAGAATAAATGCAGGTTGGCTGAAGCAGAGAGGAGCCTCTATTATTCTGTATGATAAGAAAATTCTTTTGAAAATCAAAAGAAAGTTTCACAAAGCAACTGTGAGACCTTCTATGCTCTATGGATTTGTGTTGGATTGTGAACCATAGACGTGCATAAAATGGCAGTAACAGAAATGAAAATGCTAAGGTGGATTTGTGGACACACGTAAAGTTCAGATTCAAAATGATGTCATCAGACGGATAGTTGGTGTAGCTCCGATCGAGGATAAGATGCGAGAAAATCGCTTAAGGTGGTTTGGCCATTTACAAAGGAGGCTAGCTGATGCACTTGTGAGAAGATGCGAGTTTTGGAATGTTGAGATGGCTAAAAGAGATCAAGGAAGGTTCAAGAAGTGTTGGAATGAGACTATACAAAGGGATCTTAGTTTTTTGGATCTAAGCCCGAGAAAGATCCAAGATAGATCTGAATAGAGGCAAAGAATTCATATATCCGACCCTATTTAATGTTGGAAAAGGCTTTGTTGTTGTTGTTGTAGTAGAGTGATGAATCACAAATATATACTCCACTCCCCTTCCCCTGCACCTGAGCCCTCCTCCTCTCTCCCCTTCTCCCGTCGCTCGAGCACCAATGCCCTCCTCTCCCCTCCTCCCATTGTGGGATCCCCTCACACTCGCTATTATCGTTGGTGCTTCTCCTCTCTTGGAGAACATGTCTGGAGCTCGTATCTCGAGCTCTCTCAACATTGTGTGGATCTAAGTATTTATATATTTATTTTTTATTTACATTTTGAAAAATTCATGTTTATCGATTATTGTATATATGGTACAAACTCATCTTGATTAACCTTACAAAAATTGCAATTTGTTTCTTTATAGTTTCATCTTTATTGTTTTCTTTGTAATTTCGATTGGTGGTCTATAAGAGGGGATGCAAGGGATAGAGGTGATGGCATAGTGTGGGGTGGTGGTTTGGTGAGATGAGGATGTGAGGGGGAGGGGGTGGTGTCATTGTGTGGGTTGATGGGGTGTAGGGATGGTGGACGGTGAGCGGGGTATGTGAGTAGAGGGATTGTTGCTCTGTTATTGAGAACTATGAGCATGGATGATGGGGTTGTTCTTCTATTAGCAGTGGGGGTATTGATATGCGAGTGGGGACTGTGACTGTGGGTGGTGGGAATGTTGTTTTATAAGCGGTGGAGATGTTTCTTGTGTACGAGGATTGTGCATGATGCTTGTTGTTGTGAGGTGTGGTGTTAACAGGAATGATTGTATGTGGGTGTCGGGGGTCTGTGGTGGGTGCTCGTGGGGTTTGTGGTAAGGGTTGTTGGTGGGGTGGGTGTAGGTGCCATTAGTGGTGGTTTGTGCTGTCTGTGGTGGTTTTTGGTGGGGTTGTCGGTGGGGTTGGTCTGTGGTTGTTGTGGGTGGGGCTATGGGTAGGGGTTGTGGGATCTTCGGTGGCTGTGGGTGGGGTCTATGGTGGCTGTGAATAGGGATGTGGGGTTTGTGGGCCTGTTGTTAGTAGCTTTGAATAGGGTTGTGGGGTATGTTGTGGTTGCGGTGATTGAGGTTGATGACTATGGTTGCTGCAGGCTTTGTTGTGTCTATGGTAGGGGTTGTGGTGATGGCTATCTGTGGGGTATGTAGTAGGCGGTTGTTGGTGGGACGGGTGTAGGTACCATTAGTGGTGGTCTGTGCTCTATGTGGTGGTTGTGGGTGGGTTGTAGGTGGGGGTTGGCCTGTAGTTGTGTGGGTGGGGTTATGAGAAGGGGTAGTGGGGTCTGCGGTGGCTGTGGATGGGAGCTTTGATTGGGATTATTGAGTCTGTTGTGGTGGTTGTGGCTGGTGGTTGTGGTTGTTGTGAGGTCTGTTGTGGCTGTTGTTGTTGTGTGGTCTATTGTGGTTGTGGAATTGTAGCCGGTGCTATGGTGTATTTATGTAAGATTGTGCTTATGCTTCCATGGCTATAATCAAGTATCCTTTAAATGTTTAGAGCTTCCTTGGTTGCATTCCCTAAATTGCATTTGTGCTTATATTTGTATTTTCTTTTCTGCAGGATTCATGCTTATGGTTGTTAACAACTATCAATAACTGATCAGATGAAGCTCAGTTGTGTAATATTTAATTACCACAATTGTTCTATATAATATTAAAAAATATTACTATTAATTATCATAATTATCATGTATAATATAAAAAAACTACAATTAATTTCTTAAATAGACTCGGAAACATGGGAATGAAATTCCTGACCATGTCGTGACCTTTGAACTCTTGAAGAAGAAGATTGGGGCTGACGGTTCTTGTATATGGTGTCACAAGATATATGAAAAAGCACACATAAGTTTTTTGGTTTATTATTTATAATTTATGACATATTTTCCCCATACATGTCATGTTTTACGTAAACAAAAACACAACCCCATTCTGATCAGGACTTGTCCTATATCATTTCAACAATCTCTCTTTTATTTCAGCTTTGTCATATATGGTGTATCATGGCGCCTTTGGCTTCGCGATCGGATGATTCCAGTGAACTCCGGCTACCTCGGGGGTGCTCTGGCGGTTGGAAGGTGGAGAAATGGGGTTTGGTCGACCAAGCCCTAACCAAGCCCCCTTTTATACCCGAGTTTGGTTAATCAATTCCAGGTTCGGATCTGGGTCCGATTACCGAGCCACGATCATAAAATGACCATAACTCCTTTGTCCGATGTCGTATTTGGAAGTTCTTGGTATCGTTGGAAAGCTCTCGACAAGTACTATACAATAGGTTATTCATATGTTTTATTTGGATACTGAGTCAGGTCTGAAATTTAAAAAATACAAGAATGAAACTATTAAGAGAGTTTGACTGAAATATGGATCTTAAGCCGTATTGAGTCCGGATTCGAATAGGCATTCGATACGTAACCCATATTATGATATTTAGTATGTGTCATTGTGTCGGAGTCTCAAGTCTCACAAACACCTCCCTCAAATCCATCTTGCCAAAATCGAGGCGGGATCAACCTTCGTCTCATAGTCACCGACTCCACATCTGCCGCCTCACCATCATCGACTCACCACCGCCTTCAACTCCGCCTTGCCAAATCCAAGGTCGGCTCTGACTCCGGTTACTACCTCGCCAAACTTGTACTCGATTCTACCTCCCGCCAATGTAGCTTGCTCTTTCATTCCATCATCCACCGTTGCCTCCACCTCCTCCACGTCAGTGGCCTACTGCCGACGTCCCCGCACTACCTCGCCAATGTCGCTTCCATCTTTTCAGCAACGACTTCATGAAGCCCATGGATGAATTCCAGCTTCAGTATATGTGCTTCCATTCCAGTGGATCACCTCTGATCCATCTTTGTGCTTCCATTCTAGTGGATCACCTCTGATCCATCTTTATTATGAGATCAATGGATCAGCCATAATCTGTCTCCACTATGAGATTTGGCACTTAGCGCACTGTGATCTCATCACGCCTTAGAGCCAAGCTTACACATTTAGAACTTCGGGATACATATGGTTCTCTTTTACTTTTCTTCCCGTATGTAATATGCTTGTTCCTCGAGAGTGTCCTCTCGAGGTTTTTTTCCCATTGTTTGCTGAGGAGATCAGTTCCCGTGACACGTGAGTAAGTCTCTCTCTGTTTTTCTATGTTGTTCTTTGTTTCCTATTTTTTCTCCTACCCGTCTGTTGGTATACTCCTCTCATTGGAAAGTGTGTGGATCTTATAAGTTCCTAAAATGGTTAATGAAAGTTCCCCTTGAGGAAATTCCTTTAGAAAAAAAACTAGCATTTGACTTAGGATGATGCAGCGTGATCTCGAATTATAGGGCCGAACTTATTTCATTAATTAGTGGTCAATTTTGTTTATATTTTTAAGTTGTCGTAATTGTCTAATTAAATAATTGAGATCGCATGTGATCTCAACGTTTATTCGTAGATTTAATTTGGTCAATTAATTAATTAGAGTCCAATTAGGGTAATTAAAGGTCAATTTGAATTTTAAATTTTGTCAAAGTCAAATTAGGATAAGTTGGTTGTCAATTTTTAATTAGTTTACTAGTTTTATAACCCCATCTCTCCTATATAAAGGGATGGTAGTCCACTGTTTTTATTCAGTCAAAGTATTAATGAAAAGTTATGATTTTTATCTCTCTCTCCTTCCTCCTCTCCCTCTCTCTCCACGCGATCTCCGCGGTTCTCCTCCTTCAACCTCTCGTATTCCCGGCGAGTTCTCTTCTCAACCCCTCTATTTTCTCTTCTCAACCCCTCTCTTTCTTCTACCAAAAATCCAACCAAAAAAATCATTATTTTTCGTATACGCCGTTTTCAATCCGCATCATTTGGTATCAGAGCATGGATATTGAATCGTTCCTACGATTCTCAACGATCCAGTTGCATATTGGCGTTTGAAGCTTGATCTCAACTGCATATCTCATGGGCCGCATGCGCGTTCGCGTCAACGGAAGTTCTAAAAACGTCTCTTGTCAAGTCTCAAGGTGCAAGGATGGTTGGACGCTCTAATCGACGACGATTCAACCGCCAAGACCAAAATCAGATCTGTGCAACCGCTATTCCACGCGATTTCGAAGCAAAAAACGAAGAAAACTCCGCTATGGAGGAAGATTTGGTCGCTGTCCAGCACATTTCAGAATCGATTTCGCCACCGGAATCGATCTCGTTGGTCCCTTTGATCGTCCCGGCACAATCCCCGCCACCCTAGGTAACCTCCCTACCCTCCCCATCTCCGCTACCTTGTCTAACCCTCACAGCCGTCATCCCCATCCCCAGCATCTCCCTCTTCCCCGTCACCCCTTTCCCCTACGGTCCCCTGCCACCGCTTCCAAAAACCCCGCAAACCCCACCCCCGCATCTCGGCTCCTTTCCCACCGCACAACCGCCGCCCCCACCTACAGCCCCATTTTCCCCTTCCCCTCCCGTATCCGCCACCCTGCATCCCTCACCCTCCCACACGCCAGACCTGCGACTCCGCCCGCCTCAGTGCATCCTCTCCGTGTCGCCCCACCCCTCCCTGCCCGAGTCTCCTTCCCTTCCCTACTCCCCTTTTCCCCCCAGTACCAACCCCCCAGCCCGCCGACCCGACCTCGCCCCCCCCCCCCCCCAGCGCCCGCGCCTCACGCGCAAGGCCTTGCGACCCCCCCTACTCCCGCAACCGCCTCCCGCACCCAACCTATCACCCATCCCCTCGCCGCGGTAGCAGGCAACCCCCCCAGCCGACCTGCCACCGCCGTCATCAGCCCTCACCGCCTTTGCGAAAGGCGCCAGCCGCGCCGAGCTTCCGCACGCGCTCCCAAGGGCACCCCTTTTCCCGTTCGTTGCGCCGCCTCCATCGCCCTAGGAAGAGGAAGAATCGGGAGTCAAGTAGTGTTAATGATACAGGCCCTTCCCTGGAAATAAGGAAACTAATTGAGAAAATTTACCCCAAGACCCCTCCCCAAAACAACATTCACGGAAAGGCCTTCATTGAAGAGGTACAAAAATTGCACCCTCGCCCCTGGCTGCAAAAATATTTAAAAAAACATGCTGTAATCAGGAAATCAGGGGATCTTCCTTATCCAAATAGGACTAGGACCTTAGGTTTTCCCTATATAAGGACCCCATGGCTCCATTCCTTAGACACATCTCCTCCCCTCCTCTCCTTGTGCCATTGCTTCACTATGGATGCTCCAAGGGCCATGTTTTTCATGCCCCATCAATTCTTCGGTCACCACAAGGAAGAAACCACAATCAAGAAGACGCCGCCATTCGCGCCGCACATGTTCTTCGACCACGACGACCGCAGTTTCTACGCCCGCGTATGGACTCCGTCGTTCGCCCCACACCAGTTCTTCCAGAAGACGGCGGAACCTGCAGATTCGACCTCCAAGCCTACATCGAGCAATTCGTCGGGAGACGAATTTTTTAAAGCGGCGGAGAGTTGATGCAGCGTGATCTCGAATTATAGGGCCGAACTTATTTAATTAATTAGTGGTCAATTTTATTTATGTTTTTAAGTTGTCGTAATTGTCTAATTAAATAATTGAGAGCGCATGTGATCTCAACGTTTATTCATAGATTTAATTTGGTCAATTAATTAAGTAGAGTCCAATTAGGGTAATTAGAGGTCAATTTGAATTTTAAATTTTGTCAGAGTCAAATTAGGATAAGTTGGTTGTTAATTTTTAATTAGTTTACTAGTTTTGTAACCCCATCTCTCCTATATAAAGGGATGGTAGTCCATTGTTTTTATTCAGTCAAGTATTAATGAAAAGTTGAGATTTTTATCTCTCTCTCCTTCCTCCTCTCCCTCTCTCTCCACGCGATCTTTGCGGTTCTCCTCCTTCAACCTCTCGTATTCCCGGCGAGTTCTCTTCTCAACCCATCTATTTTCTCTTCTCAACCCCTCTCTTTCTTCTACCAAAAATCCACCCAAAAAATCATTATTTTTCGTATACGCCGTTTTCAATCCGCATCATAGGACTATAGTCAGAGTCAAAAAATGGATCTGTGATTATTTTCGCATCATATCTTGACCAATGACTTTGTCCTTCAAGATAATTTAATCCTAAAGTTCTTCAAATGTTCTGCCTGTCCTTTTTTTTGACACATTAAGAATAGGGGTGTCTATCGAGTTCAACGAGTCGAGTTGGCCTCAACTTGGACTCGAACTCGATAAGAAACGTAAGGCTCGAACTCGGGCTCGATAAGGGTTGAGCCTTGGATCACCAATTCGTACTCGAACTCGTTGACTTCGAGCTGACCCACTAGCTTCTTATCAAGCCACGAGTTTCTTAACTGGCTCACGAGCCTCATAATGAGCTGGCTCATGAGCCTCTTATCAAGTCATGAGTTTCTAAGCTAGCTCATGAGCCTCAAAATGAGCAAGGTCATGAACCTCTTAACGAGTCATTGTTCCAATGTATACATTAAATTATGCAAATGACATTTGTAATTTTGATTTTTTATACTCTTTTCTGTAGCTTTTTAAGCAAGAAAAATGTTAACCTCTATTTTATATCAAACTCAATGTGGAAGTTTCAGTATATATGTTTTCAAATGGGAAACGAGTTATAGAGTCGAGTTTTCGAGTTGAATAATGCCCAACTCGGACTTGACTCGATAAGCTAAGCCATAAAACCCAACTCGGGCTCGGACTCATTAAGGTTTCGAGTCCGACTCGCGAGCCCTTAAGGAGCCGAGCTCGAGTTGACCTCATCGAGCTCGTTCCTGACAGCCTAATTAACAGCTCGAAAACCCCATTGACCCAATCACACTGCGAATCTGCTTAATACCACTAAAAATAATGGAAGAAAAGCACCCAAAATATTCCACCCATTCAGAAAGGGAGGAGGAAAAGAAGATAGGCCTGCAATGGTCCGACCTTTGCCCCAAAATCCCCAGCTGCATGATCAGGGTTTGCCTTCTGACCTATTTCTCCTTGTTGTCTTGTTTCCAATCAAAATTAGTTTGTGGGTTCTACTCCTTCCTGGAAATTATGGCCTGTTTAGTAGGAAACTTCCGTTTCCCCCTTTTCCAGGAAGCTCAGATCCTCATACCGACCTTAAAGTTTCAGTCTTTATGGTTGATCTGTAGATTTTAGACCCTTTCTTGAATATTTTGCAGGATTGGGCAACTTGGGTTTTCTTTTCCTCATTAGGGATTGGTTCCTGTGAACGACCTTAGAATTTCGTGGAGAGAGAGATTGTGGGCTGAAGTCAAACTTTGGAAATTTCCTGGAACTTGGCCGAGTGTAGTTCATTGATTGCACTCGGGGAGTCCAGTAAGAGGAGAGATTTGTACTCTGTGTTGCTCGTGTTGCTGCAAGGAAGTCGAGGAGGGTTGAGGTCTGGGAGTGGATTTCCATCATCTTCTCCCCTTCCCGTCCTTCGAGAAACAAGGTTTGATTTCGCTTCTTGCTTGTTAAGAATCTACCCGTTGATTTCAAGAATTCAAACCTCTGAAAACCTCTTTTGCACGACATGTCTTTTCTATGACTTGGACTCGAAGCCGATGGATAGAAAATTCTTTACATGACGAGTATATGCTACAAACTTGTTCACACCAAGTGTCATAGGATGCTGAGTATAGGTGCTGAAATTTTAGATTTTAAATTTATCGATCGATGGCACTTGAAGTGTTTCAAGCAACCGGAATCCTTTTGAATTTTTCTTCTGTTTCTTTGATGGATTTAAGATGGGCTTCTGGTGAATTATGAATCTATGAGTTAAATTTTCCATTAAGAAGTATTCATGAAGATACACACATATTTATAACTGCTGCTGCTGCTACTTGAGGAAAGGTTCCCGGGCTTAAATCCATCATCTCTTCCATCTTGTAAAGTATCCATCCGATACTTTCTCATCTCAACCTCTCATCATGTGTCTTCGAATTGTGTATTTGCATCTCCCGTTGCTGTTGTTACCGCAAGGTCGATATGGTAACGAAACAGCAATCGGTTGTTTGGAGAACATGCCCTGGAATAAGGGGCCAATTCTCCTCCCGACGCGGTTCCTAGTGGTACGACTATTCCCCATTATTCCATCTTATTTCACTCTTATTCCTATCTTTATCCCACCTTACCTACCTTTATTTCACCTTATTCTCCTTATTCCTATCCTCCAGGCGAACAAAGAATAGACCCTTATTCTCCTTATTCCCTATCCTTATTTCTGCTTATTCCTGAACTGAACGCACCCATAAAGAAGTATTCATGAAGATACACACATATTTATAACTACTGCTGCTGCTACTTGAGGAAAGGTTCCCGAGCTTAAATTCATCATCTCTTCCATCTTCTAATGTATCCATCCAATACTTTCTCGTCTCAACCTCTCATCATGTGTCTTCGAATTGTGTATTTGCATCTCCCGTTGCTGTTGTTACCGCACAGGTCGATATGGTAACGAAACAGCGATCGGTATCAATCAATGGTTATGACCCGAGTTCTGTTTTCCCACTTTTTGCCATCAAGTCCTGCAATCTAGGGAAAAGAGGAAGAGCATCGGTTGCTACAAGTTCCAGTGGTTTTTTATTAACTGCATATCAGCATCCTGGCAACCTTTTCCTTGTCTTATGCTATAGTTTCGTCTTTGCATGTTCAAATGACTGAAATTAATTGAGTCAACATATCGATTTGTCTTGTTGAACATTTCTCATTTAATTCTACAGATCTACATGAAGGAAAATTTGGAAATATCGAAGGAACGACCGATGCTATCCAGTGTGATGATCGATGTTACTCATAATGTCAATGCCCTTTCGTTGGTCGAACTTGGTGATGGTAGGGAGCTGACAGCTTTGGAGAAGAAGATTGAGTATCTCGAAGACGCTATCCAATTCTGGACCCTAGATGTACTCCGGGAGTTGGACCTTGAGTCAGCAGAAGCTTCGAAGTTTCTGGATGCTGTGGCAGAGCTTCAACTGGTAGAAAGAGATCTGAGAGCGTGCCAGTCCAACAAAAGACACCATGCGAAGGCGCTCTTAGTTCAAGTGGATAGTATTCTTCATAGTGCAATGATGCGGCTCGAGGAGGACCTCGTCGATCTTCTTGTGCGTTACAGCCAGCCCATAGAGTTCAACATCTCATCATTCCGTTCTGAAAATGGCCTCCCGGATGATTTTTCTATAAATTCCATAAACGACGAGCTTCTGCAAGGAAGGATGCAAATGAATGAAAGTCATGACACAGAGGAATATTTGAAGGATTTGGTTAATCCAAATGTTGTTCCTGATATCAAGCATCTAACTAAGCTCATGTTTACGTCGAATTATGTCGGCGAATGCTGCCAATCTTACATCACCGCAAGAAAGGATGCAGTGGATGAGTACCTTTCCCATGTTTTTACGCAGATCAGCATCGAGGATGTTGTCGCGATGGAATGGAAAATATTGGACGGGAAGATTGCTAGGTGGATTAAAGTAATGAAAAATTTCGTCCGTGTCTATCTTCGCAGCGAGAAACATCTTTGTGGACTTATCTTTGGAGATCTTTCACAATCAGCAAGCAGGGAATGCTTCTTTGAGAGCATCAAGGACTCGATCATGCAACTCCTCAGCTTCGCAGAAGCCATAGCTCTCCTAGATCCCTCTGAGGAGAAGGTGTTCCGTTTCCTGGATGTCTACGAGACTTTGTTTGATCTTCTTCCAGACATAGAAGTACTGGATTTGGAAGATTCTGGTCTATGTATAATCACTGAATGTCAAGAAATCTTGTCTAGATTGAGCGACCGTGCGAGAGTGATCTTTCCAATGTTGAAGGATAAGATCCGGAATGAATCATCTGTTCAGCCTCCCAAAGGTGGATATCATCCCATCTGTAGATATGTCATGAACTTCTTGCAAATTATGGCATCCTATCGAAAGCCCATTTCTCTGATTTTCGGATGCTCGGACAGCACAGATCCACTTGTAACCACTGATGTGGATGAAACGAGCTACGGTGATACCTTTTCCATACATGAATATTTCGTCTCAGTTGTTTCGATATTGGAGTCCAACTTGGAAACCAAATCTTGGCTGTATCACCATGATGCATTGCGGCATTTGTTCATGATGAACAACATCTACTACATAGTGAGAAAGGTGAGAGAGAACTCCGACCTCACACGTCTATTTGGCGAGGTTTGGCTAAAAGCTCACATTGGTAAATATCGTTCCCGGGCAAATGATTATCAAAGAAAGACATGGCGTCCAATCGTCTCCATTCTCACGGATGAAGGCGTTTCCAAGCACATCTTCTGGGTCAAGAAGATCAACGACAAGCTCAAAGATTTCAACCATGCATTCGAAGAGGTGTACAGGGTACAGACGGAATGGCTAATCCCTGATGAGAGCCTTCGCGATGATTTGAGGATTTGCATCTCCGAGAAGGTTGTTCTGGTTTACAGAACATTCATAGGCAGGCATAGTGCTATTCTTGATGGAAGACATGTGAGGCACAGCCCCGAAGCCTTGCAGGAGTATCTGTTCGACCTCTTTCAGGGATTGTCCAAGTCGTTACCGAGCCATCGGTAAGTTGGACATGGAAACTGGCAGCAGGCACATTTTGAGATTGTTGCTGCAATACTGTATCTTTTACAGGTATTCTAATAGTTTCCTATGGGGGAAATCATTGTGATTGTGTGGATTAGTGCTTCCTTTGTAAATAGATTATGCTCTATATTTGTTGTCTATGCAGTCTGAACACTTACCATATAATGAGATTAGTGTACATTATTCTTCTCTTAGCAAAGATTGAAAACCATTCCTACGCATGACTGTACGAGGCTTAGTACCGCGGTGTTCATCAAGGAAAAAAGAGTGGAAAATCTGACCCTTTCTTGTTTCTTATCCGTCGTGTCATCTTGAACCACACTAGTATAGATTTTCTTGTTGATAGTTACTGTCTCGGTCGATCCCTTAGAGTGGAAAATCTAAGGGCCTGTTTGGTAGGAGAATAGGCCCTGGAATAAGGGGCCAATTCTCCTCCCGACACGGTTCCCAGCTATTCCCCATTATTCCATCTTATTTCACTCTTATTCATATCTTTATCCCACCTTACCTACCTTTATTTCACCTTATTCTCCTTATTCCTATCCTCCAACCGAACGGAGAATAGACCCTTATTCTCCTTATTCTCCATCCTTATTCCTGCTTATTCTCCTACCGAACGGGCCCTAATATTTTTCAACTACTATTCAGTGCTTCTGATTTATGTGTTTGATTATTAAGTGGATCTTTATGACTCTCAAGTATGATTGAAATAGCAGGAACAGATTCAAATTGTAGATTGTATTGGCCTGAATTTAAAAGAGAGCTCTGATTTCTGTCATATTATGCCCATGACTGGCTTTCTTTCATTTTTTTTCTGTTTGAAATCTTGATGACAGACTTCTTCAGGTGCAGGTGATAAAATTCTTGTTTTTATTGTATATTTTATTTTAGTTTCATATTAGAAATGCGAATTAAGCAACCAAATCAATCAGTTGAATGGGAGAGACACATGGTCTCCTGTTGCTTTCGCTGCAACCTGATGGAAATTGCATCATGCAGCATTTTGGTATTATCTGATTTAAAAGGGTAAATTATAAAAAGGACCCACTTATGCAGAAATTTCCAATCAGGAGCATCATTTTTCAAATGTAATAAAAAGGACAATTTAGGATTTAAGGTCGATATAAAAAGTCACAAAGCAAATTGAGGCCTTTATTTGAAACAAAAAATAAGATCATGTCCCTCTTTGTTACATTCGAGGAATTAAATTTCTAATTGTGAGTCGACGTATAGACGAGGTCTCTTTTTAAAATTTACTTTCGTCAAAGTATGTAAAAGTAGGATTCTGGTCTATGACGTTATATATGAAACCTCACACCATCTATATCCACTTTTTCTTAAGAAAAAATCTAGGTCATTCATCCATAGCAAACGAACATCAACGTTTAGGTTAAGTACAAGCCTCGGTATTTTCTACCCCAAAAAGAAGATTACTCACACAGGCGTGAGGTAAAAACAGAAAATACATCCATGTGATAGGTGATTTCATATCCACATCTACCTTAAATCCTCGTAATAGGTGTCATAACTAGGCAATGCTCATCGTCAGAAGACAACAATTCATATCAAAAAAGACTGTAGATGTCAGGAGATAACAACAACAAAAAGCGCCATCAACAAGAAGATCCATCACCAAAGTTGCTTTATATCCAGGAGTATCGAGTTTAGTGATCCCCCCACCATGCAATCATACTATCAGTACCTTGAGCCTCCTTAACTTTTCTTGCATGTCCCATTTTCCCCTCCTCCTTGGAAGAATTTCCTGCAGTTTAATAAAGACAATATAGACCTCCCTACACTAGTAAAAATCAAGAACAAGCTTCCTTAGTTGTGGCATCTTAAGAAGTTTTAACATGTCAGTAATGGCAGATTTATGCCCAAACGCACCGAACAAATTTGGGAGGCTTCTCTCACAATATTGACCACTAAGATTTGAACGTTTTGAAAAGCTTTTATACATCGAGCCTTCCAAATCGACCACCAAATAGATTCCTTCAAAGATATTTGATACCAAGAGTCAGAGTAGGTTCCTGTAACCATCATTTTAATGCCGGATTTCATTATACCGACATTTAAAAAAAAATTCCTAGTCACCAGGCATTCTTTAAACAAATGTAAATAGTCCTCGTTGTCATTTTCGCATAAATGCATATGTTTACTGACACTACATTGATTTTGTACAGTAAATCCTGCGTTAAATGTTTTTTCTTTGCTACTAAGCAAGATTTTTGACCACAACATGTTGTGGAAGCAAGATTTTTGACAAACATGTTGTGGAAGCAAGATTTTTGACTTCCATCAGTCATTAGTTCATAAAGGCATTTGTGCAATCTAGTATTACACTTAGATTCTGAGGTTCGAAAAACACAAAAATCCATACCAACATTCGTCATATTTTCATAAATATGATCAACACTTTTCTTCAAAGCCCTAATGTTTCGCATTTGCCTAAGAGGAATGTGATTTTTCAACTGTTTAAATCAATTATTTTTTTTCCCAAGAGAACAAAGCCTCTTTGACGGACGATTTTTTGTGTTTGGCCAGTTTCCATAGTTGTGGGTAAGTATCTTTGAAAGCCCGATTTCCTAACAGGGGATCGCTCAAAAAGAGGAGCCCCCTCCGCTTTTTATATATTTTGTTAACACCTGCTGCAAGGGTTTTGCACCCAAAAGGTGAGCCCAATGAAATAGAGCCACCTCGGTATGAACATGCACTAATCAATCTTGAGACCCATGGTTTTCTATGTTCCACAATGTCAATGACTGATTTCGTAAGAAGAGTGTTGTTGTAGGTTTCAGGGTTAAGTATGTCCCATCCCCCGTTTGTTTTTGGTCTTGAGATTTTAGACCAGAAAACCTTAGCTCCTCTCAGTTTTTTTGTCATGTCTCCCTTCCATGGAAAATTTCTTCTGATTTTGTCTATTTTCCTTGAAATCTCCCTAGGCATTTTCAGACATGAAAGCATATGTGAGGCTAGATGTCTTAGAGATGAGTTTAACAGACAAACTCTAGCCGGAAGCAGGAGTAGCTTAGCTTTCCACCCCTGAAGTTTGGAAGCAAATTTGTCAATCAATATTTCCCAATCTTTGTTGTTAATCCTCTTGGGAGATAATGGAAAACCCAGATAATTTAAAGGATACTTTCCTTGATCCCAACCGATGATTTCTTTTACCTGGGTTATTTCTTCAATTGTAAGGTTTGTGGGTAAGAATTCTGATTTCTGGTTATTGACTTCCAGACCCGATAGTTTGCTAAAGATTTTCAGTGTAGAATATACATTTTTTAAGGAATCTCTATCAAACTGAAGGAATATTAGGAGGTCATCAGCAAATTGAACATTTGTAACCATGTCATACATTCCTTTCTTATAAAACCCGACTAATTTTTGTGCATCAACTAATTTTGACAACATTGCCTCTAAGACCGTGAGGGAATGAGTGAAGAGGAAGGGAGATAAGGGGTCGCCTTGTCTAACCCCCCTCTCCGGTCTCAAGAATCTAACTGAAGAGCCATTCGATTTGAAAGATGTTCTAGTGCTCTCGAGGATTGCTTTAATCCATGTTATGAATAAACTTGGCACCCCAGTGGCTCTCAACGCTCCTAAAATGAAGGGCCAACGTAGAGTGTCAAAAGCCTTCTTAAAATCGATTTTCAGGATGATCGCCACCATTTTCATTCTACTCCAATACTCCAGAATTGACAAAGTCACAATGAAAGCATCCTTAGCAGATCTTTCTTGGATGAATGCAGACTGGGTAGGCGGGATATTTTCTTGAATGCTCGTTTTCCATCTAATTTCTAGAACATTAGAAATAATTCTGATCGGTAGATTTATTAAGCTTATTGGTCTATAGTTTTCGATCTCCGTGGTATCTCCTTTTTTATGAATTAGCGATATTGTAGCGTTGTTGATAAAACGAAGGCCCTCTCTTTGAACCTTTCATCCCTGAGCCAGTCCAAGATCCACTGAGAAATTCACAATAGAAGATCCGACATATTGAGACCTTTTTTCATAATTTCATCTCACTCTTCTCAGAGTAGGGCTCCGCGTAATATTTGAGTGTTCCACTTTTATGTTTTAATATTCTTGAATTGATTTTCTATTATGATTCTGTGGTATTTATTTCAACATGTTATCAGAGCATTTGGATTATCTGTCCAAAGTTAGAGCACAGTTCATCATAAAAGTTCTGAAAACCAATTTCAAGTTCCAGAAAATCTAGGGTTTCTACAACCCTAGAAAATTACAGAACAGTTCTTGCCATCAGAGCAGATTCACGGCATCGAAATTTCTGTCCACATTCTAATCTTCTCCAGCAATCATGAAGATCAAGTTGCAATTTCCGACTCCAGTGCGCCAAAGATACATAAAGCATGGCGGTAATCAGGTCACCAAGACACATGCATAATGCTCCAGGTTGCTGATGGTTTTCCTTCTTCTAGGAACCCTCATCGGATATTCTGATAAGGAATACGTAATATGTAGTATTCCTATGGTTGTTGGAACTGTTGATAGTTTGTTGTTAATGGTCCCAGTGGTCCCGGGAATATATAAATAATAGCAAAAGGAGCTGGGATCGGGAGGTCTTCATTCTGGACATTCCCATTTCCCAATTTCCTGTCTGTTCTCTCTTTACTATTCTTCTCTTCTGTTCTCTCTCTTTTTCTTCTTTGATTCATTAGTTCTAGCAACCACGGCAAGCGGAACTCGAGCTCGTAGATCCCAAATTGTCGACGGCCTTCTTCCGGGAATCGAGTACTCAAGGAGAAGGAGGAAACCTAACAATTGATGTCTTGAGCCCGCTCTGAGCACCAATTTACCAAGGATGTCGTCGGACGATCTCGAATCCATCAAGCGCTTGGTGATTGATACGATCAATATCCGAATGGCTGAAATAAAAGTTGAAGAGACGATGGTTGACGTCAAGGTTGAAGAACCGATTCTACCTTCTAAATCTGGCGATTGTTCATCGCCGAGAGGATCCGCACAAGGTATGCCGAAACACAAATGGTTGAAGTTTCCTTCATTTAATGGATCTACAGAGCTCATGGAATGGCGGTATAAGGCTGAACAATATTTTAGTTTCTATCAAATTCCCGTTACCCAAAAGGTTTCTCTGGCTTCATTCCATCTGGAAGGTGAAGCTCTTCAATGGTTCTGGTGGTACACTAAGAATGGTTTAGGGAAATCGTGGGAGTCTCTCCTTGGTGGATTAGAGTCTCGTTTTGGTAATTTAGCTTATGAAGATCCTCACGGAGTCTTAAGTAAGTTGCGGCAAACAACTTCTGTGTTAGCATATCAACGTGAATTTGAACGATTATCCAATAAGTTGGATGGGATTCCTGTAGCACATTTACTGGGAACATTTCTCAGTGGGCTTAAACCTGAAATCTAATTTGAGGTTCGGATGCTCAGACCTTCCTCTTTGGAAGAAGCAATTGAGTTAGCACGATTATAGGAAGCCAAATTGAAAGCTCAATATCGTGATAAAAGGCCTCTTTCAAGAGATAATCCGAAAGGATTGTTGCCCTTACCAACTCGACCCCCACCTCCTGTTCGTCAGCTTTCGCAATCACAGTATGAGGATCGTCTTAAGAAGGGATTATGCTTTAAGTGTGGTGACAAATGGGCAAAGGACCACCGCTGTAAATCTGTATTTGTGGTACAGATTATACCTGACGATGAAGAAATATTTTTAGATGCTGATGTAGAGCCGTTACAAATGTCCATCAATGATGATAAGGTCCCTGAAATATCTAATCATGTCATTACAGGGAAAATTGGTCCTAATACTATGCACGTTCTTGGCAAGGTGGAGGGAGTTACTGCTCGTATACTTATTGATTCTGGGAGCACGGATAATTTCATGGACCCTCGGCTTGTAGATAAATTAGGACTATCATTAAATAATGATCCATCCTTTCAAGTCATGATAGCTAATAGGCAACGAGTTAAGTGCATGGGACTTTGCACTCATGTGCATGTGGTTCTTCAGAAGTTTTCTATAGTTCTTGATTTTTATATACTACCTTTGGGGGGCTGCGAAATTGTTTTGGGTGTTAGTTGGTTGGAGTTGTTGGGTACTATCCACTGGAATTTTAAGAAGCGTGTTATGCGCTTCAACTATCAAGGCCATGATTATCAATTGAATGGGATTTCTACTAATCCTATCGCAATGGTTACAGCTGGTCAAGCTAATAAGGAGCTTCGTTATGTTAAAAATGCTTTTATGCTTCACCTCCAAGCAACTGAGGTTGTCGATTCCGAGTCAATCCAATCAGTTGGCGATGGTATTTTGGATGCACAGATGAAATCCTTAGTTCAAAATTATAGTTCTGTTTTCCAAACTCTGATGGGACTTCCTCCACTCCGCAGCTACGACCATCGTATTCCACTGTCAAATGAGAACATTACAGTATCTTCAGCACCATACAGACATTCTCCTGCACAGAAAGATATAATTGAAGATACGGTTCGTCTTGCTTTGAAGGAAGGAATAATTCGACCAAGCAACAGCTCTTTTGCGTCACCGGTTTTGTTGGTAAAGAAACGCGATGGCACTTGGCGAATCTGCATTGATTATCGAGCTCTTAATGATTATACTATCAAGGATAAGTATCCTATTCCCCTCATTGACAATCTGCTCGATGAATTACATGTTGCTAAGGTATTTTCAAAACTGGATCTTAGATCTGGCTATCATCAAATTCGAATGAATGCTGCTGATATTCCAAAAACTGCATTTAAAACACATGAAGGCCATTATGAGTACTTAGTAATGCCCTTCGGCCTTACTAATGCACCGGCCACCTTTCAGAATTTGATGAATGATCTGTTTAAACCTTATTTGCGTAAATTCATTCTTATATTTTTTGATGATATTCTTGTCTACAGTATCAACATGCCTCAACATATTCTGCATATGGAACTTGTCTTTCAAATTTTGCAGCAGAACAAGTTCTATGCTAAATATTCTAAGTGTATGTTTGGGGTAGACACTGTTGACTATTTGGGACATGTGATATCAAGTGAAGGGGTCTCTATGGATCAAGCCAAGGTAGACTCGATTATTTCTTGGCCTACTCCAAAGTCCCACAGAGAATTACGGGGATTTTTAGGGCTTACTGGATATTATCGGAAATTTGTCAAAGATTATGGAATCATTGCAACTCCTCTAACTTCATTGTTGAAGCTGGAGACCTTTGTTTGGTATTCTGATGCTCAAGAAGCCTTTTCCAAGCTAAAAAGTCTGATGGTTTCCAAGCCTATTCTAGCTTTATCAAATTTTACGAAGACATTTGTTATTGAATCTGATGCGAGTGGGACTGGGATGGGTGCAGTCCTTATGCAAGAGGGGCGCCCAGTGGCCTACCTTAGCAAAGCTTTTTCTCCTCAACAGCAAGCATTATCAGCATATGAGCGAAAAATGGAAGCGATTATCTTTGCAGTACTTAAATGGCGTCCATATCTGATTGGAAGAAAATTTATAATACGCACAGATCACCAGTCTTCGTTTCCTTTTACAACAAAAGATTCATACACCGGCACAACACAAATGGCTTGTCAAATTATTGGGGTATGATTTTTGTCTGGAATACAAGTCAGGGAAGTCTAATGCAGCAGCTGATGCTCTTTCATGGAAACCATCATTACTTCAATCTTTTGCTATTTCACAACCAATATCTGATTGGTGGGAACAGTTGAAGTCCCTTTATGCTACAGATTCGCATATGTCTGATATGCTTTCTAAATGGAGTGCAGGCCAACTTGATCCAGCACTATATTCTTGCAAGGATGGGATTCTATATTATAAAAATCATGTTCTTCTTTATTCTCAATGCCCTTTAGTTCCATCCATTATCAAGGAAATGCATGATACACCTTCCGCTGGGCATTCAGGTTATCATAAAACGTTGCATCGAGTTCAACGTTTTTTTACTTGGCCGAAGATGAATCTTGATATTAAAGCATACATCCGTGCGTGTGATACGTGCCAACGATGTAAATATGATACATCTATTCCCGGTGGCTTTTTGCAGCCATTACCCATCCCATCACAAATTTGGGAAGAAGTTTCTATGGATTTCATTGATGGTCTTCCACCAGTGGGAACTAAATCATCTCTTATGGTTGTTGTGAATCGATTGTCGAAATATTTACATTTAATTACTATACAACATCCTTACAGTGCTTCAACAGTGGCTGCAGTTTTTTTTGATAATGCGCTTAAGCTCCATGGGTTGCCTAAAGCCATTATTTCAGATAGAGATCCAGTTTTTACAAGCCAATTTTGGGGTGAATTATTCCGTTTACAAGGGGTACAATTGAAGCTTAGTTCTTCTTACCACCCACAAACAGATGGACAAACAAAGGTTACTAATCGTTGTATAGAGACATATTTGCGGTGTTTTTGTTATCAACAATAGAAACAATGGGTTAAATGGCTCCCTATGGCTGAATATTGGTTCAATACTACTTGGCATTCTTCTACGGGCATTACTCCATTTGAGGCGGTATATGGTTATCCCCCTCCTACCCCATTCTCATATGTTTCAGGAACAACATCTGTTCATTCAGTTGAAGAGCAATTACGTAGTAGAGATTTAATTTTGGCAGATTTAAAACTCCATTTGCAACGAGCACAACAATGGATGAAGTTGCAGGCAGATAAGCATCGCAAAGAGCGTGAATTTCAAGTGGGTGATTGGGTCTACTTGAAAATCCAACCTTGTCGACAAGTTTATCTGGTTGTGACTTTAAACCTCAAACTTTCAGCGCATTTTTATGGCCCTTTTCAAGTCCTTAAGCGCATCGGCCTCGTTGCTTATAAGCTTGATTTACCACAAGGTTCTAAGGTGCATCCTATTTTTCATGTCTCGCAGTTAAAGAAGCAACATGGGACTCAACCTGTCCATACCTTCCCATTGCCTGAAACATTTCAGTAAGCTACCAAGATTCCATACAAACTTTTATCAAGACGGATGGTAAAACGCTATAACAAGGCCATTACTCAACTCCTAATTGAATGGCAAGGGTACCCTCTGGAAGATGCTTCCTGGATTGACTATGATGAGTTTATGTCATTGTACCCGGATTTCAACCTTGAGGACAAGGTTCTTTTGGAGGAGGGGAGTAATTGATAAGGAATGCGTAATATGTAGTATTCCTATGGTTGTGGAACTGTTGATAGTTTGTTGTTAATGGTCCCAATGGTCCCGGGAATATATAAATAATAGCAAAAGGGGCTGGGATCGGGAGGTCTTCATTCTGGACATTCCCATTTCCCAATTTCCTGTCTGTTCTCTCTGTACTATTCTTCTCTTCTGTTCTCTCTCTTTTTCTTCTTTGATTCATTAGTTCTAGCAACCACGGCAAGCGGAACTCGAGCTCGGAGATCCCAAATTGTCGACGGCCTTCTTTCGGGAATGAGTACTCAAGGAGAAGGAGGAAACCTAACATATTCCAAGTTCGAAGAAGAAGAAGAAGTCCTCATGACCAGCGCATCCGACACTACATGGGCTTATCAAAACCCTATTTTTCATCCGTGTGATGAGATGGCCACCGCAACAAAGATCGAAGGACTGGAAAGGGGGTATTAGATCGCCCATACTCCAGATCGAGTGTCGCTCAAGTTTGGCACAACGCAAATCTTGCATTGATCTTTGCTCAAGCCCATCAACACCACTCTTTCAAGATCCCAAGCATGGTTTAAAAAACCGGACCGGACCGGCAGGTCGGATCAGTTAGACCGGGAACTGGCACCGACCCAATCTGTTTGGCAGGTTTTAAGTAATTAATTTAAAAAAAAGAAAATAAAAAATCGGATCAGACCGGTGGTCGGACCGGGTTGATCCAATTGGTTGACCTGGATTGACCCATTTTTGATGATTTAGTATATTTTTAAAAAATAAAGGTTTGAAAATGAAATGATAGGGTTTTTATCACTTATACCCTTCTTAACTTCTGTGATTTCATCTATGTCCCTCTCTCTTTTAGAATATAACTTGTGCCACTATTTTCTTGGGTAATTTTCTAGAAGCAACTATAAATAAATTATTACAATATTATATTAGTATATAATGCTAAAAATGTGACTATATTTTGTAAAATTTTACTCGAAATAGACAATCATATTATTCTGTTGAAAGATTTGACATTTTAAATGATTATTTCATTGATATATAAATATATATTTACATATATGTATCTGGTTTTATCGGTTCAAAAAATTGGTTCAACCGGTCGGACCAGTAAATTAAGCCCGATCTGATTTTTTCCGAATCAATAGAAATGATGATGTCATGCTGACATCATCACCGGTCCGACCGATGTGGACTGACGGTCCGACCCTATTGGACCAAACCAAGACTGACCAGTTCAGTGTTCACTCCGATTTTTAAAACCTTGTATGCACCGCCCTGGCAACCCTACTTCGTGACAAAGACGATCGGGATTATGGTTGCGTGATTCCAGGAATCCTGCATGACCGGGATTGGGGCTCCATTAGCATCATTTATTTTCAATTGAAGTTGTACATAACCAATTTCACTTGATTATCAGTATATTCCTATAATTCTGAAATTTAACACACACACATATCCTATAAGGTCTACTTCATTTTTATATAAAATTTATAAAATTGATATTCCAAATGGATACACAATCCGAGAATGATCGATTATCCAACTTTACTAACCGATTAGTATGATGGATTAAAAAGCCAACCATGATCAATCATTTTAGGTCAAAATAATTTGATTAACCTTAAGGGTGAGATCGAGTAACGGAAATGATCGATCAACAAAAATGCATGATCGATCATACTTGGGACAATAGCTGGAACCACTCCGATGATGTCTGCACACTTGCTCCGATCGATGATCCGATCACACCATTACATTCTTTCTAACAACAGCACCAAGAAAACATACTTGGATCATGCTTGCAACCCATATATCTACTGGAAATGTGAAAATGTGATGCGATAAGTTATCTGTCGCACCTAAAATCACGACGAAACGAGACGAAAACACTAGCAACAGATAACCCACAACACTCGTAACCCAACTGTATAAAAACATCGCTAGTCCAATACCAAATGGAGGGTGAAAAATCGTACATTGGGGACATCTCCCACGACAACCCCTCATCTGAAGTGGTTGTTCTGCGATGTTTAACTTGAATTTACACCCACCACACAACTCGTTGTGCCGAGGCCTTCGCGATGGTGCTTTGGTTCTCAGATTGGTCGTCGAAAACTTTACAAGTAACAGAGCTCCAATGAAAAGGGTGGAGCTTTGGAAAGACAAGTGGTCTAGTTAGCCAGACCACTTAGGGGTACACGTCTATTTATAGTCTAGGTTATAATCAGATCCGAGTTCAGATCCCGATTTGAAAGTCGTAAATTGTTCATATTTTGCCCGTAACTTTCTCATATGACTCCGATTTCGATGTGCTTTGGTTCATTGGAAAGGGTCTCGACGACTACTACAAGTTAAAGTTTGTCTCATTTAAATATTGGATCGGTTCTCAAACTTAGAATTAGTAATTTCATATACTTAGTGGTTTTACAACACACTTTGTGCATGATGCTTTATGCCCATGCATCTCCTCTGGGTGGGCAGTTGGTCGGTTTGGGTGGTTTGGGTCAATATAATTCGGGTTGAATTCGGTTTGGGTTTAGAAAATGGCCACTCATGACCCAACCAAATCAAATCGGGCGAAGCTATTTGGGTCTTGGGTTTGGGCCGATCGGATTGGGTCAAAATCGAACTTTGAAAAATCCAATTGGGAAATTAGAAACCTCATACAAAAATACCATACTCAAAGACACAGAAATCAAGTTTTGTGTTTACTTTGATCACAAGATGTTGATTAACAGAGATAGCAAGAAAATCCAACAAAAATCCTATACAAAAAGCAAAAATGTCATCAAAAGTGGACTAGAAGAAAGGAAGATTTACCTGCAAGTAGTTATTGATTACCTCCCTCTTTACCCTTTTCTTTTACCCCTTCCTCTCCCTCTAGCACAAGACTGCAACGAGTAACAAGAGCTTCAAGAACATGGAATAGATAAGCCCGAGAAGAGCACCTATTGGGTAACACCCTCCATTTCCTATACATCAAATGTTGTAAATCATAGACGGACGAATACCCTCCTTAGCATTTAGGCCTCCAAGGGTAGGGCTGCATCTAGAAGCTTGCAGCGGGAAGGGATTCCAAATTCAAATAACCAAAATCAAGAGACTCAAGTCATCATGTAGTATGCGAGTCCGGTGGATTAGGTGCATGTAGCTTGCAGCTGGAATCAATCCAATGTACAACAAGGTTTTTTTGTAACTTTTTTATATGGGTATTTCAGGGGTTAACCCAATTTTCAATTCGGGGTTTTGGGTGGGTCGGGTGCATTACTTCAAACCCATTAATCAATCCATAAACCAAATAAATATTATGGATCGGATCAAATCCAACCCAAAACCCAAATAACCCAATCCATTTAAACCCTTTGTAGTGGGTGGGTTGTTTGGATTGACCCAAATAGCGCCCGGTCCTAGCTTCTCCCCAGCAAGTATTCTTAGAGGTTCTTATTTCTTTCTTGCTTTTGCAATGCTTTCTTCGCCCTAGCATGTGGGTGCAGTTCTTGGCTCGAGGATCAAACCTCCTGGTACGTACATTGTGGCATGTGGGCGTTTTGGGTTTTGCGATGTGCCCATCTTTTGCAATGAACATTTGATGGACAATGTGATCCCATGGCAATATATGGATTGAAATTAATTGAAATAATAAATAAAGACTCTTTCTAAAAATCAATAGTAATTTAATAGATACGTGTACAAAAAAATCGAAATTAAAAAAGTATATTTCAGCACTTGAGGTGTCGAAATAGGAGTTGATGCCCGAAATGAGGTGCCGAAATGGAATCGTCCATGATGCACAAATTTCTACCAAGTCCAAATGTGGGAGAGGTTGCTGAGTTGAGTAAATATAAATAAAAGAGTAAATTACACAAAAGTCCCTGAACTATACACACAATTTCAACTTAATCCCTCAACTTTCAAAAGTAACAAAGTGGTACCTGAACTATTGTTTCGGTAACAATGCGGTCTTTTTCTAACGGGACAAGGTGACGGCCGTGAGATCTTTTGTTGTATGGACAAAATTACCCCCAAATATTTGTGCCCCTAAAACCCCGCAACAATGTCGTCGTCACCATCGCCTACTTCAAAGACTCCGGCTACAAGTCACCACGGACGCCAGCATCGCGACACTCTTATGGATCTTCATCAGCTCTGCCCTTCGCATTGCTCCCTCCCTCATCGGTCTCCGTCGCTCCGCCTCATCCTCAATGCTTTCCTCACCTCCGCCTTCCACCTCCTCGTTGGCTCCTACAACCCTGCCTCCTCCATCGCCAAACGCATCGCTGGCGTCTCCCCTCCGATCTGCCCTATCTCCCTCACCCTCCGCTTCCTCTTCCAGCTCGTAGCATCCGTCCTCGCTCTTTGCGTTGTCCTTTCTCTCCCTCCCCTACCCTCGCCTCCACGCCCTCTCGGGCCCCTTCTCCACCGTCTCCACCCTCGTCGTAACTGCCACCGATGGCACCATCACCTATTCCTCAAGAGTTCCTCCCACCTCTGGGCCATCAAACGTTGGTCGTGCTGCATCTTCCTCCATAACCTCGTCCTCATTGCCGTCAACACCGCCCTAGTCATCCCTAGGATGCGCCTCACGGGGTCATCCATGAATCCCATCATCGCATCCGGGTGGGCACACATCGAGATGATAAAGCACCCGAGCTGGGAGAGGTCCTATTGCATCTATTGGTTGGGTCCCTTCGTCGGCGCGAGCGGGCGATACACTTATTGGATGGGAACCAACTAGCACGGTGGGGGCAATTTTGTCCACACAACAAAAGATATCACGATCGCCACCTTGTCCTGTTAGAAAAAGACCGCATTGTTACCGAAACAATAGTTTAGATACCACTTTGTTACTTTTGAAAGTTGAGGGACTAAGTTGAAATTGGGTGTATAATTCAAGGACTTTTGTGTAATTTACTCTAAATAAAATCCTCGGGGAATCAATCTTGAACAGTAATATTCATTGCAAACATAAATTAAAGTACACCTATTGCATGCAATCCAATACATTTAATCCATAATATTCCTTGCATTCAGATATAGTATCTGAACCATCTACTCCACCTCTCTTTTGATTCATCCCGACCTTTGCCTAGTTTTCAATTGTCCTTATTTAACGGAGTTTCATTTGATAAACCAGATTGTGCAATTCTTTGTCTTTATAATTCGATGATATTTCCCAATACATTTTCATTTTAATCGAAAGTATGTAACATCATAGATGTTGACTTTGAGCACCAATGTCAAGAGACAGATTTAGTCACCAAGTTACGGTGTGAAGCCCTAAAAAATTAACTCTTTGGATCCTACTATGCATAAGAGGTTGATGTCGGTTAAGCCGTCATAAGCCTTAATCACCCTCATTAGTACTAACAAATCTTAAGAATACAAATGTTCATTGAGCTTACTGATCACGGTTAAGGTATGTTGATCAGGGATTAGTAGATATTAATCACAATACGATAATTAATCACAGTCGGTGTTAATTAATCATGATTAGAAGTAGTGAAGAGTCATTAGCGAAATCATAGATTTTGTGAAGATTGGGCAAATCATGGCAAAAACCAAGGACTGTGAAACCATGGTATTAAGGGGAATCATGGTTTTGGGAAAAGCCATGGCCGAAAGACATGAATTCTAAAGCATGGTTTTCATGAGTTGGAAGTCTATAAATACACCCCTACCCATCCATTTTATCCAAGTTCCATTCCATCCATCACCACTCTCGGGGCTATGGTTGAGAGATTGAGAGAAGGGGAGGGAAGCAGAGAAGAAGCTCTAGCAAAGCATTGCCGAGAAGGAAAGGGGAATGCAAACAATGTGCACCTCTCCTCGACAACTTCGAGTATGAGGTAAGTGAGTCTATCTTGGTTTAGGGTTCAAGTTATTTTTCTTTCCTATATTAGTATTATCATATAAGGAAGATATCTAAGCATAACCCTTCTTGGGTGCAGGCGGTTGTGCCGTCAGTGAACGTTCTTCACTCACCCAAGACATGAGACTAGCTGTCTTCGTTGCATGTTGATAATGTTGCTATATGATGCAGAAACCTAAGTAATGCCAGACTTGAGTGCGTGCGGCTGGGCCATCGATGAACGTATGCATTGCCCACCCATGATATGATGTATATCGATTATGCATCATTTATTCTTTTGATTTGTTATTTCAAGTATCTTTTTGTTCAAGTGTTGTTTTATACGAGGAAACTCTATCGAAATTTTCCTTAAAAAATACCCGATGTGAGGGAAAATATTGCTGAATTTTTCCTTGAAATATCACTTAATATAAGGGGAAATTTTATCAAAATCTTGAGAGATTATCTTCTCTGTGTTCCTCATGTTCTTTCCCCATTCTCCGCATTTTTCATTTGTTCTTTGTGTTCTTGATATATAAATAGATTTCAACAGTTTCAGGAGCGCTAGTCATCTTATTTGAAAAAAGAACCAAAGTAGGTTGCAGTGTATGCAAAAACTAACACAGTAGGTAACGAATTCCTACATCTTGTTGTTGGGTTTTCAATTGAAACTGGATAAAATTAATGGTTATTGTATTCTTTATTTTAAAAGAATGTCTGCATACTTGTTCATTGATTTACTCTAAAATATTATGCAATATTATAACGATACTATCTGAAACTTTATATGGAATAAATAAGATCCAGATATAATTTTTGCACTATTTTTTACGATAAGGATGAATTGGAGTAGATACTACAAGTTGGATATGCAATCTATTGGTTTGTCAGAAGAACATTCGTATTGGCATGACATACCTAGACGGTACACAGTTGCCTTGAGTGTTGGACGTGTGAAATAAATTATGTGCGACACGTGATTTTTAAATAAAAAATCAAAATAAAATCTAATAAAATAGTAAAAATATCTACCCATCAATCTAAATTTGTATGTTTTACAATATATAATTTTTTTCCTATTTTATTAGATTTTATTTTGAATTTTCATTTATTTAAATCATAAAAAGATGTAAAAATAAAAATATAGTATTTTATAGATATAAAATATCATCAAAAAATCCAAAATATCATCAAAAAAATCCCACTTTTACAAATGACATCTTTTTAGTATATTCCCAAAAGTAGTTGATCTCATCAAGATGGACAACTTTCATTAAGAATACTTTTTTATTTCGGGATAATTTAGTATTTTATTTTGATTTATATTTAATTGTTAATTTTTATGGAGATGAAAAGTTGATAGAAACCAGGTAATAGATGAAATAATGGAAAGAAACCTCGGAGCTCTCTTGCTAGTTCTTGGCCCGCGATACTTCTATTTATAGCTGAGAATGAGGGAATCATCCTGTTACAACGATACTGCTACGCCACTCTCTTTCTGTTACAATATATTGGTGATTTTACATTATTACCTCAACACCTCCCCTCAAACTTAAGGTCGTGGAACGAGCTGAAGTTTGTCACGAACACGAGTTAGTAATGCAGCTGTGAGGGGTTTAGTGAGAGCATTGGCGACTTGCTCTTTGCTTGATATGTAGCATACCTTTAGTCATTGATGTAGCACTTCATCACGAACAAAATGATAGTCAATCTCGACATGTTTCGTACGGGCATGAAAAATTGGGTTGTGTGTCATATATGTGGCGCTAATATTATCACACCAAAGTGTAGGAGCCTGAGGTAGAGAGATTCCTAGTTCATGAAGGAGGGACTGAATATAAATTAGCTCAGCAGTGGTGTCAGCAATAGCACGATATTCTGCTTCAGTGGATGAGCGAGCAACCGTCGATTGCTTCTTGGAGGTCCATGAAATTGGATGATTACTCAGATATATAACAAGACATGTGGTCGATTTGCGATCTGTTGTACTGGTAGCCCAGTCAGCATCTGAGAAGGCTGTAAGAGATGATAGAGTTTGTGGCTTATAAAATAAACCAACGGAAATTGTGCCTTTAATATAACGAAGGAGTCGTTTCAATGCTTCAAAGTGACATTCTGTTGGTTGATGCATATATTGAGATAAATGGTTAACTGTATGACATATATCTGGGCGTGTGAATGTTGCATATTGTAGACAACCAATAATTTGCCTGTAAGTTGTCGGATTGGACATAAGGGCTGCTTGAGTTGTAGACAACATACGTGGAGCTTCCACTGCCATGGGAGTCTTGATTGGTTTGGCACCATCAAATTTGAATCTTATGAGAAGATCTGCCAGGTATTTTTGCTGAGATAAATGAAGCCCATGAGGTGAGTTGTGAAATTCTATCCCAAGGAAACATGCTGGAGACTGGAGATTTCGGACAGGGAATTCAGAACCAAGTTGTGACAGGAATTTATCTATTGAGCTTTGGCATGTACCAATAAGAAGAATGTCATCCACATATATGAGAAGATACACGATGCATGCACTTGATTTATAGATATAGAGAGATGGATCAGTTTTAGATCCAATGAAACCAAGGGGGTGATGAAGGATGTAAGACGTTTAAACCACATGCGTGTTGCCTGCTTAAGTCCATAAAGGGATTTATGCAATTGACAAACATAATCTGGATAGTCTTTATTGATAAATCCTTGAGGTTGACTCATATATACCTCATCTTCAAGATAACCATGAAGAAATGCATTGTGTATATCAAGTTGTGTTATAAACCATTTGTTTGTGACTAGAAGGCTTAGAATGAGTCTGATGGTGGTTGACTTGATAACAGGACTGAATGTTTCATAGTAATCATGACCTTCTATTTGATGAAAACCTTTTGCAACTAACCGTGCCTTGTAGCGATCGACCGAGCCATCTTGTTTGCGTTTGAGTTTGTATACCCATTTGTTGCCAACAACATTCATATGAGATTGTTTTGGGACAAGAGTCCAAGTGTTATTTCGTTGCAGAGCATTGAATTCTTCAGACATTGCAGTCATCCAAGCAGGACTTTTAGCAGCAATAGAAAACGATAGTGGCTCTTGGTCATTGTAGAGAATATGAAGGTGAGAAGGTAGAGGGCGGAGAGAGGCATTAAAGACCTTGGGTTTAAAGATTCCATGCATAGAGCGAGTTGTCATAGGATGTGTACGAGTCGAAGTAGAAGATGAGGATAATTGTGGTATAATAGGAGGGGCTAGTGATGTTGGTGATGAAGGTATTTCAGAAGGAACTGGTGATGTTGGTGATAAAGGTGGTTCTGGTATGATAGGAGGGATTGGTGTTGTTGGTTGGGAAGAAGTAGAATTAGTTGTGACTAATGTAGATGGAATTGGCAGGAATGAAGTAGGTTCAGGTGAAGCATGTGAAGAGGTTATAGGATTGACTGTTTTAAAAGGGAATAAGGTTTCATCAAAGTTAACATGTCGTGAGATGATAACTTTTGTTGTCAATGGATTCAAGCAATAATATGCTTTGTGGGTGGGACTGTAACCAAGGAAGATATGTAATGTTGATCGGGGTTGAAGCTTGTTATTGTTATAAGGTCTAAGGAGTGGAAAACAAGCACAGCCAAAAATGCGAAAGAATTTATAGTCAGGGTGTTTTTGAAACATCAAGAAAGTTGGTGATCGATGTTTGAGTATTGGAGTTGGAAGGGAATTTATGATGATGGCTGCTGAGAGAAATGCTAATGTCCAATAGCAAAGGGGTACTTCAGCATGATATAATAGTGCCAAAGCCATTTCAGTAAGGTGTCGATTTTTTCGTTCAGAAATACCATTTTGTTCAGGCGTGTATGGGGCTGAAATACGTGAAATGACCCCATTCTTTTTGCACCAAGTGTGGATTTTAAAATATTCACTTCCCCCATCAGTATGGATGGCCTTGATACATGTAGAGAATTGTGTTCTGACATAAGCGATAAATTGCAGGAAGGCATAAAAAACTTGATCCTTTGAAATTAGAGGGAACACCCAAACGTATCTGCTGTAATCATCAATGAATGTGAAACAATATTTATGTCCTAGAAAGGATAAGATTGGAGAAGTCCAGACATCCGAATGAACAATGGCAAAGGGCTCACTACTACTAGCATTTGTAGAAGGTAAATAATGTCTATGATTTTTTGCTTGTTGACAGGAAGAACACAAGTGAGCTGACAGTGCATCATTGCTAACAGGAAGACGAAAATGAGAAATAATATTTCGTATAGTATTGTTATTGGCATGGCCTAAGCGATTATGCCATGTTTGAATGGAGGCCTTTACTGAGGAATAAGCTGCAGGAGAATGTGTATATGCTTGACGAGGATGATACGATGATGATGGTAGCCACAGTTGATAGAGTCCTCGATCAGCATTTCCTCTAAGAAGTCGCTTCTTTGTCCGAAGATCCTTTACCACAAAATGGCTTGGGTATATCTTGAAATAACAATAGTTGTCATTAGTAAATCGGTGAATTGATAGCAGATTTCTTGAGGCATTTGGAACATGAAGAACATCATTTAGACTCATTGTAGAGTGATTATATGAAAAATGTTTCGTACCGACATTAGATATAGATGCAGCATGCCCATTGCCAAATTGTACTTTATCAGAACCTGTGTATTCGCGAGCCATGTCCAGATTTGCCATTGAATTGGTGAGGTGGTGTGTAGCACCAAAATCAGGATGCCATAATTGAAAAGAAGATGCAGTATGAGCTTGAGGTCCACATTCCTCTGAATCATATCGATAGTAACATTGTATGGTTGTATGATTGAAGCGTCCACATATTTGACATGCTGATCTAGTGGAATTTGAAATAAAACGTCCTCGGCCACGAGAAGATCCTCTGGTATATTGAGAGAAACCACGAGAAGATTGATGTCCATAAGTGAAACGACCTCTTCTTCCTCGAGGAGTTCGAGAGGCTTGATTTATTTCAATAAATTGTTGACTCCTTAGAAGACGTTGCTCATGGGTAAGTAATAAACCCAGCGCTTCTTCATAGGAACAGAGATCTGATCGACTAGAGATGACAGCAACTATAGAATCATAGTCATGATCCAAACTATTCAAAAGAGCCATGATTAATTCATCATCATCCACAGGTTTTCCACAGAGTGCCAAATAGGTAGCAATTTCTTTAACTTTGTTAGAACATTCAGAAATGGTCATGTTCCCTTTTTTTAAGGAGTTTAGTTCAGATCGGTACTGATATATACGAGCTCGTGATTGAGTCGCAAAATATTTTTCGAGGAAAATCCAGACATCACGAGCAATAGTAAGAGATGAGATCTGAGCACATATACCTTCTGTTACTGAAGATAATAACCAGCTAAGAACAAGCTGATCTCGTCTTCTCCATTTTTGATATGTTGGGTTTTCAGTTCTACTCCCATCAGCATTAAGAAAATCTGGTGGAGGAGGCTCAGATTCGACGATAACATCAGACAGATCATAAGCACCAAGAATTGGTAGAATTTGTCCTTTCCAAACATGATAGTTTTGGGAGGAGAGCTTGAAGGGAATGCATTGTTGAATAGTCGCAGGTGGAGTACCTGTGGAGCCTATTGCAGGTACAACTTCCATTGCTTCTCTGAGTCGCAGTGATACCTTCAGATCTTGAGGACGAAGAGCATGATGAGCTCTAAACCATCGGGCTCTGATACCATGATAGAAACCAGGTAATAGATGAAATAATGGAAAGAAACCTCGGAGCTCTCTTGCTAGTTCTTAGCCCGAGATACTTCTATTTATAGCTGAGAATGAGGGAATCATTCTGTTACAACGATACTGCTACGCCACTCTCTTTCTGTTACAATATATTGGTGATTTTACATTATTACCTCAACACAAGTGGCAGCACATGAAGTTGCCATGTGTCCCAACTTAAGTCCCCTTTGTCGCCTCCTTTGTGGGTCCTGATGAAGCACGGGAGCAGATTGTCTGCTGTAGCGTCGCTACTGCAGACTCTGCTGGGGGCCTTTGGAGCCGCTCGATCATGATCGAGCGGTTCCCACAAAATCCCTTTGATCCGGGCCCACACGCAATAAGATTTTGTGGGAACCGCTCGATCATGATCGAGCGGCTCCAAAGGTCCCAACAGAATCTGCAGTAGCCCCGCTACAGCAGACGATCCGCGCTAGATGGAGCACCCCTTCTTCCAATGACGGTAACCTTTCTCTTTTACTTTCTTTTATTTTTATTTCATTTATTTCTTTTACTTCTTCCTAACACATGGCGCCGTGCTCGTAACCTTTCTCATTTGGACGATCTGATGGCTCAGACCTCCTCTTCTTCCCCGAGATTTCCAGCCAAGTCGCACCTCCACCTCTCTGCATGCCACGCCCTCTGTTGACCAAGCTCCATCGTTCCACATCGCCCACATCACCCTTCCTTCTTCCTTGCACAGGAAGAGGGATCCGTAGGTCCTTCGGGATGCCAGACCTCCACCAACAGAAGCTTTAGGACTTCGCTGACCTCCAGCCATCACAAGCGACTTCGAGCATTCATTTGCACCCCCTTCTCGACGATCTTGTGCACCCCCTTGTCCACTCGTCAGTTGTGTGTCGAGCTACACAGCTACTGTAGCTGAACACAGAGGAGCACTTCACCGTCAGATCTCTTCCACCTCACAACATCGACATCTCCATGAAGCTCCTCGGTGTAGAGCTTCGATCTAGAACATTATCAGACATCCGCAGCTTCCCATCCTCGCAAACAGCACTTCTCCAAAAGGGCAATTACTTCAGAAGTTGAGGAACATCATATCCCATCTCAACAACATAATGGAAGCTCCTCTTCAAACTTGACAGGGAAGAACCCATCATCGAGGTGGTTACAGCAGAGGATTCTTGTGCACTGGAACCGCAGCCATTAGTAGAGAGCTCTCCCACCATCACGATCAGACCTCCTCACCGCATTTCACATCGTGTGTCAACCCATCTGGAGTCCAATAGAGATTCGTCGCAACGACACCTTCCTCTCTTCGGAGGGGAGAACCATTCACCTTCAGCGGAATTCCTCTACCACCATCAACCTCCGCGCCTTTCCTTTGTAGCAGCCCGAGAGCCCTTGGTTGGAACCTCTTCTGTACGTAGCTATCAATCGAGGAGAAGGGAAGAACTCCATCTCCAGCACCTCACGTGCTGGGCATGTGCGTGGGCTAATTACGTTTCTGCCCCATGTATCTCGTGGTGATTAAAGAAGCATTTCTTATCGCCATTTCCTTGTTATTTTTATTTTTGTTTGCAATTATACCCCCGACTTTGATTAATCATCTGAACCATTTTTTTTAGAAATTCTCAATTCTAAAAATTGCATTGCATCCTTCAATTAATTCTATGGTATTTAATTGTATTTTTGTGAGCTTTGAATGATTTAGTAAAAATTACTTTGGTGGGAAAACACAAATTTTCCCATATGAGCTTCTAAAATTCATACTAAAACATTTATTACTCTAAAATTTTCGAAAAAATCATACTTGCTAAGATTAATTGTTCTCTGTACTATCTCGAGTTTCATGTTAATTGCATACATATCGTGTTCTGAATAAATAGTTTTGTGATATTGGTAATTGATTTTTAATTAGCTCATAACATAGTATTTTAGGATTTTTAAGTTGTCTTGGATTCCTCTATACTATAGCTAATTAGGATAATTTATATTTTGGAAAATACTTGTGTTACCTATTTATTAAAATTCGATTACTAAAAATCACCATCTTTACATTCATAAATTCATTAGGGATTCATTTTACCTCGAAAAAAATCCAAAAAATGCATACTAGCTTGATTTTGAGTGATCATATATTATGGCCAAATTTGAGAACTTTTGGATTTAATTTTCTAATTTTCTTTATGAAAACACCTATGAGCATAACCATATTTGCATTCACATTTAAATTGCATATAAAGTGCAAAAAAGGCTCCCTAAAAGATCTAGTAGCTAAATGATGTGAAAATTAACTTAAGGATAATATGACCTCCCCTTGTTTGACCTTGAGCTTGTCTAAGTAAAAAAATTAATTTGATCACTTTGCATTAAAATTGTCTGAAATTAATTTAAGTGGTCTTTTTGAGAAACTACAATTTGTCTGGTTGTAGCAAAACGATACATTAATAATTCGTACGAATTAGCTAGGGCATTCAACACATTTTTCAACTCACTAGGAGGCCCTGGATCGAGTACTTGAAGGGAACTATTTCCCTAAGTATGCATTGGTAGACATCCATATGTACTCGAAGGATATAGCGATGAAAGATGGATCGGAGAGGAGTATGAGAGTAATGATGTTATGGGGTGTGTCTTTACCCTTGGAGGTGGTGCGATCTCTTGTATGTATGTGAAGCAAACCATTCTAGCTCGGTCTACGTTTGAGGCTGAGATGTGTGCTTTGGACACCACCGGGATAGAGGTTGAATGACTAAGGAAATTTCTTTCTAAAATTCCCATGGTAGGTTAAACAACTCCCATGATCTCTGTATATCGTGACAACATGACCACAACTGTCAAGATCAAGAGTTCAAAGTTCAATCAGAAAAATATGGAGACACATTCAAATCAGACTTAGGATGTTAAGGTATTTGGTGTCCAGAGGTGTTTGGTTGTGGATTTTGTTGGATCTAAAGAGAACATGGTAGATCCATTGGCTAAGGAACTTGATAGGTTTGTTGTCCTAAAGTCTAGTATTGGGATGAGAATGCGACCCACTAGGAATTTCTCTACAGTAGCAATCCAACATGTCTGAGTAGAGATCCCGCAAAGTAGGTTCAATGTGGTCATAACAAGTTGTTTGGAGGACGGGTTGGCACTCTTATTGCAATACTTATGCATGAGTGTCTTATCCCTAGAAGCTTGAGTGTCATTTAAGCTACAAGTTTAGGAAGAACGTAGGCTCTGAATGAGTTCAAGTCTTTGGGCATGATGTTAATAGTTCATCCTTTGGAGAACACCATCTATGATGGAGAAATAACTCAATTGTATTAACTTGCCTTCCTTCACCGGGATTGTGTGATGAGCATAGTCTGGCCATCTTTTTCCTCCTTTCATTGTATTATTAAGTAACTTGCCTATTTACGTGAAAAAGATGATCAAACTTTGCTATGTTCTCTTTGGGAAGAAGAAAGTATATCCTGGTATTCTCCATTTACTTTGACTTTTTCTTACTCCTTGAATAACTATTCCCTTTCTCATTGGATGATTCTATTATTTTCCTTATTCATCTTTATTCATTCTACGATCATATTACTTTCCTTATTCTTCTTTTATTTTGAAAGGATTCTTGATTCTTCTTTAGACAATGATTAATATTTATCAGCATATTTCACAATAACTACTGCTTATTTTACACTGTCACGGACACCAAATAAACAAAGAACTTGAATAACTCCTCCTCGTTCTTTCTTTATCCCACCAATATAAAAACATCTGAAAGAATACAAAGAGATAACTAACCTATTGTTCTACATTCATTATTCTACAAGTGACAGAAATATATCATTATCAATCACATATTCCTTATTCTACTTGTTATTCTACCTCCATTATTCCACAAGTGAATGACATGCTAAAAATATATCCCAAGTTTGTGATGGATTTTTGCTATAGCATACAAAACTGAAAATGTTGAGGGGGTGAAATAAAAAAGTAGAATTTAAAATAAACAATGGTTTTTTAATCCATGACTCCTTCAAAGTTTTGCAATTGCATGACAAATTCTACAAAATTCATATTTATCCCACAACTCTCGCAATCTTATGTCGCGATCCTTTCCATCAATTTAACTCTTCTCGATTTACCACATGGAAGTCCAATAATACATTTTTTCACTCCCTATCACCTTTCTTCTCCTCTTCCCCCTTGTTATTCCATTCTACCAGCATACTCATGTGATCCTTTTACAATTGGGCCGGCCCCGATTGGGTCCTCAGGGATTGGGTCGACTCTCTCCTTAATAAGACGATGATAGAAGAGGATAGGGCATCTCGAGGGTCGTTTGTGAGAGCAGGGAGGAGGAGGAAGAGCAACTGATACGGTGAAAATGACAGGTGGAGGATGAAGGGGAGGCCCATGACTGCTAATGGTGAAGGAAGAAAGAGGAAGGACAAAGAGTTTCATGTGAAAATTGATTTAAAATGAATCATAGATATCACGTTTTTAATGGATTATGTCCATTTTAATAACCAAATGGATGTGAGTTAACTGCAGGGATCATATTGCAAGAGTTGGTAACTTTATAGGAGGTTGCAAAGTAAATATGAATTTTGTAAATATTGTCATGTAATTGCAGAAGTTTATAGGGTCATGATGTAGAAATCTTGATACTGGATAATGAATTTTCTCATATGAAGATTAAGTCAGAAAGATGACTGCCCATTCTCGTTCCCTGCACCATCACTCATCGACTACCCAGGCATCACAACATCTCCTTCTTCCCAAGTTCGATCACCCTTTAATGCAACTTAACTGTACTAGCCTTTAGGCAGTCAATGCGGTTATCAGAAATCAACATTTTTTACAAAGGTCCTTTAATATAACAATTTAAATGTAGTTACCAGAAACCAATACTTTTGACAAAGATCCTTTAATGTAACAATTTATTTTCTCTTGACTTCGGCGAGAAAGATTTACTTTTTTGCTTTTACAAATCATGCTATCTAGAGTGTTGGTTAGTTGTGTACTAGAGATACAAGTGGTTGGATGAATACGAGGAGTGATCCTATGAGAGTAAAAAGTTGTGAAAGCATGAGAGGGATGATTTTGGACCACATGATCCACCCAGGAGAGAGAATACAGAATCATGTGGTCCAGAATCATTCCTCACATCTTCTTACAATTTTTCCTCTCATAGGATCACTCCTCAGATGAATACATATATAAGTGTTACCACGTGACTACATATGCGGATATAAATATTGACGGTTTGAATTGTAATATCATTAAAAAGTGGGTATGGATATAAACTGGACGCAATTTTGATTACGATATACAAAAGACATATTACATGTATTAATTTAATAGCTGTTACATCAAACTTAACAAAAGAAAACATCGTTTATTATATATATATCTACTAAATTTATATATATTAGTAAAATATATAAATACTTATACGAATATTAACCCATCAAAGTCACATTTTTATCCATATAAAACATACATAGATATGATTTCCAAAATCTTATATAAAATAGAAACAATAATGACAACGTATAGATATTGTGAACCCTAAAAAAAGACATCAACCTACATGTCCTACATCCTGTTTGGTTGCCAGGGTACCATGGCATCACCTCTAACTCCAATCATGCATTTATATTTTGAGATTACTTCTATTGACCTTACAGTTTCTTTGGTATAATGATTTTTAACCATGTTCAAATACACTTATTAACATAGAAAATATATTATCATCATTTAAAAAAGTTAATATAACACAATCAATACCACATCACATCATAATTATCATTTCAACCCTCTCAATCCTCCAAACAGCTACAATTCACAGGAGAATATCCCAACCCAACCCAGTAACCAAACATACCAAAAAGTTGCAAAAAGATGGATACATAAATGTATGGGTTTGGGTGTACGCACGTGTAATTTTGTGTGTGTTATCGTATTCTTGCTTATTTTAAAATACAAATTTAGAAATAGATCTCGTGCAAATATTAAAGTCACAAATAACATCCTTAAATGTAACGACCCGAACCGCTAGCCGAGACGAGTGCGACATTTAACTGCTTGATCATCTTAATCATAATTAGCATTTCTATAAAAATCCAACAGCAATTCCTCTATTTTATGGACTCGCAAACGCTACCATGTACCTGAAACAATTCATATAACACTTTTTCATAAAATAATCCTTTTAATTCGCCATCACAACTACTCAAGTCATAATCCACATTCACATCACCAAACATATTTACATTGTTCATTATGTACAACCATCATCTACTGTCAAAGTTCATATACAACTCCTTCCATCTTACAAAAATAACTAGTCTTTCAAGTTACTAACCATTTTACCTGAAGAACCAAAATTTATTGTAATGTCAAGGATGGAGTGAAAGTCTCACTGTCTGCAAAAAGCTTACTTCATTCCCTCGCGTCTCCTATGGCTCCTTCCCAGATGTATCTGTAAATAATATTTAAAAATAGAGGGTTGAGTCTAAACTCAAAATGAGCTTAGACCTAGCGAGTGGATCTCAAGCATTTTGTTAAGAGAATATGTCGGCTATTTTGAAAATAACTTTACGGCTAGTTGAAATAAAATGTAATGCTATAGTAGGGCAATTTCATAAAGAAGCTTTGCAAAATAATAATTTTGTACAGAAATTGAAATATCAAACTAGCAAACTGAAATTAATTTACAATCTGGCTGAAGAAAAAACTTGCTGAAATGAAAAGTCGGTTTTCCAAGATAACAACACTACTGTGGCTAACGTACTGAATCCATGAACACTGAAACAAACTGAGTCATACGCGTAGACAACCCCAAAGGCTAAAGAACACTCTGCATACGACCCAAAGCCTATGTGCATACAGAGTGCGAACCCAAAGTCCTCTGAATCATATATGATGGTTTTCATAACTGATGGCATGTTTCAGGGTCATATCTGATGATGTCACCATATCTGATGGCTAGTTCATGACCATATCTGAGAGCTACTGTGGGATCATTATTTCTGACATAATTTCTGATACATAATAATATAAATGTAAACTGAGAAATTTATGATATCTGAATCAGATCGCCATACTGAACTTATCCGTAATGTTTGAAAACTTCTATGGTACTGAAACAACATAATTGAGTATTGAAATATAAAACTAAACTTTACCATACATTACCGACTATACTAAGATGCCATCATCTTGGATAAAACAAACTTAGCTGATGACCAAATTAGACTATCATGTACAATAGCATATCAAAAGACATCTGAAATTGTAATATTGCAATGTATATGTGAAAACAGTGTTTATATCTTAAGATAAGCTTGAGACCACTCACCTTTATGCAAGTGTAGGATTTTTTTCCCACTCCTTCACCTCTACCTTTACCTATATTGAGCATGTAAATCGAGTTAATGTACTCATCAATAAGGATTGTTATTACTGCATGTTTCTCAGACATACTTCTCTCCATGTGCATTTAATTTTAACTTCTTGGGTA
Organism: Ottelia alismoides; assembly: GCA_037367405.1. Classification (NCBI taxonomy): domain Eukaryota; kingdom Viridiplantae; phylum Streptophyta; class Magnoliopsida; order Alismatales; family Hydrocharitaceae; genus Ottelia; species Ottelia alismoides. Next base: position 560,758 of record JAZKJV010000873.1, on the reverse strand, counting down.
TAATTGATGTAGCCTCCACTAATGTACTTCCTAACATTCGTAAGTATTAAAGTTATTCCCAACCTTCGTAATCGTACATAGGTTTGTCAAGGAATGTATTTAGAACAACTATCAATTTGCAACCACAATAAATTTTGGATGACTAACACAAGGTTATCAATTAATGATCTGCCTCTGTCAATTACTAAAATGGATAAAAAACAAACATTATTATCAGTTTCCGTTTCCTGTAAGTCCTTTGATCATGATCTTACATTCTCTTTCCTATAACTGGTATTGATATTAAGCTATGTACATCCACATGTGTAATTATGGAGCTATATGACAGTCTAGCTGGAATATCCTACACAATACCCTCTTTATATTCCATTAATATCAAGACTATATAATCCATGTCAAGATCCACGTACATGATATCATTAACGGACTACAAGTCTATGGTCTAACCAATTCTTGGTAAGAGAAGAGGATCCAATTAATACCTATTAGAGAATACCATATATTTTTGTTCCTTTATTTACCTCTATTTCCTTATGTATCATTGTTTCCTTATCAACTGTTTCCCGATGTAACCCCATAGGGGTATTTATGTAAGTTCTCCTCTGAGCACCCTAGGGTTTAGTCCTATATAAGGACCCCTAGACCTCACAGAATAAACATGGTCTTATATTCTTTAACATGGTATCAGAGCATGTTCGATCCCTACCCCTACCCCACCTACCAGCCTCGTCCATGATCTCGTAACCTAGGGCATCCGCCGCCCTAGGCCATCGCGCCTCCCGCCTCCAGACCTTCACGCCCGCCGCCCGCCTGACGCGCCCCACCACCTCCGCGCAACCCCCTCCGCGCACGGCACCTCGCCAGGCGCCCCCCCTCGCCCCTCTCCCCTCGCCAGGCGCCCCTCGTCCCTCCCCGACAGGCGCGCAACCCCCGCGCACCCTCCTGCTGCGTCCCCTCCAGGCGCCCATCGCCCCTCGCCTCTTTGCCTCTCGCCAGGCGCACCGCCAGGCGCCCCTCGCTCCTCGCCAGGCGCACCTCGCCTCCCCGCCCAACGGCTCCTCGCCCCACGGTTCCAACGGCCCCTCGCCTCCAGGCCCCTCACCTCCAGGCCCCAAGGCCACTCGCCCCCAGGCCCCAAGGCCCCTCACCCCACGACCCCTCGCCCAAGCGCCCCCTGTCCACTCGCCCCCAGGCCACTCGCCCCCAGGCCCCAAGGCCCCTCACCCCAAGCGGCCCCTGTCCTCCAGGCCCCTGCCTCACCCCACGGCACCTCGCCTTCCAGGCTCCTGCCTCTGCTCCACGCCTACTGCAGGCGATCGACCATCGGCATTCAGCCCCTGCCCCTCGGCTCCACGGCCCCTGCCCCACGGCCCCAGGCTACTCCTGCTACACGGCCCCACGGCTCCAGTGACCTCTTCGGCATCCTCCTCGCAAAAACCTTTGGCTCTATGTTGATGGTCTTGCACGAATACATCGGAATGGTTTGCTAGTTGCGTATGATCTCTATTTCCTCTGCATACTAGGTCATTATTTGATCACTGCGGTCACCATGACATCTGCTCCTGCGTCTTCCGACTTCAAGCCCCTGTACCCTACTTCATCTATGATGGTACAGGGCACCTCTATCAAACTAAAGGGCTCGGAGAACTATGTACTATGGTCTCGATCCTTTAAAATATTCATTGGTGGCCAACGCAAGATTTATATTCTAACTACCACTCCGCCTGCCGAGACAGACGCCAACTACGACACCTGGTACGTCGACAATTGTCAGGTCATCACTTGGATGACAAATAGTGTTGATCCTAATATTGCATCAAATTTGCTCTACAAAACAACTGCAAAAGAAATGTGGGAGAGTCTTGAGAATACATACTCCCAGAAAACAACCAAATCCAGGCTTTCTGACATTTACACAAGGATTTGGTCTGCAAGTCAAGGAGAAACCTCCTTGATAGAATACTACCGGCTCCTAACAGGATTATTTGAAGAATTGCTTATTTTCCAACCTGCATGCTGTGACAAGCAAATAGGTGAACGAGCAGAATGGCAGGTGTACAGATTTCTCTCAGGCTTACACCCTCGATACAAATATGTTAAAGAGCAATTCTTGACGGCGGCTGCCCTACCGTCTCTTGAAACTATTTTTGGCAGATTACAGGAGCTGGAGACACCCAACCAATCACCTCCTACAGACACTGCTGCTCACTTTGCTGGAGGACGCCCACCTTTCCAAGGAGGACGAGGGCGTACGTTTGGTCGCGGTCGAGGACGAGAACAGGGACGTGGACGTGACTCGGGACGCGGCCGTGGTCGTGATTTTTCTAATGCTCGTTATCCAGCATGTACTCATTGTGGCCGCTGGAACCATCCATCTGACAAATGTTGGGCTACCTTTGGCATGCCCAAAGCTAATAACGCATATGAGGCACCATCTTATGACACGAATTATGATACTATGGAAACTTCACAAGATCAGTCTCTCACAGAGGCTTCAGGATCTTTTACTGCTGCAGAATGCGCTCGTCTTCGCCAGCTCCTTCAGAACCCAGTTACTGACACTACGCATTCAGGCCCTACTGCGACTCTAGCAGCCACCACAGGTACAATTGCAAGTTCTGCCTCCACCTCTACTTCTACCTGGATCATCGACTCGGGTGCCTCAACCCACCTCACAGGAGAATGTAGTCTCCTCACCTCTCCCAGGGAGCCCTCTACGGTGAAGCACGTTCGTGTGGCCAATGGAGCCTACTCACCTATCACTGGTGTGGGGACCATGGAATTTAGCCCTAAACTTAGGCTAACAGATGTTTACTGTGCTCCTGCTTTTCCTCTCAGTCTGCTGTCTGTTCACAAATTATGTACAGAGCTCAACTGCCATGTGATTTTTGATGATTTATGCTTTTATTTTCAGGACATCCGGACGAGACAGATCTTTGGTGGGGGACATGAGAAGAACGGCTTATATTACCTTGATATCCCTTCCACCTCTAGTTTCGCTGGCGCAACCTCCATCTCTGCTGATCCTCTTCTGTGGCATCTTCGTCTGGGTCATCCCTCTGCTAAAGCTCTTTCCTTAATGTTCCCTGAACTGTCCATACTTAAACCCTTCGAGTGTGAGGCATGTCAGTTCGGAAAACATCACCGTACATCTTTTCCTGCTAGAACTGAACCCCGTCGTACTATATCTTTCTCTTTAATTCATTGTGATGTTTGGGGACCTTGTCCTGTCCAAACCATTGGTGGACATCGCTACTTTATTGTCTTTGTGGATGATTACAGTAGATCATCCTAGGTCTATCTTCTTAAAGAACGCTCAGAAATCAATAAAATTGTCAAAAACTTTTTTGCTTATGTCAAAAATCATTTCTCATCGAATATTCAGGTCTTCCGCTCAGACAATGCCTTGGAATTTACTCAACGAGATCTTTCTGATTTCTTTGCTTCCCATGGGACAGTACATAAAACATCTTGTCCTTATACCTCTCAGCAGAATGGGGTGGCAGAACGCAAACTCCGTCATCTTTTAAACATTGCCCGCTCACTTCTCACCCAGATGAAAGTTCCCAAAACATACTGGGGTGATGCTGTTCTCACTGCAGTCCATCTTATCAACAAGATTCCCTCTCTTACTGTCAAAGGCTCTACACCATTTTCTTTGCTTCACCCTAATGATCTTCCCTTTCCTCTACCTCTACGGATATTTGGGTGTGTCTCCTTCGTACACAATTTCCACACCAAAGACAAAATATCCCCTCGTGCGATCAAATGCATTTTCCTTGGTTACTCCTACACTCAAAAAGGTTACAGATGTTATGATCCTATTGACAGACGATACTACATCTCTGCAGACGTAACCTTCTTTGAGCAAACCAGCTTCTTCACACAACCTGTCACCAATGTCCCTTTACATCTTCCTCCATCACCAAGCATCCATACCCATCGCTCTCAGACCTCATCACCAGATGTCCCTCTACCCATACCTCTGCCTCAGGATGATATGCCAGCTTCAACTGTCCCCTCCACTACTGTCCCGGATGATCCCGACAACCTGCCGATTGCGTTACGGAGGCAAAAGAGAAAGTGTACCACTTATCCTATGTCTAACTTTACTACTACTGCTGGACTTTCATGCACTGACAAACAATATGCCGATGCACTAATGACTATCTCCATTCCTAAAGATCATCACAGTGCTTTCCAAGATGCAGGTTGGAGACAAGCCATGAATGAAGAAATAGATGCACTCATATCCAGAGGCACATGGGATCTTGTGCCATGTCCTACAGGTATTAAGCCTGTTGCTTGCAGATGGGTCTTCACGACCAAACAATCTCCAGATGGTTCTATTGACAGACTTAAAGCCAGACTTGTGGCAAAAGGATTCACCCAGACATATGGAGTCGATTACTTTGAGACCTTCTCTCCTGTGGCTAGGATGGGGTCCATTCGCACAATTCTCTCTGTTGCCGCTAACAAGAATTGGCCAATTTATCAGCTGGATGTAAAGAATGCATTCCTATACGGTGATCTCGAAGAAGAGGTCTATATGATGCAACCGCCGGGTTACTCCATCGAGGGGGGGTATGTATGCCGACTTCGTAAGGCCATCTATGGCCTAAAACAGAGTCCTCGAGCCTGGTTTGACAGACTTACCAGTGAAATCAGCTCTCTTGGTTTTCATAACACAACATCTGATTACTCTGTGTTTATTAGACGACGATCCACTGGTACTGTGATACTTGTTGTCTATGTTGATGATATGGTGGTCATTGGGGACGACGACAATGGAATTCTCGAGACCAAGGCCTTCCTTCAGAAGGTGTTTGTCACCAAGGACCTTGGACAACTCCGGTACTTTCTTGGTATTGAGGTGATACGTACTGCAGAAGGATTACATCTATCACAACGAAAATACTGCTTGGATATTCTTACAGAAGTCGGTTTACAAGGATGCAAACCATCTGGCATCCCTGCAGAAGTACGAAAACACGATACATCCACTGATCCTGAGTTTGAAGACACTACACGATATAGAAGCCTTGTGGGTAAACTGATTTACCTCACCGTTACCAGGCCTGATATATCTTATGTTGTAAGCAGACCCAGCCGACATATGGAGAGACCTCTTTACAGTGATTGGCAGGATGTCCTTCTGATCCTTCGATACTTGAAGGAATCACCAGGACAAGGACTCATCTATAAGGTCAACGGTCATACTGATATTACTGCTTATGCAGATGCTGACTACGCCAGTTCCCCTGAGGATAGACGATCCATTACAGGCTATGCTATGTTTGTTGGTGGTAACCTTGTTTCATGACGAAGCAAGAAGCAAACCGTGGTCTCCTGATCAAGTGCAGAGGCAGAATATAGGGCAATGGCCCATGCTGTTTGTGAGATTACGTGGCTTGTATCTTTTCTACGAGACCTTGGGTTCCCTGCTACTACTCCTATACCGCTATACTGTGATAACAAGTCTGCTACCTATATTGCCACCAATCCTGTATTTCATGAACGAACGAAGCACATCGAAGTTTATTGTCACTTCATCCGAGATGCAATACGAGGAGGACAGATCGTCACACCACATATCTCTACAGATCTTCAACTTGCAGACATATTTACTAAAGCATTACCAAAGAAGCGTCTTTTATGGATATCTTCCAAGTTGGGCATGATTGATGGATATGCTCCAACTTGAGGGGGAGTGTAGAATACCATATATTATTGTTCCTTTATTTACCTCTATTTCCTTATGTATCACTGTTTCCTTATCAATTGTTTCCCGATGTAACCCCATAGGGGTATTTATGTAAGTTCTCCTCTGAGCACCCTAGGGTTTAGTCCTATATAAGGACCCCTAGACCTCACAGAATAAACATGGTCTTATATTCTTTAACAATACCTAACTAGAAGGAACCCATGCTTTGCACGGGATAATCAACCATATGCTGCTGTTTAATAAAGTGATACGGATTTCCTACCATTATGTTTAATCAGTATTTTATCAATGGAGAACTTTTATAAATATGGTTAATCAATTGAATACATGCATATATCCAAGATATTGAAAATATCTTTTCCATATAAAATTAGAAACTATAATAATTTAAAGACGTTTGAGCAATGGTATTACATCATAATTCAATGACTGCTCTATTTCATACAGTAAACAATAAGATATCTTGCAATTAACTTACCGGTTGTACTACCTGTTTGAATATTTTGTAAAGCATGTTTTCAGGATCCATTAAGAGAATACCTTTTATATCACATGCACAATACTAATATTTTATGAGAATATACTTACACAAAAATGACAAAGCTCCAAGAAAAGCATTATTTTTTTAACAGCTGAACGAACGTCGTGATAGGAATTGTAATTATGTTTTGGTAAACAATGCAGTATGGTGTCTTGTATAGCTTGTTTTTAAGCATATTCTTCGAAGGAGATAAGTAAATGTTTGACGCATGAAAAAAAATTAAGAAGTTTGGCATGTTTCCTATTTCCTTACCAATGTGTTCCTTTGAGAAAATTGCATCATATACATTTGTAAAAGTTTCACTCCATGTTGTATCCCCATTTTGTTCAAACTGATATAATTTACATTGTTCTATAGATGCAAAGGCACCAATAATAAGATGATCATATATGGATCCAAATCTAGTAAAAATAAAAATATCTATTCTTATTTGTATTCATATCTACAAGAAAGTAAACACAAATATCCTTATTTGTAACAATAATGACAACTTTTCAAAATCCACGACGGAATCGGTCGTTGCTAAATATATAATGATGGTATTACTTATTGTGAAATGATTTTTTTCTACTTGAAATTAATAACAAATATCATATGTATCGCTACATAGTTAGCGGGGTGCATATAATGATGCTTATCCTTTTTTATTTTTCAAAGTTTTAGTTAATCGCCACTAAATTTTAAGCTAAAAAATTGCATTACGTATCCATAGGGAAAATGAAAATGTTTATCTTTATAAATATCTCACTACATTTTGTATCCTTGATTGACTTTCTATTCGAGAGCTTGTTTTATTAACCCATGATTCAATGGCATACGTTTTCTAAGAAGAATCTAAAATATGTAAAACATGATATGTGTTGTGCATAGAATTGGTGGAAAGGAGATGTCCGACATTAAAGATAAGTTGTAAGGGTAAAACTGGAATGTTTGGGATGGAAATTAATTGATTGACTTTCTATTCGAACGCTTATTTTATTAACTTCTGATTGAATGGCAGCTAAGAAGAATCTAAAATATGTAAAACACGATACTACGGAAAAATAGAAAATCTTGTAGTAGTTTGTCGTAATGATTTTCAGAAAAGCTTACAGTTGTTCGAGGATCCTTGCATGCATTATGTTACATATCAAGGAAAATCCATTCTCGCTTCAAAAGGAACCTATCTTCGAATGAAGAAATGGAAATGTTATCTTGTCCATTTTTGGCAATGTCATTTTTATTTTTGGTCTCAACCATATAGGATTCATATAAACCAATTATCAAATAATTCTTTCGATTTTTTGGGTTATCTTTCAAGTGTATTAATAAATCCTTTGGCAGTAAGAAGTAAAATGCTAGAGTATTCATTTCTAATAAACACAGTTACTAAGAAATTTGATACTATAGTTCCAGTTATTCCTCTCATTGGGTCGTTGTCTAAAGCTAAATTTTGTAATGTATCCGGGCATCCCATTAGTAAACCGATTTGGACTGATTTATCCGATTCTGATATTATTGATCGATTTGGTCGGATATGTAGAAATCTTTCTCATTATTATAGTGGATCTTCAAAAAAACAGAGTTTGTATCGGATGAAGTATATACTTCGCGTGCATAGAATAGGTGGAAAGGAGATGACCGGCGTTAAAGATTAGTTGTAAGGGTAAATTTGGAATATTTGAGATGAAAATTAATAGATGTGGTCCAAGCTCCCCTCCTTAATATATAGTAATGGATTTCTCAGGTGTACATGGAGAAGGAAGATGCCTGAGAGTCATAATAGAACATACGAGTTACGAGGACTTACGGTGTATCACTCCCAGATATTCGTCCCTGATCCATGCGATAGAAGCAGACGATTTTACTTCTGTCCCCCAAATATATTCTAGTAATGGCACCTCTATTATCAATCTTATTTATACCGCACATAACATATACAATTCTAAAGTAGGAGGTATCCTTCTCTTTACCCTTAGGTTACACGTAGCATGCATGTGCTACTTGTCCCTCCACGGGAGTACAACAGAAGACATAATTAAGATGAATAGAAAACAAATTACAACGAAATTGTTGGGAGACTGGCAACAAGCTGTCGCCAATCCCTTTTGGATGGCAAATCCAATTCTTCGGAACACAACATCTATAGATCTGGAAACTATAACATTGCTATGCATAATTTTCTGGACCCTCTTAAGGAGCTCTACAGCTTCAGATGCTAAAAACCCAAAGGTATCAAACCCGAAAGGGATGAAGGTATGTTGATTGTCAATACAAGCCTTCTCATGTTTAGCAACTTCGGCTGAGGCAGCTTTCTGTGCAGCGTATCCCGCAGTAAAATCACTTTTTATCAGACATCCCTCCATTTTTTTTGCATGCACGTTGGAGACTTGATCATTATCCATGTTAAACTTGATATGATCGTATCTCCCATCCCACTACGAGGGATGTGTTTCATTCCTTGCAATTCCATTTCTCATGTATACATATCTTATCCATCCCTTATTTATTTAAGCATCAATAACTCCATTTTCCTTTTACACATATTTAGTTAAGTATTACTAAGGATAGAAACGATCGGATGCGTTTATGAATATCGGTAGTATCATATCCATATCAATATCCAATAGATTAAGGGTATCGTCGTTCAGAATATAACCATTCACCATCATAATCTAGACATCTCCCACCAATTCATTCTCTTATCTGTCGAGTATGCTTTGGTCTATAAAGTCCGATTCCTGCAAACCTATATCTATATCATTTCATATGTATATGCATATTTTAGAATAAATATAATAACAACATGTTCGTATCCGGCCATCGACATCATTGGCCCTTTGGTTTAGAAAAAAAATTTATCTTGTATGAATGTTACATTAAATATGTATACTCATGTATAAATTGACAATTGATGATATGGATTCTTTTATGGATAATAGATGCTACTAGGACTTCAGATAGAAAGAATAATTTTGTAAAATTTTAATTATTGGTTTGACTAAATTAAAATCATATACAAATACAACCGAATAAAAGAGAAAATAAAGTAGTGTAATTAATGGAATAGCAAATTATTTAATAGCACAACACACACATTATATATAATAAGAACCAATCATTAGTAATAATAGAATAGACATCAATAATATCAATAATAACACAACCATTTAAGGTTTACTTCTTGTGAAAATTATTATCAATAGTAAGAATATGATATAACGTTTGTAAAATAATAAGTATTTCCATCAAAATGATGGAAAATATTTGAAAAAAAGGAGTATCCTCAGTGCATTCCTAATGGGTACATGGTTCACTGAATGCATACATAAACACATGCACATACATGATACGTAAATACATACATGGTGGAGCATTGGGTCGAGTCAATCCGAACCTGACCCTGACCCAGCCCGCAAAAGCCAGGACCCATCCTGAACCCAATGTATATGTGAGCCAGGCGTGTGCCCTTATCTTGTCGAATTTTGGATCGCAGGTCGGGCCCAACCCGAACCTGAGTTGGCCCTGAACAACCTGACCTGGCCAACCCTTTCGTTTGGTTGCAGGGTTGGGCAGGGTTGGGATATCCCTGTGAATAGTAAACTGTGAGGAGGATTGGGAGGGTTGGAAGGAGGTGTACCCCGGGTTGGGCCAACCCAACCCTGCCCAACCCTGCAACCAAACGGAACCTTAGTAGATGTGGGTTGTGTGGGTCATGCGTGTGCGCGCCATATTGCTGGCCCCAAGTCCGAATTGCTAATGCCATCTTCCCTCCCTCTCTTCCGGTCCCAGCTAGACCCTACCCTTGATTCCCTCTGCATATAGTATTCGATCTTTGCGTGTAGCCTTCCAGTATCATGTTTTGGTTATTATTATCTCATATGTATTTGTATGTATGTCCGAATGAAGCTAATTTATTATCCTTGTGAGAGATCTGCAATTTATGTGGTTAACTGATACGATAAAAGCCAACAAGGGAGTGTCTCTAATAGATCTAAAAGCAAGACTGGAATAAACAACATGCTACTGATTAAAACTACAATTTGGAACTAGTATAAGAACAAATAAATAGATAAATCAGAGGTCTAACAAAGGATTGGATACCATGTTTGTTGTCAAAGTAGCGGTTGCGAGACTGGCAATTTAGAGAAGAGTCAACCGAGGTTCCAACTGATGTGAAACTGAAGCAATTATTATACCGACGAATGCACTTATGAAAATATGATGAGCATGAGTTATCTCCACCTAACAGGGAATATAATGGTTGTAGTCTTACAATTCCATCCTAGCAACGTAAGTTAAAGCTTGGTCTTGCTTTGCTTGATCGTTTTTTTCCCTCTTTAAGGCACAAGATTGCATTGCCTTTAGTATAACTACAATTTGGACAACCGAAATTCCATCTTTTGGTTAATTTACCTAGAACTGATTTAAAAAATGAAAGTAGAAGGTCCGTCGGGACATGTGATTGGATAAGTAGAGTTAGCAGAATCCTCAAACGTACTCTTGTTTTGAGATATGGATGGTTCATCTTCAATAGAAGGTCGCATCGGAATAGCTACAAATCCAAAGCCGGGCGAATAAGTCAACTTCAAAGTGGATTTGTTGTGCGAAGAGTGCGTTATGAACCGTGGCAAATTAATTTTAATTGTGAAGCCCAACTGCAAGGTCTAGGCAAATTTGCAGAACTAATGGTCAATAAATATGTGGTTATGGTGGCTGCTTCAAATGAAGGTAAAGCCTTAAAAAGTGTAAAGCATTATTGGCAAGCACAACCATAAAATGCAAATGAATGTGCAAGCCTAATAGTCTACTATTTCCAGTGATAGGTGTGACAAGGTGATGGGACATCATGAAATTGAAGGCTAAAGATTTTTTGTTAGAGCAAATCTCTCCCATTAAATATATATTAACAAAATGGATGAATTTGAAAATGGATTTAATACAGATAAGCAATAATAAGACCATAATAAGCATAAGTGCTTATGTAAGCGAAGCTTGAACAATATTACATGAGCCATGATCATGTGAGTGCATGTGGAGGATGTGGATTCGTTGTTATTATTTATAACATGCCTTCCTCTTGCTAAAAGGAGATGCAATATAGGTAAGAAGAAGTAAGTGCTAGTAATCAGCAATCAAGCAGATGATTTTTTAATGGAGAAAAATCTTTTCTCAAGTGTGACATCATTTTTTCAACATGTCGATGCCTATAAGTGGAGGAAAAATTATTGTTTATAAAACATTGTATAAAATGTTTGTACCTCACTACAAGAAAAATGGGTTGTAGCCACGGAATGTGGCTACGAAAACTTGTGACCACGATAACTCCGTGGCCACTAGCTTCTCGTAGCTACAATACGTGGCCAAAGTCATCATACAAGAGTTGTAGTCATAACGAGTTCTGTGGCCACTTGTAGTGGCCATGACATATTCGTGGTTAGAGAACTCTTGCGACGAAACTTGTAGTACGATTAGTGGTGACGATGCGATGTGGCCAAAGCTGAATTCGGTGGCCACAAACCCCACATCCGTGGGTATAGTTATGTAGCCACAACTTAAGTTTCTTGTAGTGGTACACTACAAGAAAAATAAGTTGTGGACACGGAATGTTGCTACGGAAACTTGTGGCCACGATAATTCCGTGGCCACTAGTTTCTCGTAGCCACAATATGTGGCTAAAGTCTTCATATAAGAGTTGTGGGCATATTCGTGGTTAGAGAACTCTCGCGACGAGACTTGTAGCTACGGCTACTGGCCACGACATGTTCTGTGACCACAAACCCCATATCCGTGGGCATAGTTCCGTAGCCACAACTTATTTTCTTGTAGTGTGACCGAAGCACCGAAATATTGATTGAAATGGAAATATAAGATGCGAATTTATGAAGATGTTTAGCGTGTAAAATAGGTAGCGGCAGATGAAATTTAATATGAATTACCACTTTCTTAGTTGAAAGTGGAAGAATGAATGCAGTTCCCTCCTACGATCATCCTAATATCGAACTCATCCACAACTGATTTTGCCCGGAAAGCATTTTTTTACATTTTTAGTATTTTCAATTTGTTTATGAATATAGTTATTAAACATATTAACAATAATAAAAAAACTTAAAAGTAAGTTTGAAACCATAAAAAGTCTATATATCATCATTAAGATTTGGTTCAACGACAAATAAAATTAAAAGCAATTTTGGAACTTTACCTTGCATGTAGATATAATTTAAAAAGACATTGAAACTTTACTTATTTTTGTATAAATAAGTGATTATATTCCAGATGTATTGAGGGAAGTAGCAGTTGTATGAGTAACTGATTCCCGTTATGCATGCCTTACTTAGAGTTGAAGAAAGTAGTTAAACACATTCCATACAAAATAGCTTAGATGAGAGAAATTGAAGACACATGTAAAGATTGCTGCTGGAAAATAAGGAAGAAGGAAAATCCAATGATGGTAAAGTTGTAACGTACTGTCATACCTAAAACTCACGAAGTGTGTGTGGGGTTTATAAGTGGTGGGGATTACTACTTGACAACTTGAGCTTAAGCATTTTGGGTGGTTGTCAACGGATTCAATTGGGTCCGAACCCAACAAGTTGTGAGGGCCAATTTTCCTTAACAACGGACCGAGAACCTAAGACTGGGACATTACAAATGGTATCAGAGCCAATTTCCCTCTGATAGTGTAAAGGGCTACCCGAGAGGTGAAGCCACCCCTACAAAGAGGTTGGAGGAAAATGCTACCCGGAACGTGGAGCCGTCACTGTCATTGGGAATAAGTGATGCGCCATGTCGCAACGAGAACGTTGCGAATATAAGTGGGGGAGCTGGTAACACCCTGTCTCCAAACATAGTACCATACCTAAAACTCACGAAGTGTGGGTGTAGTTTATAAGTGGTGGGGACTAGTACTTGACAACTTGAGCTTAAGCATTTTGGATGGTTGCCAATCATTTGAGCCCGAACCCAACAAGTTGTCAGGGTCAATTTTCCTCGATAACGGACCAAAGACATAAATCCGGGACGTTACACATTTCCGAATGCAATAGATGCATGTTGCTTATAGATATTCACGACAATGCAATGTATTCACGTCGCTTATAGCTATTCACATTAGTTGAGTAAATGCCTTCTCTCCCAAACGGATATCGTAAATATGTTTAGTGATATTCACATTAGTTCTACACATTCTTCTTGCTCGCATATATGCAAATATCTTTAATGCAATATATTGACATCAGTACTGAAGAAGATCACCTCGTGCTTGCAATTCTAATTATATTGAATATCCTCATCGATGTGAATATAATGCAATATGAATATGTCAATGTGAGACGCAATGTTTAGGGGCTAATTGTAATGTCCCGAGTTCAGGTTCCCGATCCGTTATCGAGGAAAACTGATCCTAACAACTTATTGGATTAACAAGGAAAATAAGTTGTGCCTACAGAACTATAATCACGGATATGGGGTTTGTGGCCACACAATTTAGCTCTAGCCACGACACGTTGTGGCCAGTAGCCGTAGCTACAACTCTCGTCGCGAGAGCTCTCTAGCCACGAATAAGCTGTGGCCACTACAAATGACCATAAAACTTATCGTGACCACAACTCTTATATGAAGACTTTGGCCACGGATTGTGACTATGAGAAACTAGTGGCCACGGAATTATCATGGCCACAAGTTTCCGTAGCCACATTCCGTGGCCACAACTCAATTTTCTTGTAGTGGTTCGGGCTCAATTGGACCCGTTGACAACCATCCAAAATGCTTAAGTCAAGTTGTCAAGTAGTAGCCCCCACCACTTATAAACCACACGCACACTTCGTGAGTTTTAGGTATGACACTATATTTGAAGTTGAGGTGTTACACGTCACACCGCAAGACAATTACTTAGGAACATATTTAAATAAGCAAGATATCAATATATCTGGTGTTATAATGCACAAACATGATCTTCACATGAAGGCCCATGATGAGGGTAGCATTGTAGTGAAACAAACGTGAAACCCTCTCCACAAAAATAGCAGAAAAGAATATCAACAAAGCAAAAATACTCTAAAATACATTGCAAGGAAAAATCCACACCGGCGATCATCAGGCGATAAATAGTAGCAAGAGAATGGATGATCGATGTATAAGATCGATCAACAAACTAAAAAACCTTTGAAGGGTAATAAAATGAAAAAATCCACAAACCAACAACTATCAAAAAGAAACAATAGCAAGACAATGTAGGATTTATGTAGCAGAGTACCTTCAGAGGCCTCGTCTCAGGATGACAATCAATGAGCTCTTTCGTAGGGCTGCTTCTAGACATGATGGACATACTGGATGGGACCATGAAAGGCCGTATCGATATCGATATCGCGTCGATACGATATTTCGACAATATATCGTCGAAGTATTGCCCGTATCGACGAGCTTTTGTGAAGAAAATGCTTGGAAATCGGGATATATTGCCATATCGGTACCAATATTGGTTCCATGTCCATATCGATATATCTGCGATATATCACTGATATATCTCGATATTTCCTTCCATGGATGGGACCATGATGAAGAAAAGCCTGCGGGACTAAGGAGGAAGAAGGAGGATGAAGACTCCAGGTGGGGAGGAAGGGAAGGAGTCGGAAGGAGTATGGCATGCATGGAGATATCCTCCGTGAGGATTACTGCATTACAACACATGGACCATAGATGGAATTACCGAGAGGCGAGCTCCATGCTAAGGTAGGGAGCGGATCCTCTGTTGTATCTGCTGCAACCCGGGAGGGCACCTGAGCCGCTCGATCGAGATCGAGCGGTTCACACGGTAAGGACCCACAAAACCCTTGATTTCGTGCAAACCGCTCGATCTCAATCGAGCGACTCGGGTACACTCCTGGTTGCAGCAGATCCCTGATGGTCAACAGAGGATCCGCTTTCGCTAAGGTAAGAGGGTAATTCATTCGAGGTTATACCGAGACCGGTAAGGAAACAACAAAAGTTGAAGGGTGAAATGGGAAATTCGGGCATAGCAGAAGAGGGTGAAAGATTTATTATTTATGTTACAATGGAAAGGCGAAGTGGGAGGGGTAAAGTGGGAATTGTATGCATAAAAACTAATAGGTAGAGGGCAAAACCTCCTCTTTATATATTAAAAAATGGATGGATGGATGGATTACATGGGTCACTGAAAATTCCCCAATGTACAACCTTCAGGTAATTATTAATTGGGGTGGACTGAGTCTGCCCCAAAACCAAGCCCGACCCTATGGGCTTTGGGCCAAGGCTCGGGAAAATTTGGGGTTGGGGTTGGACTTTCCATGGTCGGGTCGGGTCGAGTTGAGCTCAATGCTCCACCCTTTATACATACACATGTTAGATGAATATGTTCACTTGTAGCATATAAGAGCATGCTCCCACCTTTTTTGCACAAGCTTTTTTATTTTTTAAAATAAAACCCTGAGAAGATTTACTTAGAATAATAAGTGGAATATGTATTTCAAATTTTGAAAACCTACATTCCTAACATGTCTATCTAGAGGGGTCGATTTCAATAATTTTGATACCGTTAAAAATTGGGAGTCTTGATAGATGGGATAGAAGTCTCGAACTGAGTTGAATTTTGAATGACATCATGGTGATATATGGTAATCTAAATTTCCATAGGTTTCATTTCAAAAAAATAAAAAAAATACAAGGAAAAAAGGTGGGATTTAGATCATGATATATCACCATGATGTCACTTAAAATTCAACTTAGTTCGAGACTTGTATACCATCCATCAAGACTAAGGGCCAGTTCGGTAGGAGAATAAGCAGGAATAAGGATGGAGAATAAGGGGAATAAGGGTTTATTCTCCGTTCGGCTGGAGGATAGGAATAAGGAGAATAAGGTGAAATAAAGGTAGGTAAGGTGGGATAAAGATAGGAATAAGAGTGAAATAAGATGGAATAATGGGGAATAGTCGTACCACTGGGAACCGTGTCGGGAGGAGAATTGGCCCCTTATTCCAGGGCCTATTCTCCTACCAAACAGGCCCTAACGGTCCCATAATTGTTGAAATTACCCGCCTCGAGATGGACATGTTAGGAATGTCTATTTTACATGAAAATTGAAACACATATTCTACTAATTATTTCAAGAAACTCCCCAAGGGTTTCATTTTTTTTGGAAAAAAAGGTGGTAACATACTTTTATATGTTCGAGGGAGCATATTCATTTAACCATACATACGAATTATCCAATGGATTCTATACCCATTAGAGTTAAGGTGAGCACCAATTTTAAACCATACACATGCATTATCAATTTGATGTTACCTAGTTCAAAATATGTTATTTTTCAAAGGATATTAATATACTTCACGATTTAACAATAAGTATTATTTCAATTATATCATGTCCTTAAAAAAGAAAGGCGGTTTTGAAAATAAAATATTTAAATCAATGATTTCGTGCAAAAGATGGAGATCCAAATACTCAACTGGTAATATATATATATATATAAAGAGTCAAGTATACAGTTGTTGCAAGATCAATAATACCCAAACAATAATCAGTAATTTACATCTATAATATTACATCATTTTAAGTTCAATAATATACACACACATTGATCAAATAAACGCTTGTTGTGAATCGGTAATAGCATAACGTGTCTTACGAGATGGGGAAAAGTAGTCAAATTTGAACCATTCGTCTTTATTCAGATCTGACACTTTATATCATCTCCTCTCGCTCTCATATAAGGATCCCCTCACGAGATATATATGGGTTAAATAAGTATGCTCTATGGGAGCATATAAGAGTGTGCTCCCATATTTTTTTTCCTACAAATGTCTTTTATTTTTCGAAATGAAACCTTGGGGGAGTTTACTTAGAATATTAAGCGGAATGTGTGTTTAAAATTTCATGTAAAACAATCATTCATAATATGTCCATTTGGAAGGAGCTGATTTCAACAATTCTGAGATCATTAAAATTTAGTAGTCTTGATGGAGGGGATAGAAGTCTCGATTTAAGTTGAATTTTGAATGACACGTGATATATTATGATTTGAAATTTCTAGGTTTCATTAAAAATAAAAGAAATATGAGAGAAAAATATCCATGGAAGCATACTCGTCTTCCCCTGTATAATAAGATTTACTTGGGCTACCGCCATCCTATTTTTTATTTGTTATGGTATATTTCTAAAAATAGCTGGAGCTATTTATATCACTATATGACACAATATTCTCATTCAAGTTACGCATAATTCGAGACTCTTATTTGATCCATTAAACCCATCGAATTTTAACAATCTAAGAGTTATTGAAATCGACCTATTATAGATGGATTGGTTAGGAAGATATATTTTACACTAAATTTGAATGAGTATATATTGTCATCTAATGGACTAAATCCCCATAAGTATTTTTAGAAAATACATTATGAAATAAAAAATAATAGTGGGGTAGTCAAGTTGGCTCCCCTTGATGGTTGACTCATTACTCCTCCATACCCCCCCCCCCCCCAACTCCCCCGACCACCACACATGTGTGTGTATGGGGTAAAGTGTGGCTATTCCTAGGGAGGAACCAATTTGGCTATCCCCGCTTGTAATTCTCAAATTTTCTGCATTATTTTCCAATACACACATGGGATGTTTCACAGTATGTGAAAGCATATTTTCATTCAAATTTCAACTCATGAGACTCATATCCCTTCCATCAAACCTATCAAAATTTAACGATCTCATAATTGCTAAAAATGAACGATTCTTGATAGATGTGTTAAGATTATCTGTTTTAGTTCGGTAAGGTAGCCAAGTTGGCTCCTCCTTGGAGGAAACCTAGTTAATACGCACACGCACACGAACACACATACACACAAATGGTCTAATGGGGCTACCTTAGTGGGAACCAACTTGGCTACCCCCAACCTAATCTTTTCTATGTTGTAACGTATTTTTATGAAAATACATAGGGGGGATTAGTCCACTAGATGACAACATGTTGTCATCTAAATTTCATGTAAAAGAGACATTCCTAGTGTGGAACGACTTTTTGACCAAGTGGTCAAGAACTGATTCGGCCGATCCGGAGGGCGGCAGTTGCGACGAGGCCCGGATCTTGCGGAGGACCGCAACCGTCAGCGTGGGGGAAAGGGGGTGAACTAAGCGAGGGTTTTCTCTCCTATATATACACCTCGACGAGGAGGAGAATGATCATACATCGATTGGTACCTCGCCAACGGGAGCCCCCCTCCCATCTCTCCATCTCTATTTCTCTCGTTCTCTCTCACAGCCCGAGCAAAAGGCGTACCCGGACTTCTCCATCACTGGTATCAGAGCTATGGAATCGCATCGCACTCCAGCATCATGACCATCATCGATCCCGCACGACCGCGAGTTGAAGCCGCCGCCGTTGCTCCCAGAACCCCGAAACCCAAGCGTTTGGAGGCCAAGTATTTTTTATAACTTGCGTATGTGCCCAAAATACCTCACAGGTCTCCCTGTGCTTGGCCATATTACAACGTTTTTTTTTGAAAATTTTCACTGTTCAATCCATTGTTTTTGCTCATAATTGCTTTGTTGCCCAAAATGACTTTAACAAAAGAATATCGTATTTTTAAAAAAAAAATTGAATCCGTCGTTTGCTTTTACCTTTCTCCCTTTTAATCCATCTTCATTAAAATACCTCCCGTTTTTTGCACGTTTTTGCTATACCTTTTTTTTTAAAAAAGGGGAAAGGTTTTTTTTAACTTGAAAAAAAAACTTATAGGGTTAAAAACAAAACTTGTTGCATTATTATTAATTATCTTTGCTTATTCTCGGTCATTTACACGATCTCATACAAACTTTAACCGTTAGTTTATTGTTTGTGTTTCCTTATTCTTAAAAAATGATCATTTATTAACTATCATTAATCCTTGACGTAGTTATTAAAAAATATAGTTTCACCTTACTCTTCCATCCTATAACCATTGCACCCAAAACTTTTATATTTGTTTACTCTTATAAATTGCTCAATCTCATTCCAACCTTTATTTCATTAGATTCAATATGACAAGTAAGACTATTGCCACTGAGGTAGGAAAAATTGAGTCCCCTAACAGTACTAATTATGAACTGTGGAGTAGAAAGATCTACTTTGGCCTTCTGCACGATAGCATACATTACATAATAGATAAACTCGTCCCAACCTTATCTGAGAATCCAACTACGGAGGAAATTAGGTCCCGCGAACAGTGAGAGAAAACAGATAATATGGTAGGAGCTTTATACTGACACACATGGATTTGAACCTGATTCGGGTCTTTGAGACATGTGAATCAGCTTACGAGCTCTGGACCACGGTCAAAGAGAAATGTCACTCCAAATCGGAAGTGAGCGTCCAACTTCTTCTGCACAAATACAACTCGTGTAGAATGAAGGAATCTCAAAGCGTCCTCAAGCACGTGAACAAGATGATCATGATGGCCAAGGATCTTGCGGCTGCTGATTGCGCAATTCCAGAGAGGATGCAGATCGCAACCATACTGGAAAGTCTCCCTCCGTCATTCGACATGGTTGCCACATCTCTGAGGATGAATGGCAACATTAAGTCTGTGACAGACCTACCTACACAGCTAGCAATTGAGGAGGACCTCTCTAAACAAAGATCAAAAGCTGAGATCTTTGAGGTCGGGGAAGAAGAAGAAACAAATGTCGTGCACGCGAATAAAAGATTGGGCCCCTCCAAGGCGAATTTCAAGGGAAAGAGTGGGAAATACCCACGTGACTCTAACTACGGCTGCGACAAATATGGCCATTTCAAGGTCAATTGCCCCAACAAAAAAGAAGTCAGGAAAATTCTAAAATGCTTGAAAATAAAGGCAAAAAGAAAATAAAATTTGCGTGTGGAATGCAACTCCGTCATCACGAACAATGATAGATGGTGGATCGACTCTGGAGCAACCAGACATATCGTAAAGATGAAGGAGGGCCAGTTGGACTTCAAGGAACTGAGCAAAGGCGAACAAAGGATCTTCATGGGGAACAACACCTACCTGGACGCGGAAGGTGTTGGGACATACAAGCTTGACCTGGGGGATAACATTATAGTACTGAATGATGTACTATATGCACCAGGGATACGTCGGAACCTGATATCTGTCCCAGTGCTGTTTAAGAAGGATTTCAAAGTCCGCTTTTATAATAAGCATATTTCTATTGGCAAGAATAAGAAGGTCTATGCGATGGGAAAGTTTGTACCCGAGCATAATCTATTTTATCTTCCTGTAATAAACTCTAGTGAATCAATGAATGTCTCTTCTGAGTATTCCTTGTGTTGTTTGTCTGACTATGACTTGTGGCACATGATACTGGATTATCCAGAAAATTTTAAAATGGATCAAATGATTAAGGCAAATTTGTTGCCAAAAATCACGGGTGCAAGGATATTGCCTTGCGAACACTGTTTGACCGGTAAAATGACGAGAAAACCCCTTTTAATCGGAATTCGATCAACAGAGTTACTAAGTCTGATCCATTCGGACATATGTGGACCCCTGAGCGTCAGCACGCGTAAAAGTAAGGAGTATTTTATAACATTCATCGATGATTACTCAAAGTTCTCCTATGTCTATATCTTAAGAAGAAAGTCAAAAGCACTTGAAATATTTAAGAGATGTAAGACGGAAGTGAAGACAAGATTGGGAAAAACAGTCAAGACTCTTAGGACATATGGAGGTGGGGAATATACCTCAAAGGAGTTTGAGGATTACTGTATTCATATAGGCATTCGTAGGCAGACTACAATGCCCTATACACCACAGCAAAATGGTGTAGTAGAAAGAAAAAATCGAACTTTGATGAATGCAGTAAGGTGTCTGAAAGGGACAGTGCATCTGAAACTTGTGTATCAAGCAAAATCGCTTGAAGTGGTAGGCTACTCCGATGCTGATTTCGGAGGGGATATGGATGATAGAAAATCCACATCCGGTTACATGTTCATATTTGGAGGTGCAACCGTTTCTTGGGGTAGAAACAAACAAGGATGTGTATCTCGACATATATAGGAGGTTGAGTACATTGCATGTGGCATGGCCACCACTCACGCCGTATGGATCAGGCGTTTTCTAGAAAATCTAAGTCTCGAATTGGTCAGAGGGCCAATTGAAATGTATTGTGACAATCAAGCTGCAATAAGCTTGATTAATAGTGGGGCTAATAGTTCTAAAGGAAAATACATTGAGATCCAATATCACTATATACAATATATAGTGGCGAAACAAGAAATCACGGTAATCTACATACCTGCCACTGACATGTTGGCTGATTCCTTTACCAAGGGAATAACAACAGGAACATACATTAAAGATGTTGGTTTAATGGGACTCAGGAATGTTTGAGTCAAGAAAGATGTTTCATAGATAATGATCCTCATATGATAAATCTCCATGTATATACTACATGAATAGTGAGAGTATATATATTTTGACCACTTTGGTCAAGTGGGAGATGTAGAACGGCTTTTTGACAAAGTGATCAAGAACTGATTCGGCCGATCCGGAGGGCGACAGTTGCGATGAGGTCCGGATCTTGCAGAGGACCGCAACCATCGACGTGAGGGAAGGGGGCGGACTAAGCGAGGGTTTTACGCCTATATATACACCTCGACGAGGAGGAGAATGATCATCCATCGATCGGTACCTCGTCAACGGGAGCCCCCTCCCATCTCTCCATCCCTATTTCTCTCGTTCTCTCTCACAACCCGAGCAAAGGCATACATGGACTTCTCCACCACCTAGACTGTCCATCTACAAGGGTTCAATTTTAGTAATTTTGATATCGTTAAAATTTATCAGTCTTAATGGATAAGATAAGAGTTTTGAATTGAGTCAAAATTTGAATAAGTATGGTGTGATTTACCGATCTAAATACCCCTAAGTGTATTCAGAAAATACCTTAAGAAACATAAGAAATAAGGATGGGATGACCAGGTTGGCTCCCACTTCGGGGTAGTCCCATTAAACATACACACATGGGGAAAATGGAGATACTCCCTGGGGGCAGCCAACGGGCTACTTCCACCCCTTTTCCCTCCATTTTTTAATTTTTTGGGAAATGAAATATGTATATTCATCACTATATCCCTCAAATATGCCATTCTAATTTCATCAAAGATAGAGACTCCTATGTCCTCCATCTAGAATATGTCGATTACAACCATTCTAAGGCGTTAAAGTTACATGTTCTAGATGGAGGGCATATGAATCTATGTTTCTGACGAAATTGAAATGATATATTAGGATGATATAGTGATGAATACACATATTTTATTTCCCAAAAAATAAAAAAATGTGGGAAAACAGGCTCGAAGCGGCCTGTTGACTGCTCACAAGGAGCAACTCCATTTCCCCCCACATATATTATTCAATATATATTAAAACCGATAAACTAGAACTCAATAAATGGAAGAGTTCTTATTTTTTCTATATATTATAATAACTAATTATATTACACCAACTAGCTTTAAATTATATTGAATTGAATTTTTTTATACTCATCAATTCATATTATCCCAAGGCATTATTGTTTGTTTGTTTGCCACACAAAATTTTTCTTCTTCTGAAATTCCAGTTGAATTAAATATTTATTGAAATAATATTTCAATAACTTGGTACTATTACATAGAGTAATACTAGTTATTATATATGATAAGATGGATTTATTATGATACACACACGTCTACACACTCACAAAATCAATAATACATATGTTAATAACCATATCTGCAATTTTTAATAATCATATTCATAGTCATATATTCAAAAAAACAATAAATGGA
Organism: Ottelia alismoides; assembly: GCA_037367405.1. Classification (NCBI taxonomy): domain Eukaryota; kingdom Viridiplantae; phylum Streptophyta; class Magnoliopsida; order Alismatales; family Hydrocharitaceae; genus Ottelia; species Ottelia alismoides. The sequence continues at coordinate 537,716 of JAZKJV010000873.1, read as the reverse complement.
TCAATATCTATATCCACAAAAAAAATCATATCCTCATCGATATTATGTCAAAAACTAAAAAATATAAATCAATATCTACAAGAAAAATGGATATCCAGCTCAAAAAACGAGTATAATAATCGGCAGGCATACACAAAAAAATATTCGGGTTACACCGGATCCGATCCGGATTCTTCGAACATCGTTTAAGTAATACGGTCCGGTAGATTTGTGAGGTAAATACCAATACCCATTAAAAAAACCTTCAGCTATACGGATCCGGATCCGGATCAGATCAACATCAGTTGCCCTTAAACCCCCGCGGCGTCCTCATCTCCCCCGTTCATTGCTCCTTTCCCATCGTTAGGGTTTTGGAGTTCGAGGCTTCGAGCAAGCGGCGATTCCCGGTCCGTTCCAGCAGGTTCTCCTTCATTTATAGGGTTTTGATCCCCGAAATTCCTGTTTTGCTTTCTTGTTTGAAGGTTTTTAAGCCATCCCGACTTACCGGTCTGCTTGTTCCGATGTGTCTTGTGCGATTGCTTCATCTTCTTGCGTCTTTTTTTTTCTTCTTTGATATGCCTTTTTGTATTCAAATGCTTCGTGGGTCAAGAACTATGGTTTAGTGGTTGGTTGACTGTTTACTCTATGCCATCTAATTTGCTATTTCAGTCAGTGTGAGAGTTGTTACTTGCAAAAGATACTGTATTTGTGATTGGTTAGATGTATAGTTCACGTGCAAGGCTGAATAGTGTGGCTGGATATATCTGCATCCGAACCAGTAACATATCCGCTGTATACATCTTTGGGCATCTGTAGCTCTATTTGCTTTAAAATGGATACAGATGTGATTGGCTCCCTCTTTCAACCGAGCCCTTCTTTAGTAACAATTCAAAGCTTTATAATAAATGCATCAGGATATTCAGAAGTGCTGCCCTTGCTGGTGACTTTTAGAATATAATAGTTATTCCACAATTTGTATAAATTTTTGAATCACTGTAGCTCAGTGACACGAGAATTCAAGACTGACTCCTTGTATGGGATGTCTAAAAAGCAAACCCACATATCACGTCAAAAAAGTTCCAATACTAGACTTTAGACCACTCCTATTGAACTTTTTGGAATCATGGTCTGCATTCCACACCTTGACTTTCAAAAGCCAAAACTGCTACCTGAACCCACTCGTGCTTTCCTTCGCACCATTTCACAGTAGCTGTAGCCTGTATACCCATTTACTTTACACACAGACATGGCCTGTATACCTGTTTACACTACACACAGCTGTATCATGTATGCCCCTTTACACTCATACACGTCATAGTCATATATGCATACATCAAAACATAATCATACGTGCATCATAACTAGTCATACCTATTTTTAGGAACTAGTCAATATTTTTCATCTAAATATAAAAACCAGTGAGCTGCAGAGTTCTTTCTCTAAGCACAAAAAACAAAGGCCTTAGTTATAGCCCAACAAATAAACTGGAATTTCAGGGGATCAAAATATAAGCTTCCCATTGGACCATTCCCTATGCTTTAATCAGACAGTGTCAATTCGGGCCTTCAGATGATTTCCCTTGCTACCTCCCGGACTACTGCTGCCGTAATTAGTAATTCTATAGATAGGTATTCATTCTTGATTCAGATAAAAACAAGAAGAGTCTGTTAGTTACAAGTGTAACACTTGGGAGGTGCAATAGTAGCATCAGATGACACTATAAGATAGTGAGACTAGTGTTTAAGTCCGCATTTGATGAGAAGGGAAGAATTTTAGCTCCAACCAAATGGTAAGAATACTAAGTGCTGTGCCCCTAATGGTCTTCTTGCACTGCTCTTTCCAGATAAACACCCAAGTTGGTGCTACTTTTGCCTTCATTTGACAGTATGAATTATGTTCATATAGTTCGTTCATAGCAATAAAACTTTTTTCGGACAGGTGACTTCTGAGTTTGTAATCTTTGTTCATCCAACACATAGAGAACCCAAGGGCATTCTAACAGTAAATGATCCCATGATTTGGCATTATTTTTACAAAGATATTGATTTATTAAAGAAATACCCATATATATATCAATGAGTTTCAGGTTTCATACGTAGCATCAACCATTAAAAAGAAACCTTATGCTGGAAGTTTTCGGGTCAAAGGTTTTCATAAAAATATAAGATGCTCCACCCCTGTTGAAGAAGGAAGTAAGATTGCTTGTTTAGTGACACTGAACTAGTCCTATATCTATGAGATGGGAAATCCACTGTGTCTGGGATTATTGAAACCCCTTAAGGTGTTGAGTATATTTTCTAACAACTAACTTCAGTTTTTAGTGGGATTTTATCCCTCCTTGTTAGGGATTTAATCTAGTTATTGCGTGCATGATTCGTAGCCATTGTGTCCTGGACAATTGTATTTTTGTTGAAGGATATATTCCGTAATGATGGGAACCTTTTCCTTTAGACAAATTTCACCATTTATTTTATCCTTTCAGAGAAGTGCTTGGGTTTGGAGCGCGTGTTTTTGATTTTTGATGAGCTTTTCTAATGATTTTCAAACGTTTGAGTCTTGGTTGGAAGTTCAAGAGGGATTTCCTTACCTTTAAATTTGTGACCTTGTTACTTTGGAGGTTTGCCTCCCTAATCATCATATATCTTGAGTACAAATTTGGCCAAGAGTGAGTTATTGATGTTTTCTAGACTGATTATCCTCAAACATTACTCTTTTGGATGACAGATCTTGTCCCACATTACCATGTGATGTTTTCTAGATTGAGTGTTTCCATTACATAAGAAATCCTTTTTGTTACTATCTATGTTTTTGCATGTTATTTTTTGAATCCAAAAAAGGGGGACACACACGAAGGTTTTCACCCCAAATAAATTTAAAAAGGTGATGAAGAAAAACTTATAGAAGCCATGACTCGAGGGGAGTCTTGGTGTGAGAAAATACATTTTCAAAATAAAAACGTTGCGAGGCAAAGTGTGCACCATTTCTAGCCAGCCACAAAGTCCAAATGATTGTCATTGGTAGAAATAGCTCAGCTATGGGACGATTCTGGCTGCATCTAAGGAATCCCAAAACACTTCAACACTCCGAAAATTCAGTCATTTGACTCCAAGTTTGTGCTCCACTGGGGAAGACTTCTCACAATGAAAGAAGATGTGTTCTATTGTTTCTTCCTGCATATCACATAACGGGCACGTGCTGGGTATGCCCACAAAAAATCTAGAACAACGGTCCCTCCCGCTTCCTTCGCATTAGCCACATAAAAACACTAATTCCGAATGGTAAATTGAGTCTCCAAACAAGATTGTTTCCGATTATTTTTTGGAAGCTTAAGTGAGGACATGCCATGCGTTGCCTGAGGATTGAGACATGCATTTAAGAGAGTAGATTGATCTTGTTGTGAGAACATTTTGGCCTTCCAGTCACACAGCTTGGTAGTTAATTTATTTCTTAAAGGGGAGGGGCGATAGTGGATATACATGTATTTGAAGAGAAAACTTTAATTTTTCAATCAAGAACAGTTATAGCCCACGATGCTTCAGAGGCAATGGGATTAATGGAATGAATGGATGATTTCACAATATTGAGTTCCAAACCCGAGATTAAAGTGAACGATCTAAGCATGGTAGAATGATTTTATATCCCCTTTCTATGTTAACATTGCATACCAATATCTCAATATATAATTTATTATCTCAATATTAAGTCTTCTGCACTGAAACCTTTTATCATATTTTGTTCCCTAAGGTTTCTAAGCTTGCTATCCAGTAGATCCATGGTATAAATGAATAACATTAAGGCGATTGGAATCATTGGATCATGTTATTGCACTCTACACGATTGTTCGAAAGAAGCTGTCGAGGTTTCCTTTATGTTTAAAGTTATGGCTGAGTTTTTTAGAATGTCCAGTATTCAGCTAGTCAACTTCTAGGGTCATATCGAGGGTACTATGAATCTGATAATATTGTCCTATCTTAAGATATTTAAGGCTTTCCTAAAATCAATTTTGATCACTAAATCTTTTTCCTTTATTTTAAACCAACACTCAAGAATTTCCTAAGCGAGGGTGATTCATTCCAGCGTAGAATGACCTTTGAGGAATGAACTAGGATGTTGGAATAAAGCTTTTTAGATTCGAAGCCCACCTGTTTACGATCTTTTGATATGATTCACAGTGGCATTTTGACCAACCTAATTGGACGGTAATTTATCTTTTTATGTGGCATATACCATATGTCTTCCACTATAAATCCCTCACTTTGCAAATGTCATGTCATTTCATGAAGTCTTGAACTTTCTAATCGTGCCTTCTATCTCCTATAACATGGAAGACACAACGAGGTCCTCTTGATCTTCGATTTGCGTATTCACTTTCGAGTCCAAGTTATATCTAAGTGGGCTTCCTACGAGGATTTTTATTTGAAAAATATGGTAAAAATCGAGTAATTCGTGAGATACCACTGACATCCGATATCAACACACTAAACTTATGTCCACATGCTTTAATGTGGTTTCTACTTTTTTGATAGAGGCTGATGTTTGTATTACTTGCATTTTTATCTTCCTTGATCCTCTGGATCTTTGCTCTTTGGTACACATCTTAAGCTCATCCTTAGATACATCGCACAAATTTTTTACATAGTCATACATACACAAACACATACATATATTAGCGATGGTTATATTTGTAATTGTACATGACTACGTGCCCCACTTCTAATGATGTTGGATCTATTATTATGAAATAAGTACATGCACTGCATTTATTTCACATCTAAGGCACTATCACATATTTATTTATGTTTATTTCTGCTTTTTATCTTCAAAAACTTAGACTTGATCCATATTATCTCATTTTAAGATTTAAGGATGTGATAACAAATTTCTTTAAATCTATCAATATTCATATACATCTGTATCTACATTTTAAAATGGATGACAATATGATAACTCACATATTTTTACTTGTATCTGGCTGTTTTTATCTACTAAATAGCCATTCTCATTGCGCATGTTTGTCTTAGACCACATACCACTTACTAAATTTTGGTCTTGAAGTAGGATGGTGCCTTGAAATGTGTTGACCTTATGAAATCTATTGTAAATTATCATTTCCGCATTGTTTTTCACTTGTATTTAATTCTTGCTGTCATTTACTGAAATTTTCTCTCCTTTTCTGGTATTGAGAAATGAGAAAAGATTCTAGGCATGAATAAGAGAAATAATTGTAAACTGATCATTTTTCTGCAATTTGATGGTTTTAGGCCTTCCAATGGCTTTTCTGGGCAAGATTGGAAATCTGGTTAAGCAGGCTGTTTCATCTAGGCCCTCGATATACCAGGCGATAAGATGTATGTCCTCCTCAAAACTCTTTGTTGGAGGTATGTATCGATAACTACCTCAGAGCAATGTATTTAATATCTCCATAGAGTTTGTACCACCAAATACTAGGAGAGATACGTTTACAAGCACTGATAATTTCTGTTTCTGCTAAAAATGTGAAAATGACCTATAATAAATGGTTTTTCAAGACAATAATGTCTCATGTTTTAAATCAATAATGAAAAATTGAAGGGTTGCAAGGTTTGGCCAACACCATACATTTCTTGGAGATACAAAGTATTAAGGTAAAAAGTACACAATTAGTGAAAAGTAGAGTTCTTGAAATGCATTAGAATAAAATTGTATTCTTATCAAAATTTTTATGGCGCTTCTCCCACTATAAGTAGGGTCAACTACATGGATTCTTGCTCAAATCCTTGTTGAAAGGTTCGACTATTTTTTACGCTGGCTGTTGACTACCTAATGTAACCCACACAATGGTAATTTTTGAACCCTGGTCATTTGGGCGGTAGGTACATTGCACTACCACCATACCATTTAAGTGGGTACATTTTCTTATCAAATGAACTTAGATTTTGTAAAAACTCTCGTATCATAAAAGTTTAAAAACATATAGCAATATCAGATAAGCTTAAATTTTGATTAAACATTACTACTTGGATTTGCTAAAAGATTTGTATTTATACTAGTCAAATTGATTCTGTGCTGTAGAAACTTGGATTGAAACTAGAAAAGAAAGAGCAAGTAGTAGGATAAAGTGTATGGTTAAACTACCATCCTTCCTCTATGCAGTACTTGAATTAGGTGTTTATCAATATCACGTTAGTCATTTTTTGGAAGATGACTATTATCATTTCAATGCAAATGAACTGAGAATAACACACCTAAAATGAATGAGGGTGGTATGATCACAAATTTAGGAGAATTTTGGCAATATCCATGAATTTTTGCCTTCCTCTAGATTTCTTCCATTTTGTTAACATATCATCAATATCTATGCGATAGTGATTTCAGACCATTTATCTGCCATATGAACATGGTGATAAATCGGATATTTAGGCAGTATATCGAAAATGTTGGGAGTATGCCACAAATATCATCGTGGATGTGGAAATGATATTCTGAACGACATATTGCCAAATTTGGTGTCATGCTGTGGGGTTGAGTTTACCTATTTTAGTATCAGCTTATGAAGTTTCACACATTTTTTCTGCTTTGTGTATTCTGCATTCCAGGACTTCCCTATGCTACTGATGACCAGAGTCTTAGAGAGGCATTCTCTGGTTATGGAGAAGTTATTGAGGGTATTATTATTTATCCTCCTCTGTCCACTTCATTACAAGTTTTGTTATTTCATGAAGCGACAATGCATTCTTCATTGCTGTGTTTTCCCTTATCCAGCAAGGGTCATAATGGATAGAGAGACTGGCAGATCAAGAGGTTTTGGGTTTGTAACGTATACATCCACAGACGAAGCTTCTGCAGCTGTCAGTGGTATGGATGGAAAGGTATAATCTATGTAATGTCTCCTACTTTGCTATATGGATGGAAAAACAAATTGCTATGCTGTTACATGAATACAATTTTGTTTGCTTTCAACTATTTCCTGTGAAGGGAAATATGACTATTGTATGCTTGAAATTTGTCGAGTGTATCTTTTCCAGTAGAAGAGATAGGCAATTTGATTCTATGAACAAAGAGCATAGCAAGTGATGCATGAGATAACTGGACATCTTATTAGTTTGAGATGGTATTGCACGGGGAAGGTTACATTGAGGGTAGTATTGATTGCAGTAATAATCCTTCATGTAAGGATGCTGGAATGAAATCCACATCATTATTAAGATTAATGTTTGACCATGTTGGCTCATTATAACCGCCCAACCTTTGGTAGGTCTTCTGAAAATCCACAGGTGGTGAGAAGCTCCAAGATTGACCCAGTACTGCTGAAATTTGACCAGTTAAATTCTTCAACTATTTTGGGTGTAGCATGACTCCATTGTTTTCTTCCCAACCTTCTCTAAATCATTGCCCACTATGAGATATTAATAGATGGTTCTAACCCCAGATTGCAGTATTTTTGAGATATTGCATCCTTTGTGTATGCGCGAAATAAGTTGGTTACTATGAATTTATTTAGGTTGATTCCAAACAAGCAATCTGACTTGAAAATAAAGTCTCTTCATTTAGCACAAGGTTTGAGAGTAAACTCTTTTTCCACGCAAGACTCATGAACAGTTTTTTTTTCTAGCACAAGTATAAAAGAAGGCCAATTCATAACTCATTGTTAAGGATGGTGCTTGTTGAGGATGGTTCCTGGCAACTATATGTCTATTTTTAACAAAGAAGCACGCTTGAAAGGTCCAGATGAAAATGGGTTTCCAAGGTTAAACTTGTATTGTTAAGCTTGTAAAAGGTTAAAGTTGTATTGTTGAACATTGGCAATCTAAAACATGTGATTATGCAAGATCATTCTAACCCATAAAACAATAAGGAACAAACAAGTACTCTCTTATATGCAAGGATTTTGTGTATTTGACACAGTTAATATTTAATCCACATTAACTAAGGGCTAAGCTTTGTTGGAAATCTAATACCGAAGAAAATGGAAATAATAATATTTAGATTATAATAGTATCATCATAACAATAATAAATTCAAATAAGAGAAGAAGAATTAAAATATATTAGAACTTTAACTTGACACATTAATACACATCAACGAAATGCTGAACTTTATTGGAAGTTAAACAAAGAAGCAAATAAGCACAATAACATTAGATTATAAAGAGTATCATTCATAACAGTCATAAATTCACACAAGAGATGAAGAATTAAAATAGTTTAGAAACTTAATTTTCTAGCTAAACTAAATATATCCAATACCAATTGGAGCATGCCATAGATCACTAGATTACAAACAATCATTAAGTATTAATTAAATGTACAATACATGTGTGCATGCTTTCCTTGACCAGTTTTAGAGCTGCTTCATCTCCATTGTTAAAAGGGAGGTGAAGCTGCTTCTTCTCCCTTAAATAACGAGGGTCTTGCTGCCTGGCCAGTGAGCCTTTGGGGGGGGGGGGTGTAAGAGGGAGCAGGCGTGCTCCCCTTACAGGGGCTTGGGGTCAGCGCCCTGAAAAACCCCATAAATTTTTATATGTTGCTTATACTAGAAGTACTTATACAGGCAAAATCTTGAACAAATCAACCTTATCATTTTTTTAAAACATCTGGGCTTCTTCCCGAACAAAACAAGCAAACAGTAACACATTAAAATCAAGTATCATGGGTGATATTGATGATGCATTATCAATATGCATACAACATCGACGATATTGATTGATATAGGAAAAAAATATGTAGAAATACACCAATTTTTACTGATACAATGCAACATGTCATTATATCGTCGATATTTTGCAAGATACATGATGATATCATGGAATTCGGTATACATGGTAATATTGAAATATCGACTTTTGCGACACCAACATGTCGATATATTAGAATATTTCGTTCTATGAGTTGTATTTGACACGAAACAACAATCAGATGCCTATGAATAAATTATTTCTTTCTAACCTTAATTCACTTGCAAGACATAGTTCAATCGTTTTTTTTCACCCCTAATCTGGTAGATATTGCACATGTTTGAGTCTTAGCAACTGCAATTACAATAGTGCTAGTATGCACGGCTATGTTAGTATTCCTCCAAGTTTGCCGAAATGATAAAATGGGTCTAAAAAAGTTTCCATTTATTCAGCCGGCTGAAAAAGTACGGCACAAGTTGTCTTCCTTTTCATAAAAGATAACCTCAAAAATATACCATAAACCATGAATATAGGGTGACTAATTTTTTACTTTCAAACAATTCGTTACACTAATTCTGTCTCATATGATTTTATTTGTCTAAAAAGAAATGCATCACATATTGATATCCTCAAAGTTTATCTCTGGGTTTTTTTGTGTAGAGTTTCAGCAAATTCTTTGCTTCTTAATTGTTTTAGGATCTTCAAGGACGTATTGTGAGGGTAAACTACGCTCATGATCGTGGTGCTGGAGGAGGTGGATTTCGTGGTGGCTATGGTGGTGGAGGATATGGTGGTGGTGGTGGTTATGGAGGTTACGGTGGTGGAGATGGAGGTGGTTATGGCACACGTGGTGGTGGTGGTTATGGTGGCAATGATGGCGGCGCATATGGTGGAGGGGGTTATGGAGGTAGTGAAGGAGGTAGCTATGGTGGCGACAACAGTGATTATGGTCGAAGCAGTGGAGGGGGTTATGGAGGTAGTGAAGGAGGTAGCTATGGTGGCGGCAACAGTGATTATGGTCGAAGCAGTGGAGGTGGGGCTGGTTATGGTAGCGGTGATTTTGGTGGTGGTGCTGGGGGAGGTGGTGCTGGTTATGGCAGCAGTGGCGGTGGTGATTTTGGTGGAGCGGTTGGTGGGGGTGATGCTGGTTATGGTGGTGGTGGTGTTGGTGATTTTAGTGGTGGGGCAGGTGGAGATGGTGCTGGTTATGGCACGAGAAACTTTGGTGGAAGCAGTGGTTCATATGGCGGTGTCAACTATTCTGGTGGTGGTGGTGTTGAAGGTCATGGAGCTGGTTTTGCTGGTAGTGGGAGCCCTGTTGGAGGCTCCTATGGCAATGTTGAAGGAAGTGGCTATGGAAATGCTGCTGCATACGGTACCAGGGAAGGTAATTTCGGCGTTTCTGGAGCCGCCAGTGCCAGCGACGGTTTTGCCAGTCCTGTTGGCGACTACACGAATTTGGACAACATAGAGGAGAATGAAGACAACGATGGGAGATACGATGACAATGAGCCCAATGACTACGCAAACAAACGAGGCTGAAGGTAAATCCATTTTGTGGAAATGTGATGAATTAGATTCAGGTGATTCCTACCTTTTGGTGGGGTATTATAAAGGCCTTCTGGATTTTGTTTTAACCACTACTAAAGATGTGTTTTCTCTACCGAATTATCTGAGTTCAAACTCTAGGCTTTTGTGCTTGGACTATGGGTACATAGTCTCAATAGTCGCCTGAATAAGAACTTTGCTCGAAGCAATTACTATGTGCATGCTTTTCGGGCTTTCTGTTGCCCATTTCGTGTACTTAAATGATCCATTGAAAATCATCAGTTGTTTAGAGCAACTCTTGGTGATTTTTTTGCCTCAGTTAGAAGGTTGTCTTTTTGCGAACTTTTAATTTTTTCTGCGATGGGATGTTGATGATGTATTGAAATTTGTTTTGGAGGATGCTTATTTTCTCAACATTAAAAAACAAGGAGCCTTGAACAATTGGGCACCTGGTTTAAATTCATGACAAGCAAAGGATGGTTGATTCCATTACCTTGAATAATAAATACCTATAGAACTGAAATTTTACCCTCTAATCATGTTTAGTTCTCATGCTTTGTTACACTGTTGATGAATCATCTGGCAGCATATAGCATGTTTAGATGGAAAACCAATGCTGCCAACTGAATCATCTGATCAGTGAATTGACAAAGCCATCGCCTGTTCTATCATAAGCCAGATTGCAGCATCAAATAGCCCCATGACTGAGCTGTGAGGATTTGTTCAGCTGAATGAAGCCAAGAGCTGCTTTCATTTGTGCCTGTCGAAACTTTGTCGTTCGTGAACGTGTTTGTTTTGTTTCGCTCAAACTGCAGTTCAAATTTGCCTTTTGACTAAGAAATTTAACCTATGGTAAGGAATAATTTGAATATTTGTTGCCATCAGATTTGTGAACAATAAACTTATAAACAAAATCCATTGTGATTGAGCTTTATCGCGGCAAGTTACCTTAGACATTGAATTATTTGTATTTTCTCAAAAAACCTAAAGGTATAATATAAAGCAAATAAGTAAATAATAAAAAATACATTTTCCTACCCTGGAAAATGTCAAGAGAAACAAACAGAGAGAGATTACTCAGGAGAGATTAGTACGGAGGAGTTTGGGGTGGGGGAGAATCCGAGAAGGGTGACTTCCTTCTCAAAGTTGGATTCTTTTTTTAGAATGTAACTTGCGGAGAGTTATTTTTTTATAATTTTTATTTTCTACTTTTCATATGAAAAAAAATGAAGTCTTTTAAAAATTCATCATAAGATGTACTTATCTTCAGTTGTTCAAGTGATCAATATCATAATCGTTTGAGTCAGTGTCATCCCATGGATGTTGAAAATACGCTCACTTGATATTTTTGAGCAAAATAGGGATGCCCATTGTTGCGAACCACGTAATCATGAACAAACACGATCAAGCAAGCAAGCACGAAGATGCATTGATTTACAAAGTTCACCTGTAACAGTGGTACGCCCTTGAGCAGTGGCGATCATTTTTCACTGTGTAGAAGAAGATGAAGGATTTCAATAGTCCACAACCTCTAAGGATTGTACAAAATTTATATTCGATCAGTCCAAACTATATAATCATTACCATTGAAATGCAACGACTTGGTTATTGAGTAGGCAAAGGTCACATGAGGAGGTAGCAAAATTCTTTTGTGCCATTTGGGATCTTCAGTGCTAATTTAGTACGATCAAATGTGAGTTTGACACAAGAAGGGGAGTTAGAATTATGCAAATCGATATTATAAAATGATATATATTCTCAGAAAATTCACAATTGTATATTACATTAAAGAAAGTGTAGCACTGTGAAATTTCTAAGAATACAAGAGTACAAGTGTAATTAAAAAAAGTAAGGGCATTAGGTGTTATTGAAAAAACTCATAATGTGAATGTGCAAGAATCCCTTAAAATAATTACAAAAAAATCACGATGTAGAACATTTTATTCTAGGATTTCCCATCTCACATGATTTTTCATTGGAGAAACCTTCCATTATTTGTGCTCCAATTTAAAATGAATGAAGAAATAGGATTTTATAGATAACGAATAAATCATGGATAAATCGAAACAACCTTTTAATAAATCTAAGTGATCTTTTCATAGACGTTTGCCTCCAAAGAGGTCAAGGGATGGAATTGATTGTAGAGATATGAATTTAATTAGTCGATTTATTAGTGAACAAGAAAAAAATATTATCTAACGAGTAAATTGATTGACCTTGAAGCAATAATGATTAATTACTATTGCTATAAAACAAGCTCGTATTTTAACGTTGTTACATTTTCTTAATAATGAGAAATAATTTGGGACGATTCCTAAAAATACAAGTCTTCGAACCACAAATAAATAAGAGGCACCTCTTGTATAATTGATCTTTTTTGATAACCACTCAGAAAAATATTATTTCTTTGAGAGGAAGGAATCTGCACAAAGCAATCCATAGCTCATGCATCTAAATACACCAAGGTGCAAATAGAAGACTTGTTAATATAAAATCTTAAAGCACATGTTTATAAAGTTGTAATATCAATGAGCAAGGATTGAAATGGCTTTAGATAAAGATGGATAATTGAGAGCTTTGAGCTTAGGCTATGTTCGTTTGGAGAATAAATTGGAAGGAGTCAGTTTCCCGTCAGATGCGATTATAAGAGTACGACTATTTCTATTCACGTCCCATTATTTTGTCTTATTCAACCCTTATTAATATCTTTATTCTACATTATTCTCCTTATTCCTATTTTTCCAGCCGGACAGAGAATAGACGCTTATTCTCCTTGTTCACCATCCTTAATCCTGCTTATTTCCGAACCGAACACCCGGTAAAGAGTGCACATGAATTTAGAAGTTTACAGCTCATAAATCACTTGTAGATGTATACAAATGATACTTCTTCTTGTGTTGAGTATGTCTTGCCAAGAATCTTAAAGGATATATTATAGACCTAAACAAGACCTAATAGTCATCAAAACTAATATAGACTAGTTTTTAATTAAAATTCAATAGATTCATTTTTTAATCAAAATTCATTGAATACTAAAATGTAGTCAACTGATTTAAATTAATCGATTGGTTTCAAGCTTAGTCGATTGAGAACCCCTCTAATGGTCTGGTGGTAGAAGCAGTTGACTCCCACTTTAAGGACCAAGATTCAAACCCCCACCCCCTCCTTTAGTTAAAAAAATATTAGTCGATCGAAGAATTCAATTGATAGTGTTTGTTTGAGTTTAATGAGAAATCGATTAGTCTATGAGATTCTTGGTTACTTGGAGGACGATTAGTTGATTGGACTAATCAAGTAGTTGACTCGAGTCGAGTCCTAAAGGCATTAAACTTACTAGGGATAAGATTAATCATTCAGACATATACAATTAGTCGACTGAAGATTGAATATTGGTTGTTCGATATCATGATTAGTTGACCGAAACTAAGTTTTATATGAAAAATATTTAACAACGATCAAGTGATTAATGTTAAATTAACATCGAAGTAAAAAGTAGTCAGTTGAAATTTAGAGTTCCTCGATCGAACTAATTTAGTTGATCGAGAAAAAATGATGTATTGGATTAATAGGTTTGAACTCTCAATGCAAAAGTAAATGACCAAGAAAACATAGTAGTCGACTGAAGATGATCTAGGTGACTGAAATGGATAGAAAGTCGATTGAAAAGAATCAAGAAAAAATGTCTAAGATATTGTTTCAAAGAAATTTAACTTTAAATTTGATTTTTTTTGCTTTGAAAATATTATAACTTCAAAACTCTAGTTGCATGATAATTAAGGAAAAAGACTAGCACTTTCGATCGAGGGTCTCTTCAATAATTTCGAGGCATTAAGCACGTCAATATATTTCTTTCTTTATCTTGAGTGGTCCAATTGCGCTTTGTTCATGCAATGATAAATAAAAAACTCTTCTTCCTTTTTGACTCAAGTTTCAATTCTTATCGTAAAGGATTTTTATCACTTGTGCACCTATGAGATATTCCAATATCAGTTATGCCCCTCTTTTTTTGGAATATCAGTTGTGCCCCTGACTTCCTATGTTCTATCACTTGTGCCCTTCGGTTACTTTAATAGTCTATGAATTGAACTTAACGACATTTTTTTTCAAACCATGGTGATGTTAAGAGGGGCATTATTGTCCAATCCCTTGCTCCTTCCCCAACCGGCCTTTATGGCTTCCTCCCTTCATTCCGAGCCCCCGTATTAGGTTTAGTATTTCCTGCCACGACGACGAGATCGAGGTTGCTACAATTTGCGGAGAAGCATGAGCCCCAGAGTCTCCACGAGGAGAAGAGGAAGCCATCCCCACCCAAGGCGGATCACACGAAATATGAGTCCATTATCGTGGAGGATGGGGAGGAGGAGGCCATGATCCCCTACCTGCAATCTTGAAGCTCCAGATGCGAGGAGAGGTGGCAAGATCCAACACCCGCCAACCTTCCTCCAGCAGCACCCTCCTCACGCAGTCCCTGACCCCCCTGTAGGGGTTCCGTTCCAGCTAAAGCCTTTGCTTGATGGTGTCCATGGGCATAAACACCGCATCGCTGGCGACGGTGGCGGAGACGCCGACGACAGTATGGGCAACAAGTTTGTTAGGGTTGCCAACGAAGAGGGTGCATCTGGAGAACTCGTAGATAGAGAAGTAGACAGCATGGGCGGGGTCGGCACCGAGGGCCATGGTGGGGAGGTTACAGTAGATGGCGAGGGAGCCCTTAGGGAGGAGATGGAGAGGCGAAGCAGAGGGAGAGGAAGTGCTAGCAGGGGGCACACTCGCCTACATGCGGGTCTTCACGATGTCCACGGGGAAAATGACAGTGTGCTCCAAGATCCTGGCGATGGAATCCACCACCATATACTACCAGAAGGGCAACCCACCATGGGAATTGGAGAGATCGCCTGTTGCTGCTTGCTCGCCACCTCCAGAAGCTGAAAGCTCGTCCATCACCATCGTCGAGTGCATCTCTCTCGCTCTCGTTCGGGGGAAGATGGAAGGAGGAGGGCTGACGAGGCAGAGGAGGGGACAAGGAGGAGGTTGGGTGGAGGAGGGGGAGGAAAGGTCGCGATAACCTTTTTTTTTAAATTTAATTCCCCTTGGTTCCCCAAAGTTAATGTCCATTTGCATTGGGAAAGGTCGACAACTAACTCATGGGTTACAAGTGATAGAATGGCAAGAAGTCGAAGGCACAATTGATATTCCAAAAAAAGGAGGGGCATATATCTCAAAGGGGCACAACTTATATTTATTGAAATGGATAGGAAGTTGATTGAAAAGAATCAAGAAAAGATTTCTAAGATATTGTTTCAAAGAAAGTCAACTTTAAATTCGAATTTTTGCATTTTGAAAATATTACAACTTCAAAACTCTCTTCACACAACAATTCTAAGCAAGAAAAAAGACTAGTACTTTTGATCGAGGGTCGCATTCCTCCTCTTCAATATTTTCGAGGCTTAAGCACTTCGATATGTTTCTTTCTTTATTTTTAGTGGTTCAACTGCCGCTTGTTCATGCAATGATATATAAAAAAACTCTTCTTCCTTCTTGACTTGAGTTTCAACTCTTATCGTAAAGGATTTTATCACTTGTTCCCCTATGAGATATTCCAATATCATTTTTTGGAATATCAGTTATGCCCCTGACTTCTTACGTTCGATCACTTATGCCCTTCGATTACTTTAACAGTCAATGAGTTGAACTTAACCACGATTTTTTTTTCAAACCATGGTGCTGTTAAGAGGGGCATTATTGTCCGATCCCTTCCTCCCTACCCAATCAGCCTTTATGGCTTCCTCCCTTCATTCCGAGCTCCCATATTAGGGTTAGTGTTTCCTACCACGACGACGAGATCGAGGTTGCTACAATTTGCAGAGAAGCGGGAGCCCCAGAGTCTCCACGAGGAGAAGAGGAAGCCACCCCCACTCAAGGCGGGTCGCATGGAATATGAGTTCATGAGCGTGGAGGATGGGGATGAGGAAGCCATGATCCCCTACCTGCAATGTTGAATCTCCAGATGTGAGGAGAGGTGGTAAGATCCAACGCCCTCTGGCTTTCCTCCAGCAGCACCCTCCTCACGCAATCCCTGACCCCCCTGTAGGGGCTCCGTTCCAGCTGAAGCCTTTGCTTGATGGTGTCCATGGGCATAAACACCGCATCGTTGGTGAAGGCGGCGGAGACACCGACGATAGCATGGGAAACAAGTTTGTTAGGGTTGCCAACGAAGACGACGCACTTGGAGCACTCGTAGACGGAGAAGAGACGAGGTCGGCACTGAGAAGAGACGAGGTCGGCACTGAGGGCCATGGTGGGGAGGTCACAATAGATGGCGAGGGAGCCCTTAGGGCAGAGGATGGAGAGGCGAAGTGGAGGGAGAGGAGGGGGCACACTCGCCTACATGCGGGTCTTCACGGTGTCTATCGGGAACATGACAGTGTGCTCCACGATCCTGGCTTGGTCTTAGTTACTCTTCGGGACGGTGAAGGGAGGTGGAACCCACCACCATGTACTACCAGAAGGGAAGCCCGCCATGGGAAGTGGAGAGCTCACATGTTGTTGCTTGCTCGCTGCCTCCAGAAGCTGAATGCTCGCAAAGGCGTCCATCGCCATCATCGAGTGCATCTCTCTCGCTCTCTCTCGGGGGAAGAGGGAAGGAGGAAGGCTGACGAGGCAGAGGAGGGGACAAGGAGGAGTTTGGGTGGAGGAGGGGGAGGAAAGGCCGCAACAACCTTTTTTCAATTCAATTCCCCTTGGATCCCCAAAGTTAATGTCCGTTTGCAGTGGGGATGGTCGACAACTAACTCATGGGTTACAAGTGATAAAATGGCAAGAAGTCGAGGGCACAACTGATATTCCAAAAAAAAGGAGGGGCATATATCTCAAATGGGCACAACTTATATTTATTGAAATGGATAGGAAGTCGATTGAAAAAATTCAAGAAAAGATGTCTAAGATATTGTTTCAAAGAAAGTCGACTAAATTCGATTTTTTGTGCTTTGAAAATATTATAACTTCAAAACTCTCTTTGCACAATAATTCTAAGCAAGAAAAAAGACTCTAGTACTTTCGATCGAGGGTCGCATCCCTCCTTTTCAATGTTTTCGAGGCTTAAGCACTTCGATATGTTTCTTTCTTTATCTTGAGTGGTTCAACTGCCGCTTGTTCATGCAATGATATATAAAAAAACTCTTCTTCCTTCTTGATTTGAGTTTCAACTCTTACAATAAATGATTTTATCACTTGTTCCCCTATGAGATATTCCAATATCAGTTATGCTCCTTTCTTTTTTGTGGAATATCAGTTGTACAATTCTATCACTTATGCCCTTCGATTACTTTAGCCGTCAATGAGTTGAACGTAACCACGATTTTTTTCAAACCATGGTATGATTAAGAGGGGTATTATTGTCCAATCCCTTCCTCCTTCCCCAACCGGCCTTTATGGCTTCCTCCCTTCATTCCAAGTCCCCATATTAGGGTTAGCATTTACTACCAGGCGATGAGATCGAGGTTGCTACAATTTGCTGAAAAGCAGGAGCCCTGGAGTCTCCGCGAGGAGAAGAGGAAGCCACCCCCACCCACGGCGGATCGCATGAAATATGTGGCCATGAGCGTGGAGGATGGGGAGGAGGAAGCCATGATCCCCTACCTGCAATTTTGAAGCTCCAGATGCGAGAAGAGGTGACAAGATCCAACGCTCTTAAATGTACTTGGCCATGCTGGAGCCCTCCTGGGTCACTGGAGGCTGTAATTATTTATTATTATATTCTATTATTAATATATTTTTTGGATGGCCCTCTAAAGGATGCACATCCCACCGTTTCTAAAAAAAAGGATCCAATGCCCTCCAACCTTCCTCCAGCAGCACCCTCCTCACGCAGTCCCTAACCCCCCTGTAGGGGCTCTGCTCCAGCTGAAGCCTTTGCTTGACGGTGTCCATGGGCATAAACACTGCATCGCTGGCGACAGTGGCAGAGACGCCGATGACGGCATGGGCAACAAGGTTGTTAGGGTTGCCAACAAAGAGGGCGCACTTGGAGAACTCGTAGACGGAGTAGACAACGTAGGCGGGGTCAACACCAAGGGCCATGGTAGGGAGGCCACAGTTGATGGCGAGGGAGCCCATAGGGCAGAGGATGGAGAGGCGAAGCGGAGGGAGAGGAGGGGCTTGCAGGGGGCACGCTCGCTTACATGTGGGTCTTCACAATGTCCACCAAGAACATGACGGTGAGCTCCACGATCCTGGCATTGGAACCCACCACCATGTACTACCAGAAGGGTAGCCCGCCATGGGTAGTGGAGAGCTCGCATGTTGCTGCTAGCTCGCCTCCTTCAAAAACTGAAAGCTCACATAGGCGTCCATCGTCATCATCAAGTGCATCTCTCTCTCTCTCTCTCGGGGGGAGAGGGAAGGAGGAGGGCTGACAAGGCAAAGGAGGGGACGAGGAAGTTGGGTGGAGGAGGAGGAAAGGCCACAAAAACCTTTTTTTTATATTAATTCCCCTTGGATCTCTAAAGTTAATATCCATTTGCATTGGGGATGGCCGACAACTAACTCATATGTTACAAGTGATAGAATTGGAAGAAGTTGAGGGCACAACTGATATTCCAAAAAAGGGAGGGCATAACTGATATTTATTGGAATATCTCAAAGGGGCACAACTAATAAAAACCTTATCATAAAATGTTAATCTTCTATAAAAGTAGGCAAACACCTAATACTTTCTCATTATCAAAATCTAAGTCAGTAACACAATACATGTTTTTTTTCACAAGTTCAACTAGTATAATTGGATATCATAAGTTCAACTAGTACTAGTTATAGATCTGGGTCTTCCTGTTAAATTTGTTGATATCATAAGCATGCTTAGCCAGTCTTTAACACATTTAAATGCTTTGTTATGACGGACTAATTACTCATCTTTGTACTTTAAATGTACACGAACTCGGCATGAAATGAGTAAGTTATATGCATACATGAACACCGTGAATGCCCATAGATGCAATGAAATAATGCTTAGGATCTAATCATGTCGGCCCAGGCAAAAATTTACAAACAGTTTGGTAAATTTTTTAAAATTAAAGCAATATTTTTTAAATCAGTGCTCGAGTTGAACCCAGCTTCTACAGATCATCTACATTACAGAATAATTACTCATCTTTCATGCTGAACAAAGACCAACCAGATCACCGCAATTCCGATGCGGTGGGCTGTTTCATATTATTCAAAACTTCGATCATGACCTCTTCCTTTCCTTATAATAGGACCAACTGAATCAAAAGTCGCAAAAATAATGGCATAACACAATGAATCTGAATAACGAATTACTGTGAGCAGTTCAATACCTCAAGAACAACGATCAGAAGCTCGACTGGCCGCCCAAAATCGTTATTTCTCCGTATGCACAGTGGTGTTGCGGCTCATGTATACATTTTTTTCTTTTACTTTGGAAAACAATCACTTGTCCATTGAAAGTAGAATTTTTTGAACGTTTAATACATATGGTGAACCTTTTCTCGCCTTCTCAACAATCTGTTGGATCAAACTCCTCCCTTCTTCGTCGTCGATGTCATCGTTCTCGCCACCATCCACATCATCGATTCTGAGTTCACTTTCCCACTCTGTCATCAACTCCAACATGCCTGCCTTCTCTTGTAAGTGGCCATCGCTCGCCAATGAACCAAGTGCATAACTATCCAATGCCCACGAGTGTCCACCATCATCATCACAGAAGTCATCTCCTGACATCTTTCCGCTCGTCTGAGACGATGATGGTGGTTTCTCTTCTGCCTCGCTCATCCTCGCGAACTCGTCGTAGGCCTCGTTGTAGGCATCCAGTGCATCCCCAGAAAGATTTATGCATAGAGGTTGCACCACCGTTGTTGCTGGCTCTGCAACCGTCGGGCTTTCCTGGTTGGACGAGGATCCCATGTCGCTGCTCGTGTTCAAAGATTCCATCACCTCCGATTCCATGAAACGGAGGTGCCTCTGGCTATGGGCAAGAGCAACCTCGAGTTCCCTGATGCGTTCCTCAAGCCTGGATTGCTTGAGCTCATGCAGTCGCAAGCTTAATTCTGTAGGCGAAACCGAATAGTTAGGTGGAGGGGTCCGACTTGTAGAGATTCCTCTCGAGTTGCGGTGAGAGTCATCACGGTCATCCTCCGTATGTTTGAGCTTATCTATGCACAGTTCTCCTTCGACTACCTCTGCTACCTGTTCATCCAACTGCACCCAACACTAGGTCAAACACGAGGAAAAATATAGTTGGAAGGATACATAAATTATATTCAATCAGTTAAATAATGCAACCGGTAAGGCCTAACGGTTTTCAAAAAATATAATGCTGCCTTAGCTGAAATTTAGCATGTTCTTATTTCGAGAAGATATGTTAACATGATAAAATTCTTGATTTGAGACACTCATATAAGTTGTACAATATAATATTGATCAAGGACAATATATGTGAGATATCATGACCATAAATGATGGTCTTTACATGACATTATATGCTAAGCATTGCAAAGATTCTTTGATAAAAAATGGCGAAGCCTTCTCCCACTTCAAGTAGGGTCAACTACATGGATTCTTGCTCAAATCCACGTTGAAGAATAATGATTTTAAATAAACCCTCGAGCGGAAACATGTACTCAAACAAATGATTGATTCTTATTTCTTATGCACACTTGCTATTTGTTTTGGATGATTTTTGAAGAATGACATTGCAAACTATGTTGACCTGGAGCCTCTGCTGTACTCTGTGATAAGAAAATTCCTTTAAAAATTAAAGGAAAGTTTTACAAAGCAGCTGTGAGACATGCTATGCTCTATGGATCTGAATGTTGGCCTGTAAACCATAGACATGTGCAGAGAATGGCTGTAGCAGAAATGAAAATGCTAAGGTGGATGTGTGGACACACACGTAAAGATCAGATTCGGAATGATGCAATTAGAAAGAAAGTTGATGTAGCTCCGATCGAGGAAAAGATGCGAGAAAACCACTTAAGATGGTTTGTTCATTTGCAAAGGAGATCAACTGATGCACCGGTTAGGAGATCCGAGGTTGGGATGTTGAGCCGGCTAAGAGAGGGCGAGGACGGCCCAAGAAGTGTTGGAAAGAGACTATACGAAGGGATCTTAGTTTTGTGGATATAAGCCCGGGATTGATCCACGATAGATTCGAATGGAGACGAAGAATCCATGTAGCCGACCCTACTTAATTGTGGGAAAAGGCTTTGTTATCGTTGTTGTTGTTGTTGTTGACATTGCAAACTATTTTCCTAACACGTTTTCAAAAAAAATCATGAAAACACTTTCAAACTGAGCTTTTAATCCTACTAAATCTATTTATTTTCAACAAATTTTACAAGTTGAATCTCTCTTTCGTCCTCCCCCAATACTGTTGATTCAGACTTTTTTCTCTTGGATATTTCGAAAAAAATGTGCACTCTGTCCGTTCCCAACTGCAAGCTTCCATCTTACTTTGAACATCAGGATGAAATGGATGTTCCCTCAAGATTTTTTTGGCTTATACCTAATTGCTTAGCTTCTTACCGATTTGACCGCAGATAAATTGCCTTTGCCATGTTCTTTCGGAATTCTAAATGGTTTTTTACTTCTATTGCCGTCTCATAACTTCCCTTATTTGGAAAAGCTACAGTGACACACACATGCTTGCGTGCACATATCTTACACATACACGAAACCTAAGTTATAATTTAAAATCAACATTACCCAATTTAACAACATTCTAATCACATACCCCATCTCTAGCAATCCAAAAGTTGTAATTAGTTCATCTTTAATCCCACCTCTCATCTCTAATCCTAGCGGGTGTATGCATGTGTGTTAGAATACTTCGATGTTTATTCCATAGAGCCCTCGGGTCTCTTATATAGGGAGAGAGCCCTTGGGTAAATTACATGAGAGGTACATAAAGAAACAGAAATAATAAGTAACATTAACAACACACAACTATCTCTACACTCCCCCTCAAGATGGAGCATAGATATCTATCATGCTCAGCTTGGAAGAACATCTCTGGAAAGGTCCTCTGAGCAATGGCTTTGTGAATATATCTGCTGTCTGGTCCTCGGAGCTGACGTGAGACGTGGAGATGAAGCCCTTCTGAATCATGTCCCTAGTGTAATGGCAATCCACCTCTATGTGTTTTGTTCTCTCATGGAAGGCTGGATTGTTGGCAATGAACAACGCTGCCTGATTGTCACATTGCAGGTTCATAGGCAACGAAACTTCAACATTCAGATCTTCTAGGACTGCTTTAACCCACATCATTTCAGTGCTTGCCTGTGCCATGGCCCTGTACTCGGATTCGGCACTGGATCTTGCCACAACAGTCTGCTTCTTGCTTTTCCAGGAGACTAAGGACCTTCCTATGAAGATAGCAAACCCAGAAGTAGACTTACGATCCCGTGGACATCCTGCATAATCCGCATCTGCGCAGGCTGAAATAGCCAAATCCGTGCCTTTCTTGAACAGCAACCCTGTGCCTGGTGAAGACTTCAGATATCTCAATATCATGTACAATGCATCCATATGTACTTGCCTCGGCTGCTCCACAAATTGACTCACCCGGTTTACTGCAAGTGCAATATCCGGTCGAGTTATAGTGATGTATAAGAGCTTGCCCACCATTTCTCTGTACCTTCTCTTGTCCACCTCCTCAGTGTCATCATCGTACAGCTTCATACTCGGATCCATTGGTGTACTTGAAGGTCTGCATTCAGTCATTCCTGTTTCAGCCAGCAAATCTGTGACATATTTTCTTTGAGTCATCACCATTCCTTGTGCATTTCTTGCAAATTCTATCCCCAGAAAATACCGTATAGTGCCTAGATCCTTTGTAATGAACTGACTGCCCAACATAGACTTGGTTATCTCAACCCCTTGTGCATCATCTCCAGTAACCAATATGTCATCAACATATACCATAACAACGATGGTACCTCTAGGAGTCTTCCGGACGAACAGTGAGTGATCCGCATTTGATCTTCTGAAACCTTGTTGTTCAATAAGCTGGGAGAGCTTCTGGAACCATGCACGAGGACTCTGCTTAAGGCCATAAATAGCCTTATGAAGTCTGCATACCTTCTGAGTCTCCCCCTCAGCAGCAAACCCTGGTGGCTGCTGCATGTAGACTTCCTCCTGTAGATCACCATACAAGAAAGCATTCTTAACATCAAGCTGGAATATGGGCCAGCCACGTACCACAGCAACCGATAGAAGAATGCGAAGGGTAGAATGTCGCGCCACTGGTGAAAACGTGTCCAGGTAATCTACCCCATATGTCTGTGTAAACCCTCGTGCTACAAGCCTTGCCTTGTATCTGTCAAGACGACCATCTGCATGATATTTGACTGTAAAAACCCACTTGCAGCTTACCACAGACGCACCTGGAGGAATAGGGACTAGAGACCAGGTCCCTCGGGATTGTAAGGCATGCATCTCCTCTTCCATTGCTAAACGCCAGCATTCAGTCTTCATGGCATCCTGATATGTCCGTGGTATCTCAACTGATGATACAGCAGCGGCAAACTTCTGGAAATCCCCAGTGAGACGATGAAAGGAAACATGAGAGGCTAGAGGATATGAGACACACTGTCTTCGCTGTTTCCTATGAGTAATAGGCCGGTCCAAGTCATCCAAAACAGTGCTGACCGGTTGATCCTCCTCCTGTGGTACAAGCTCCTGCACATGTGCATTATTTAACCCATCACTAATGTCAGAACATACCTGAGGCGTGCTGGATGGTTGAGATGTAGCTTGAGCGGGGCCCGTGCGTCTCGTGTAGAACTTAGGAAAAGGAACAACTGGGGGTGGTGGTGGTGGTGGTGGCGGGGTTGGTGGTGGTTGTGTTATTTAAGACGCTGGAGTAGAGGACGGACCCAGGCTTGGAGGTGGTGGAACATAGACTTGGGAGTCTGATGATGTGGAGGGGACCAATCTGTCACCTGCAGGGGAGAAGTACATGACAGGTTCGAAGAATGTAACATCTGCACTCACATAGTATTTGTTATTGACAGGATCATAGCAGCGGTACCCCTTCTGTGTCCTGGAGTAGCCCACGAAAACACACTTGATAGCCCTAGGGGATAGCTTATCAAGTCCCGGAGATAAGCGGTGAACAAAAGCGACAGTGCCAAAAACCCTAGGTGTCAATGTAAACAAGTCTCTGTCCGGAAAGAGAACAGAGATTGGAGACTTTTCCCCAAGAATAGTTGTAGGCATTCGATTGACCAAATAGCACGCAGTAAGTATAGCATCACCCCAAAAGGTTAATGGAGCACAACTCTGAATAAGTAAAGTGCGAGCAATGTCAAGGAAATGTCGATGTTTTCGTTCGGCAACTCCATTTTGTTGAGAAGTGTAGGGACATGTGGTTTGGTGGACAATGCCTTTAGATGAAAGAAAGCTGGCAAGAGAGCGAGTGCAGAACTCCAATGCATTGTCAGTACGCACATACTTAACAGTAGATGAAAAAACATTCTGAACTTCATTAATTAGATTTTGAATAACATTTCCTGCTTCAGATTTATTCTTGAGAAGAAAAGTCCACGATACTCTGGAGAAATCATCAACCACAACTAGATAGAACCTGTGCCCCTGGTGATCCGGGATACGACTTGGACCCCAAATATCTATATGGAATAATTCAAACGGGGAGCTACTGCTCCGACTCTGACGACCGGGGAAGCTAGACCGATGGTGCTTCCCCAACTGACATGCTTCACATCGAAAAGAAGAACTCGGAGATATCTGAGGCAGGAGGTGACGCATCTTCTGCAGCGGTAGATGACCGAACCGAAGATGCCAGGTGTATGGAGAAACAGAGGCCTGGGTATGCAAGGAGACACCAGCGTAGGAGCTACGAACGAGACGATAAAGGCCATTTTGCTCAGAACCACAGCCAATCACCCTGCCCGTCAGTATGTCCTGAAAAATAACAGACGATGGGTCAAAAATAGCACGACAGTGCAAATCACGTGTAATCTGACTAATAGATAAAAGGTTCATCGAGAATTCTAGAGCATGTAGCACATTCTGTAGGTGCATAGAGGGTAGCAAAGCTGTCTCCCCCTGACCGATGATAGGAGACTGAGTGCCATCCGCAATGAGTACAGAGCGACCTGGCTGAACAGCCCTGTATGACTGCAGAATATCTCTCTCACGGCAAAGATGATGGGTAGCTCCAGAGTCGACAATCCATCCTGTGAGATCATGACTATGAAATGGGGCTGAAGGGCTACCTGAGGCACTGGCTGAGGCCGATGTACTGGCTGACGCCGAAGCCGCAACATCAGAAATATCTGCACCCTCTGATGAAGAAGATTGTGGCATGATATCCCGAAGTCGTGCCACCAACTCCTCGAACCTGTGATCTGAAGTAGACGCAGATGGACCCTGAACATGATCAGCTACTCGTGCAGATGGAGGAAACCCATGCTTGGAATAGCATGTATCCTCCGAATGACCAGTGCGGCGACAATATGAGCACGTAGAGCGTATGCGGCCTCCACGGCCACGTCCACCACTTCCCCTGCCACGAAACGAAGACGAACTACCACGTCCCCTGGAGACTGCCATTGCTGACGGAGTCGCAGTCGCTATATTGGATGGAACAGGTACACGGCTGAGCCGCCTGTATACATCTTCTATTGGTGGGATGGTGGCATCTGCCAGTATCTGAGCACGTGCTGCCTCGTACTCCGGATCGAGGGCAGCGAGTAATACGCCAACCATAGTGGCGTTGCGGAACGTCTTCTGCTGTTCCGGCGTGGCTGTAAGAGGGATGGTGCTGTAGAGCTTCTCGAACATGCCACGAAGCGACGTGTACAGGGAATGAAGGGGCTTCCCGTTCTGCTTCGTGGTAAATATATCATGCTGCAACTGGAGCATCTTCGTCTCATTACGGACCTGAGAGTACGTCATAGCCAAAATATCCCACATCGCCTTAGCGGTGGGCTGGTGAAGGACGTCATTCGCTATCTCCATCGTGAGCGTACCTGAGAGCCATACCTTGGCGTACGCATCATCAGCCTCCCATGAGGCATAGATCCCTGTCTTCTCCGGTGGTTCATCCTCGGTAAGAATATGCTTCTTACCGCACGACTTCATGAGACTGAGGAACTGCATCGCCCACAGTTCGTAGTTGGTCCCGTCCATCTTGACGATTGGTGCCGAACCTTTGAAGGCACCTATGGCGGGCATATCGATCTTCTGATCTGACATAGTACCGGAGAAGAATAACTACTGATAGACCAAGAAAATTGTCTACCAAGACCTTGTAGGATTCAAGTGCATAGGTAGACGATTATGCACTTGAATCAAACATGATGCCGAGTCCGAAGAACGCGGTACCCCTGCAGCGAGTAGAGGCTTTGAGAGCCTCTACTTTGACACGAACGACTGCTGGAAGAGGACGGCGGCGGACAGCAAGTGGAGCCCTACGGCAGGGGCTCGCCGGCGGTGGTAGGGGCTAGCGGCGGTGGTTGGGCTGGCAGCAGGGATCCGGCGGTGGGTGGAGGAGCCCGACAGGGGCTGGCAGCGGTGGAGGAGCTCGGCGAAGGAGGCGGCGGCGTGAGAGTTGGGCCCGGAGGGGGTTGGGCGCCGAAACCCTAGAGAGGGGGGGGGGGTGGAAAAACCCTAGGTTAGGGTCATGGCTCTGATACCATGTTAGAATACTTCGATGTTTATTCCATAGAGCCCTCGGGTCTCTTATATAGGGAGAGAGCCCTTGGGTAAATTACATGAGAGGTACATAAAGAAACAGAAATAATAAGTAACATTAACAACACACAACTATCTCTACAATGTGTATGCAATGTGTCTGTGTGTATATATGTAGATGTGCCTTTCATCCTAACAATCACAACAAGGGTTTCAGACGTATCCGGTGTATTTTGAGTTACACAACAATATACATACATGTGTGTGAATTGTAAATTCATGTGTTTGCTTCTTTGTGCAAGATATCTGCAACATGTGTGTTAGTAGTACTATAACTAACAAATATTGAAACTAAAACCATAAAATGGAGACAACAGCTTCTTGTAAAAGAGATGGCTCCGGAGAGAGCAGGTATGCGGGACCTTCATCGGAGCGTGACGTGAAGGAGGGCGAGGCGAGAGGGCGACGTTAGAGAGTTCTGTTTTGCAGGAGGCGGCCGCGATGTCGGGGAAGGTCGGGAGAACACTTCTTCTCATAGACGGTGTTTGAAGTGCGGCCTGATGGGTCACATAGCAAGATGGTGTCCCGCGCAAGATCCTATCTGCTACCGTTGTAGGGTGGAGGGGCACCATTGAAAGGATTGTCCCTTGGGGTTTTCCAAGTCGGATGTGGGCGGTGGCTCCGTGAAGATGGACGGTGTGGTGGGCCATGACGATCTCTTGGAATGGGTACTAATTGCAGAGGAATCTTCCGAGGAGTTGAGGGCGGTGGTTGCGTGAGTTCGGGCACACGACATAATGCATGGAAGATGCGGGTTTGGCTTTTAGATCAAAGTGGGCACTATGTGTCCGGGGATTTCGAAGCGGATGAACTGACAGAGTTCTTGGAGCAATGGTGGTGGGTTAATCCCAACCTACGGTGTGTGGTGAAGACCTCGATTGTGAGATGGGGTGAAGGTGGCCACCTTGCAATGGGTGGTGGAGGTGAAGGGGCTACCGATGAGATGCCGTGACCTTCGGTCTGTCAGAGACATGTTGCGACATGTAGGGGCGGTTGAGAAGATTCTTCGATCGGGGCTAAAGACAGAGTGACGGTTGGGATGTGATCGTTCTAATGAGTGGTGTTCGGAGGGTCGTGCCTCCGAAGATTATCCTTCGGGTCGGAAGGGTGGAGTTCGTACTTCTTTTGGCAAATGTAGAGGAGGAGGTGATGCATACAATGGCGATGTCAATGGTGCCGGAGGGCTTCGTACCGCTTCTGATGGGTTGGCGAAGGGAGAGAGTTGGCCAAATGGTGTTCCTCGACCGGACGATCGACCAACGATGACTTCGGTATCGGGTTACGGTCTCACCGCAGTGGCAAGGGTGAGATCCTCGCTCTGTCTCGACAATGTCACCTCGAGATTTTAAGGCTAGATCGTCGAGTGCGATTGAGGACCTTCCTTTTTTGGGGTTTTCAATCATTCGATAGATATTTAAACAAGGGCATCGACAACTGTAGCGGGAGTTGTCGGTTCGAGTCCTGACACGATAACCACTGACTCTTTTGGGGCAGATGGACCACTCAGTTGGATCCGACAGAATCCAGAGCAGTGGTGGGCCTTGTGGAAATGGGCATTGCATACTCTTTGTTTTCAGATCTGACTGATGGACTGGGTTTATAAAGGACCCGGTTGGGGTGGACTCGTCTCTGGTACGTCGCGATTGAAGTTGGGGTCCCCTAGTCATGCGTTTCGCATGGGGGAATCTCCACTGTCCTTGCTTCCGATGGGGGCATACCCTCTAAAGTTGTGATTGGAAATAATGCTGCTGAGATGGCGGGGAGCTCTGCCTCGGGGGGGGGGGGGTGAGAGATGGCAGAAAAGGAGCTTGACGATATAGAGTTGAAGAGGTGCATTGGGCGGTGTCCTTGGCGAGAGACGGAAAATGGAGAAGCGTATTTTGGCATTGGAGTGAGCTCGAACAGAGAGAACGTTGACATTGGGGGACGACAACGGAAGAGTGAAGGGAGATCCGATCTTATCCTTCTCTCGCAAGAGGAGGAAACCATATGCACAAATGTGGTTGGAACGAGAGTTGGAAGATAAAGCTTGGGGACTTTGATCCCTGAGTGGGCAGGTCCACCTCGATCGTGGTACCCATGATGGAGAATCAGATGGATGGCAAGAGGCGGTCCTCTGATGTTTGAATTCTATGATCGACATTGACGTGCGAGTTGTAGAATGCCTTGGGGTATTCATTCCCGTCATTAACCCTCCAAGTGGATCATCATGAAGATTGTCACATGGAACATGAGGGGGTTGTGGAATAGGGAAAAGACACGGGTTGTTGGCGAGTGTGTGAGTTCTTGACGTACATATGTAGTTTTCTTGCAAGAGTCTAAGAATGCAAGCTGTGATCCTTTGATTTAGAGTTCTATGGGAATTCGGAGTAATACCGACAGTGGGAGTGTGGATGGTGTAGTGTTGGCTTGGGATGTAGATGTGTTGTTGGCTATTAAAGAAAGAATAGATATTAGGTCGGTTTCTGTAGTGATGGAGCTGAAGTCCGGAATCGTCATTTTTGTTGCTTACTTTGATGTACGTGTTTCTGGGGGGTTGGGGGGGGGGGTGACCCCGCTTTGTGGGAGGAGTTGAGATCAACTAGAAGGGACTTCCCGAGTATGGCCTCAAATTTCAGTGAAATTCGGTCGAATTTCTATCGAATATTGATACCCAGTCGAAATCGAAATTCGATCGAAAATGATCGAAATATGGAGGTCCTAGTACAAAAATGATCGAAATGACCGAAATTCCGGTCGAAATTCCACCAAAATTATGTTTTGGTCGATACCGAAATGGTGACCGAAACCGGCATTTAGGCCTTGTTCCCGAGCATCCCTTAGATTGTCGGTGGCGATTTTAATGTGACATTACTTGCCTCGGATCGCCTGGGGTGATCGTGGCAGACAGGATCTGGGATCAATTGACTTCATGGAGTTTATTGGGGAGATGGCTCTGGAGGTGCTTGATGCAACGAATGGAGATACAACTGACGGAGCACTTTCTCGAGATCCCATTTGGATCATTTTCTAGCATCTGTTGAATTAATGGAGTTGTTCACGTTGTTCATTGTACGGGCTCTTCCTAGATCGAGATTGAATCACACACCTATCTATTGGGAGACGAGTGAGGGGACGATTCCAAGTCGTTGTTCAGATTTGAAAGATCCTGATTGCTGGATGATGGGTTCAAAGAGATGGATACCAACTGTTAGAGGTCTTTGCAGGTGGAGGCTCAGCTATGCAAAGGTTAGCTCAGAAGATCGTAGGGTTACGAGAGGTTCCGATGAAATATAGGACAGAGATTCATCGGAGCAGAGGTGAGTGTCGTAACAATGCTGTGAAGGAGATGCTAGATTGGATGGGGACAGAGACGAACATGATCTTAGCCTGGAGGAGTTGCAGTCACGAGGAGAACACCAGAAGGTTGTTGCGAAAGACAAGCAGAATGAGGTAGAGTGATGACAGAGGTCTAGACAGAAGTGGGCAAAAGAGGGAGATGCAAACACGAGGATTTTTCACGCATTTCTAGTAGGAGGAGAAACATGATACACGACTTGCATGTGGAGGGGAAGAGGATCCGTGGAGACGGGGCGATAGGTACAACTGTTGTGGAACACTTTCGGATATTTTGCAGAATGTCACCATCTTTTTTTTTGAGCGAGAGAAGGGGCGGTCTCCCTAATTGGGACCCACCGCTGTAAGGTGTGTGTGTGTGTATATATATATATATATTATAAATAAAACCATAATAGTTACAAACTACATGACCCAAACTTTACATAACGCTCAACTATGCTCGACCGCATTCACAAAGTAAAGGCACCCCCCAAATTACATCATTTCTAGCCAAGGTCCTAAATGTCAGTTTCGGTCACCATTTCGGTATCGACCAAAACAGAATTTCGATGGAATTTCGATGGATTTTCGACCGAAATTTTGATCATTTCGGTCATTTTTTGTACTAGGACCCCCATATTTCGGTCATTACGGTCGTTTCGGTCGAATTTCGATATCGACTGCATATCGATATTCGACAGAAATTCGACGGAATTTCGCTGAAATTTGAGGCCATGTTTCTAGCACACCAAATTGCCCACAAAAGCGCAAAGATAGAAATTAATTTTTCTTGTCCCGTACCATAAGCCAACCTCAACTCCCTCCAGAAATTTGAGCTGTTCTCCCCAACGAGCCAATGTAATCCTGCCTCACCCCATACTCGAGCCGAACATGCACATGAAAAGAACATGGAATCCATATCTTCCCACCGCCTCTCTACACCTGTCACGCGTGCGGGGTCCTCCACCCCCAACATCTGCCCCCTTTGCTCCTTTGTGAAAATTCTGCCTCGCTGAAGTAACCATAGAAAAATCTTGATACAAACCGGGATATTGCATTTCCAAATCATACGCATGTACGTGGCCATCTGTTCCACCTCCCCCTCGTCCATCTCCACCAAATGTTGAGATGCCTTCTTGACCGAAAACCTGCCACCCCACAAGCGAAATGATCTCTTCTTTCCCCAGGCCCCTCATAACCCGCAAGCTCAGGGAGCATCTCCATGAAATCGTTGAATCTCTGTTCTGAAAGTTCCAAAGCAAAAGTTGGGCCCCAAGATCTCTGACCCCAAACCCGACGAACCGACACCTCCTTGTCCACTGCCAGTTGTAGCAACCTTCGGAATCTCTCCCCCAACGCACCACTCCCCATCCAGTTGTCCTGCCAGAAACGAAAGCCATCTCCGTTCCCACGGATTGGCCTGAAACCAGATGTCAACTCCGGAATCACCTGCACAATGCCACTCCATAACGAGGACGGAAGGTGGCCAGTTTCAATCTCCAATGAAATAGAGATCCTGTAAACGTTCATCATCAACCTGCATACCAAGTCCTCCGAATTGCCCTAAATCCTAACCACCCATTTTGCCACGAATGTCATATTCATCTCCTCCAACCGTAAAACCCCCAGTCCATCGTTTCCCTTTGACTTAGTAACACTCCTCGAGTCCGACAAATGAATACCCTTCTTACGCTACCTCTCATCTGACCAAAAGAACCTCCTCATCAACACCTCCATCTTTCTTCGCACCCCCACTGACAGTGGCCTTGTAGAACAAAAAAAGACAAGAATTGCCGACAGGACATGCTTAAGGAGAATCAATTTCCCTCCCCTAGAAAGAGTCCTCGCCTTCCACCCTGCCAACTTTCCCTCCATCCTCTCCAGCAACCCCTTCGAGTCCCTCGTCCTGTGCCTCCCAGCCACCAATGGTAAGCCCAGATATGTGATCGGCAAAGACGTCGATGGGCACCCCAACACCTCCGATGCACGCAGCCCCTCTGCTACAGAAAGCCCAAACGAAACCACTTTCCCCTATTCACCCCTTAGGCTCAAAAACTCCCCAAAAATCTCCATTATGCAAGATGCTCTCCGAATCTTCTCTTCCTTCGCCCCCAAGAACATCACCGTGTCGTCCACGTATTGTAGCAACTGAACTGATATGTCCTCCCTTGTGTAGCCCGAGCACCACCCCCCGGCCCCTACCAACCTCATCATAACCGTCGGAGCATCAACTACAATGACGAACAATAGCAACGCCAAAGGACAACCTTGCCTAATCCCCCGCTGAGATTGGAAGAAACCCCCTTCTGATCTTCCGTTTACTAGTACCGCATGAGAGGTCGTAGTTACACACCGCTTAATCCACGTAATCCATATGTTCGGGAACTCCCTCCTTCCAGTGAAGCCCATAAGAACCGCCAATCCAAGCAGTCGTATGCCTTAAAAGAAGTCGATCTTACAAAGCACCGCTTGATCTTTGTTTCTTTTCCAGTCGGTTACCATTTCAATAGCCATTACCAAACCGTCTGCCATCTGCCTCCCAGGGATAAAGGTCATCTACTTTGGAGAAATAATTCGGTGCAACACTTTTCCTCACGGTTCACGAGGATCTTGGAGATGATGCGGTAGATGGCGTTAGATAGCATAATCGACATGAAATCTTCCACCCTGGTAGGCACCTCCTTCTTCGGCAGCAGGACAGCAGTGCCTTGTTGAGCCTCTCGAACCCCTGATTACCTTCCCTAAATTCTGATAACACCTCCATGACATCTCCTTTCACCACCTCCCAGAACTCCTTGTAGACGCAAACTAGGAATCCGTCAGGGCCCGGTGCCCCCTGTGCGTTCAACTGGAAGAACACCCTCCTAGTCTCCTCCGAGAAAGCCTCCATCAACAAGTTCACCTCCCCGTCAGTTAACGGAATCTCTCCCTTCCCTTGCCATCCCCAACCCGCTTGAGGTCTCTTTCTCCCAAAATCTTGGAAATGCTCCAAGAGCACTGTCCCCACACGACCATCACCCTCAAAAGTCTGGCCAACGACCTCGACCGGATGGATGTAGTTCTTTCGCCTCCTTCCACTTGCCATAACATGGAAGATTCGCGTGTTCGCATCCCCCTCACACACCCACCACTGCCTAGATCACTGCCTGCCACCTCCTCCTTCCTATCCTCGCAGAGAATCACCTCCATGGAGCCCTTTTCTTTCCTGGGCGAGGTGGTTGGGAAGGGGGGCAAAGTCCTTGGAGCAGGGCCAACAAGAGACTTATTTCAGGGTTTATCAGGGAAGAGGTAAGCAGGATGGTTTTTGATCTCAATGCAGATGGCTGCCCTATACCAGATGGCCTTCCAGTTCTTTCTATAAGGAGTTCTGGGAGGTAGTGAAGAATGACGTCATGGGGATAGTGTTGGAGGTTCAGAGAGGCGAATAGAGGCATAGAGAAACTCAATAGGTCGCTTCTCTTTTTGCTACCAAAGGAGGGTGATGTGTGGATGGATGAGTTTATACCCATAGCATTTTCTAATGCTATTTACTTAATTGTGGCCACGGTGTTGGCCAACCGACTCAGAGGGGTTTTAGACGATCTTGTTCTGCCAGCTCAGACTGCATTTATTCTGGGACGACAACTGCTTGAAGGGCAATTATGACATCAGAGATGGTATCGATTTGGGAAGAGGAGAGGGGTCATTGGTTTCATCTAGAAGGTGGACTTTTCGAAGGCCAATGATAGTATATGTTGGAAATTTGTTTGGGCGTCGTTGGTCAGAAGGGGCTTCCGAATATCTGGATTGATTGGATGAAGAGATGCATCACAACATCCTCGCTCTTGGTGCTGGTTAATGGTAAATACGAAAGGGACTTCTTTCAACCGTAGTGGGGTAAGGCAGGGGGTGTCCCTTAGCACCCATGTGTTTGTCCTTACGTGCAGATGCACAGGCAATTATGTCAGGACCTGCAGAAGGAGGAGGGGTTCTTTAAGAGTTACTACATAGAGGATTTCTCGATGTCGATCTCGCAATACACAGATGACACCATTTTCTTCATAGAAAGGGGCATGGTAGAATGTAAGGCGATCGGGGCAGTGCTGGATATTTTTGGTGACTTGTAAGATCTGAAGGTTAATGGTGTAAATTTAGCTTTCATACCATTCGACCTTAGCTTAGAGGAGGCAACTTCTTTTATGGAGATCTTGGAGACAATACATAATAGTCTGCCTATCAACTATGTTGGCCTACCATAGATGTGTGGAAGATTTAGACAGGTTGACTGGTTGCCGGTAGTGGAGAAGTTGGAGAAGAAACTGGTAGGGTGGAAGGTGTTATATCTCTCAAGAGGTGGGACCGTGGGAGATTGGTTTTGGTGAAGGTTGTTCTCAATACAATACCTATTTTCTTCTTGTTCACAAGAGTCTTACCCATCGGAATTCGCAAGAGGTTGGAGTCACGGATGCAATGTTTCTTCTGATCGTCTAAACATGATCATGGTATTAAAAAACCGCCTCGAGGCGGTCCATTTTAGCCTCGAGGCATGCACCTCGACTCTACCCAGTGAGGCGTGCGTCTCAAGTGGCAGAGGCGTAGCCTCGAGGCGTTCCACCTCGAGGTAGTCGAGGCGTTTTCCGAGGCGTTTTGCCTTTTTTGAAGTTTTTTTTAATGATTTTAATGGTTTACATAGTGGTTTGAGAAGCTTATAAATATATACTTGTTTAGGATAATGATTATGCAAGTTAAATGCCTAAATCTGATGTTTCTTTTGTACCCATAACTTCATATTTACTATTAATTATGTCTAACTATTTCAGCAAACTGCTTCATATTTACTATTAATTATGTCTAACTATTAATTATGCCTAAATCTGATGTTTCTTTTGTGCCCAAAATAGAAGGATCCATATACCCGAATATAAATAGAATTGCTCTTGAAAATTTTCGTCGGGGGCACAACCCCCACACCCCTGCAGGGGAGGCACACCTGCTCCCCCTTAGACCTCCCCCCAGGCTCGCTGACCGGGCAACGAGACCCCCATATTGTTTGGGTATGGTATGGCAGGAGGGGTGCATACACAAATTCTTCAACAATGTTCACATGGTTAGGATTCAAGGCATATCAACAATTCGACATATATTTAATCGTACTTTTATTACAATAATATTTCAAAGATTTGTTCGAACAGGATAGGATTCCCGATTTCTCTCGCGGTCATATATTATATGTTAGACACATAACATAAATTTCTTCGACGTATATTTAATCGTACTTTTAATTACAATAATATTTCAAATAAATATGTATTGTTTAATTCTTTCACAATATTTATTGACGACGAATTACTTTTTTGATTGGATGAAAATGTGTAGAAAGGGATATGGTGTAGTTCTATCTTATATTTTGGGCAGAGAACATATAATTACACTGACATATATATAATTATAGTTTTATGCATAGTTTTCTTTATAAATCGAAGCTTACGCCTCGATCGCCTCGAGGCTACGCCTCGCCTCGATTCCGAGGAAAACGCCTCGTTCTGCCTTTAGTTTTTTTAAACCTTGATAATATGTTTTTTATGTCTTTTTTATTTAAACATGGTTAAAAAATATGATAATAAAGAAATTGTAGGGTCCACACAAGTAATCCCAACCCAGTAATGCAGGGTTGGAACTGAGAATATACGGTGTACCATTGTAACAAAACATGACCCTGCTATTCACAAAATATTATCCATTTTACTAACCCTACTGTTGGAGAGCTTTATGTTATATCACTATTTTACAGTTATTTATTTCTTTTGTCCGTAGTATGTAGTTTACCCATTACAGTTTCTCTCTTCTATATAAGAGAACTCTTGGGCTCTATGAATAAACACAAGTATTCTTTTTCCACATGGTATCAGAACGACGATCCTAGACCAAAGCCCTGAGCCGAAACCCAAACCCTACCATCCAACCCCGCCTTTTTGGCACGCCAACCCTTTATGCGCAGCAACTCCGTGCATCGCCAGCAGCCCCCAGCGGTACAACACTGTTGGTTGCTCCCAGCGACAACGCCACTACTCGAGCTGCTGCCAATGGCAGCGCCACCGCCCCCAGCAACACCTAACGTTGTCTCCTCACGGGTCCTAGCACCGACCGTGCTCCTGCAACCCCTCACGCATGATCGTGATGCTGTCTAGGTCATTTTGAAGTTCTAAGTTCATGGTTTTTGTCTGATTTCAGAGATTTTGGGTCCGATTTACTCTATTTTTATCAAAATCAGACCACAATGTCTAACGATGGTTGTGGTATGAGTCTAAAATCAGAATCATCTCATTTCATGTCCATTTAGACACGACACGATTGGTCTAAGGTCCCAATGATTGTACACGATGTCAGACAACAGAGTTGATACGTCATCTATGGGTGCCTTCAAGGGTCTCGCACCTATTGTCAAGATGGACGGTACCAACATGATTGGTCTAAGGTCCCAATGATTGTACACGATGTCAGACAACAGAGTTGATACATCATCTATGGGTGCAAGGGTCTCGCACCTATTGTCAAGATGGACGGTACCAACTATGAGTTGTGGGAAATGCAGTTCATGAATCTGATGTATTGCCATGGCAAGAAGCATATTCTGATGCATGATGAGACGGTGGACAAGACTGGGACCAACGCCTCATGGGAGGCTGATGATGCATATGACAAGGTGTGGCTATCTGGTACCATTTCTGTGGAGATAGCCAACGATATCCTTAATCAACCCACAACAAAGGCAACGTGGGACATTTTCACATGGACATACTCTCAGGCGAAGAATGAGTTAAGATACTACAACTCCAGCACGATATCTTCACGACCAAACATGGTGATAGTCCTCTTCACGTCCTATATAGATCTCTGAGGGGTATGTTTGAGCGACTTCACAGTTACATACCCCTGAGGCCTCTCCAGAGCAGCATAAGACCTACATAGAGGCAAGGAACAACACTTTTCGGGGACTAGGGAACCCCGGAGGAGTGGGGCGTGGGAAGTCGGGCATTCCAGAGAGAGTTCGTTGGGAGGTTCGGAGATTTGAGAGAGGCAGGACGAGAGAGCGTGAGGTAGGCGGTTTTTCGGGGGCGCGAGGTCCCGCTGAGTAGGGTGTCAGGCGAGATGATGGCTGGGTGGCCGTTTTGCATCGGAAAGCAGGGCGGCGGTGCTTTAGATACGGGGAGCGGGGTCACTTGGCATCTTCGTGCGCTCTTCCACCGCGATGCTTCGCTTGTGGTGGGGTGGGCCATCGGCGTAGCCGGTGTCGGGTGTCTCGGGTGTCAGAGAGTGAGACTCGGCCTGGTTCGGAGAAAAGGTTGCTCGTAGCCTCTTCGATGGAGGAGATGGTCAGTGGTGCGGGGAGCCTATTGCGAAGGACGTTACCTCTGTGCCTGGATCCATCTCGGCTATGGGCGGACGAGTATAGAGTCTACTTGTTGGGGTTGGTCGGGAGGGTGTAAGCGAAGCCCTGTTTAAGGAGGTGGTGGAGAAAGAGCTTGCTTGCTGCCTTGAAGCCGGTTTTAAAGGTGACGTTATTAGTTTGGGGCCAAGGAGGGTTTGCGCCCGTGGCCTTTCGGATCAGCAGAGGACGAAGCTGCTGGCTACCAGGGTGGACGGACTAGTGTCTTGGAGGCTTCCCAGATTTGCGGATGGGGCGGAGGTGCGATATGTTGCCCGCGTTACGCAGATTCGTGGGGCTCCATTCCTGTCGCGCTCTACCGGTGTTTTGGCGCGGGCGCTTGAGCACTTAGGGACTGTTTCAGAGATCATTGATGATGGTACGTCACTGAGCTCCGACCCGGAGGTGACGCTTGTTAGGCTGGAGTGCCCGGCGGGCACCCCATGAATCAGAGGCAGTTCTGGCGGTGGGGCGCTTCTCCTTCGGGCTTCGTGTCCGGGCTGCTCGACCCGCCACGACCGCCGCTCTAGGCGGGTCACGAGGCGGGCGATTTGTCTTCCACTCCGGAAGATGAACGGTCGTCTTGGGACGCCTGAAGGCGCGAGATGGACGTGGTCGGTTCGGAGCGGGGAATATCTGCGTACATGGAGAAACCGTTATCTCGTGACATGGCTTGTGACGGTTCCACTTCGGGTGGTTTTATTGCAGGACCGGCAGATGATCCTTTGACCAACGTTCTGAATTCCTGGACCACTGAGATGGATCCCTCTTGGCGGATCAGGAATGCGGATCTGCTCCTCTCGTCAGGTGAACTCGAGGGTTCGAGACGCGCTTGGATCCGAGTGGCGGGCGGGCAGGGTTCTACGGCATTTGGATCCTGGTCGGGACAATATCAAGATTCGGGTCAGCTTTGGAAACAAGGGTGCTTCTTTGGCTCGTTCGTTGTTCAGAATTTATGGGGACCTGTGGGGAGCCCTGGCCTCGACCCTTTCAGGGCAATTAAAGCTGGGGGCATCTCCTGGACTGTCATAACGACGCCCGCATGCTTGTTGATGGGGACGACCCTGTGGTTGGGGGATCTCACGTCCTGGTTTTGGAACAGGTCTGTGGTGATGGGTCGAGCAGAGATGACTGGCACGATATGACGAGTAAAGTAGAAGCAGGGGACGGAGAGCGAGGAGCATGCGTGGACCAGAGCGACGTGGAAATTGCGGAGTCAGAAAAGAAATCCAGCCAAAAGATATAGAAGGAGACTTCGCTCGCGTGTTGCGAAGGTGGAAACCCCCATCATTTTAGAGAGGAAGATTTCCATAGCAAGGATGACAGGGGTGGTCTCCATGGGGGGTTCTCAAAGTGGTTCCAAATGAAGATATGCATGGAATGTAAGGGGTCTGGGTGACCCAGACAAGAAGCAGGTCTTGGGGTCGAGATTCGTTGAATGGGGCTGTGACATTGTCCTTTTGCAGGAAACCAAATTGGAGAATATGTCGTCTTTGGTTTGGAAGTCCTTTGGGGCGGGGTCGTTGTCGGATTTCTGTGCTGTGGGGGCAGATGGTACAACGGGAGGGATGGTTGTTGCATGGAAAGGGGATTCCTTTGCTTCTGAGGGCGGAGCTGAAAGGAACGCATGTTCTCACGGTGCTTCCGGAGTGCTGCTTGTCGGGTTCCTTTCTCGCGCTGTCTTGCGTTTATGGGTCGTGTCAGCCATCGACGAGGAATCAACTGTGGGCTTGATCTCAAGGTGTCCAGAGAGGCGTTCCAGGAGTACCCTTGGTTGGTGGGTGGTGACTTTAATGTGACTTTGTTCACCTTCGACAGATCGAGGCTTGGGGGGAGGGGGGTAGGATCTGTTGTCGAAGGATTTCCTTGATTTGGTGGATTTGTTGGAATTGGTGGTTATGGATGCGAGTGGTTTGAAGTTCACTTGGAGGAGTGCGGGATCTAGATCTCGCCTTGATCGGTTCTTGGCCTCTGCAGATCTGTTGGACGCCTTCCCTTTGGCTTGCGTCACTGGCAGACCCATAACCCGTTCGGATCACAACCCCATTATATGGGACTCTGGTGAGTCCCCTGTCGCGAGGGGCTTCTTTCGTTTCAAGAAAGCTTGGTTGATGGAGGACTCCTTCCGGGAGGTGGTGGAGTCGTACTGGTCCAATACACTGGTGGATGATTCTGCGGTCGCGAGATTTGTTCAGAAATTAACGTCTTTGAGGGGACGGCTTTGCGAATTTAAAAAGGCTTCAAGGGAGACCCGACGTGCGGTCAGGGAGGAGGCGGAGCGGATGGTCAGCGATCTGGACAACTTGGAGGACTCGAGGCCTCTGACAGGGGAAGAGGTAAAGCACAGAGCGGACGCGCAGACGAAAATAAACGAGAACAAGAAGAGAGTCGTTGAGTGGAAGCAGAGATCCAGGCAGAAGTGGATTGCAGAGGGTGACGCCAACACGGCTTTCTTCCACTGTGTGGCTAGTGCTAGACGTCGCAGAAACGCCATCAGGTCGATGGTGTTCGATGGTGTTAGAATCGATGGCAACCGTGAGGTGGGAAGGGCCACTGTGGACTACTATAGAGACCTCTCTTCCAGAGGGGCGAACATGCAATGGAAGTGGACTGGACTGGGCGCGACATGGGTATCTGATTCCCATGCTTCCAACCTTACCCGGGAGGTGTCCATGGAGGAGGTGGAGGCGGCAGTTCGGGACCTCAATGGCGAGGGGGCTCCGGGTCCGGACAGTTTCCATGTTTCCTTCTATAGGTAATTCTGGGGACTGATGAGGGAGTAGGTTCTTGGGGTTGTCATGGAGTGCTGCCTTTGCAATGCAGGGTTCGAGCGCGTGAATAAGGCGATGTTGATTCTTATCCCAAAGCGGGAGGGTACCGATAGAATCGAGGACTTTAGACCCATCGCGGCCTCTAATGCGCTATACTTGATTGTGGCCAAGGTTTTTGCAACAAGATTGATCAATGTGCTTGATCTCATCATTTCCCCATCCCAATCGGCGTTTGTTCTGGGGAGACAGATTGCGGATTGTTTGGTGATTGTGTCCGAAATTCTCGCCGATTGGAAGAGATGTGATAGGAAGGCCATGCTATGGAAGGTGGGACTTTGAGAAGGCTTATGATACAGTTGATTGGAAGTTCCTCTGGATGGCAATGCATAGGAGGGGTTCCCTCCCCTCTGGATTTCGTGGATGAAGCGATGCGTGACTACAGCTTCGATGACGGTGCTCCTCAATGGGCCGCATGAGGGGGGTTTTTTTTCAGCCTCAAGAGGAGGGTGAGGTAGGGCTGCCCTGTGGCCCCTTGTTGTTTATCTTGGCTTCCGACGTTCTTGCTTGCATGGTGGACCGTGTTCAGAATTGCGGTGTCACTAGAGGATACTCCAAAGATGACTGAGGGCCCCCTCATCCAATACGCAGACGACACCATGTTTTTCATTAAGGGGGGTACTGACGAGGTCTCTGGTATGGCGATTACTCTCGAGATTTTTAGTGAAATGTCGGGCTTGGTCCAGAATCGTGGCAAATCTAAGGTAGTGACATTTTCTATGGTTGACGAGGAAACCTGACAGATGTGGGCATCTACCGGGTACGGCATGCACGGGACTCCCTATCCACTATATTAGATACCTCTGACTGCTGGCAGGGCTAGGAGGGCAGATTGGCTGCCCCTGGTGGAGAAGTTAGAGAAGCGGCTTGCGGGGTGGAAATCCTCTGTCCTATCTAAAGGCGTTCGTCTTGTTTTTCTGAAGGTCGTTCTGGTGGCTATCATGGTTTACATCTCTTCCACGAGGCTCCTCCCAAAGGGGATTAGGAGGAGACTCAAGTGCTTGATGCGGCGGTTTCTATGGAGGAAGAACGGAAGTGGTTCGACTGGCATACCTCTCATCAACTGGGACATTATCACGCTGCCGAAGAAAGAGGGCGGACTTGGAGTCAAGAAGATGGAGTTGCTCAACGAGGCTTTATAGCTGAAGTGGATGGCCAGGGTGTGGGGAGATGGTACCGATCTTTGCTCGACCATTCTGCATCGAATTTACGTGCCAAGTGGTGCTGTGCCTGTGCCGGAGGTGTATGACAGGGGGTTGAGACCTTCACCCTTGTGGAAGGGCATATTATCGATGGCGCCGAGGTTCCGGGAGCTATTCAGACCAGTAATAGGGATCGGAGAGATCTTCGCCTTTTGGAGGGACGATTGGTCGACTGGGGGTTGTCTTTGCGACCGCTTCCCCTGTCTTTTTGCATTGGCTGCGGATCCGGAGACGAGGGTAGCTAATTGTTGGTCGGATGGGAATTGGATGCCTCTTTTTCGGTCTAATTTCTCCTATCAGCGATTAGAGGAGTTTCTCGGCTTGTTGGAGTCGCTTAGGGAGATGCCCGACCCTTCACATGGGCAGGACCATTGGGTCTGGCGCAAAGGGAGCTTCTCCGTTAGAAAGGCATATGCTGTAATCAGCCGGCTGCCGCCTTCTTTTTCTTCTGTTATGGAGAGAGACTGTGGATTTTTTTGGGGGCTCGGGCTTCCTGAGAGGATGGGTTTCTACATGTGGTTGTTTCGGAGGGAGCGACTGATGACGCAGGAGAGATGCTCAAGGCTTCTGGGGTCAGTGTCGGACAGGTGCCTCCTCTGTGGGCTGAAGATTGAATCTATGGGCCATCTCTTCTTCAGGTGCACTACTACGAGGACGATTTGGGCCGATGCTGACCTGGTTTGGGTAAATACGGATAGCGTTGCCTCCTTCTGCGGGTGCCTGTGACAGCCAAGAGCCTTTCACTAGGGAACTGCTCCACCCGATAGCCGTGGTTTGGGTGCTATGGTTGGCTAGCAATGCGCTGGTTTTCTCTGGGCAAAAGTTTTATAAGGAAAATGTGTCCAGTCAGGTGTTGTATATACTGGAGTCATGGCTCTGACCGGGGTTCTTTTTTCTGTTTACCTATAATCTCTCGTTACCTTTTTAATAAATGTCTGGGGTAAACACCTTTGAGTGTCTCCCCCTTCTTTGGCTTAAAAAAAGGACATGCATAGACTTTGTCATGACTGGTGTTTTTCTGGCAGCCTCAACCCAAAATATGACTCATCTCGCTCTCAACTTCTTATCGATGCTACCATACCTCCTATGGAGGAAGCATATCGCAGGCTGAGCCGATGAGTATATCCTCTGCCACACCTCAGATTTCATCAGCTATGGCTGCATCACGTGGTAGAGGTGAATCTACTCCTTTCAGAGGACAAGGCACACGCGGTAGAGGTGGTTCATGCCCACGTCAGACATGTTCATACTGCCATCGTTCAGGTCATTCAGAGGATATGTACTATTACAAGCACATATTCCCACCATCAGCCCATGCCGCAGAGCAGAGTCAGATTGCTCCTGATCTTACTAATCGTCACTACGATGATTTTGTTGCTTGAGGGAGATCATGCCTCCAGCCGCTGGATCTTCCAGTACCAATCCATCAGACACCGCAACCCCTGCCTCCACCAGTAGCTCAGGCATTACTCATGCATTTACTGGTCGCTCTTGTTAACATATATATATTAGTTTCCTTTGTATCTCTCTGTTATTTTATTTTCAGCCGTATGCTTTATGTAATTTACCCATAGGCTACTCTCCTATATAAGAGAGCCTAGGGCTGATGGAATAAACAACTCTTCGATTTTTCCCAACATGGTATCAGAGCGACGGTCCTAGACCGGAGTTCTCGAAACCCTAGCCCTATCCCTACACCCTCACCTGCGTGCCTCTCTCCTTGCCGCCGCCAACGCATACCCGCACCTGCGCATCCTCGGCTGCGAGCTCCTCCGCCTGCGCCCGCGAGCCTCTTCGCCTTCACCTGCGCGGTCTCGCCCTCGCGTCTATGCGCTCGACGCTTGTGCGCCTGTGCACCTGCGCCTGCCACCGCAACGCTAGCGCTCCTGCGCCTTTAGCGCGACTGTGCCTTAGCGCCCAGCGGTCCTTACGCGTGGCCCTAGCCATCCAGTGATTCTCAGCACGCACCTTCGTCACCTCCAGCGGGCACCTTAGTGCCCTGTTCGTGCGCCCTTGAATCACATCTCTAGAGCGCACATCGTCAACTACATGGGTTTGGTTGCTTGAAGTCTACACATGCAACTAAACCCATCTATGTCCGTGTAGACGATCTTCTC
Organism: Ottelia alismoides; assembly: GCA_037367405.1. NCBI lineage: Eukaryota > Viridiplantae > Streptophyta > Magnoliopsida > Alismatales > Hydrocharitaceae > Ottelia > Ottelia alismoides. The sequence continues at coordinate 493,932 of JAZKJV010000873.1, read as the reverse complement.
AACAGTTTATCGCTCCAGTCTTCTGTCTCCAGTATGTCAGAAAGTAAGGCGGACATCCCATCTATAGGTGTCTTTCGTGGTCCAGCCCCTATCGTAAAGATGGACGGTACAAACTATGAACTGTGGGCGATGCAATTCATGAGTATGATGAAGTCAACTAGTAAGAAGCACATTCTTACCGAAGCAGAGCCTGCTGAGAAGACTGGAGCCAATGCCTCATGGGAGGCAGATGATGCATACGCCAAAGTCTGGTTGTCCGGAACTTTGGCAATCGAGATTGCCAACGATATTTTACATCAGCCCACGACAAAAGACGTGGGACATTCTGGCGGCCACATCCTCTCAAGCGAAGAATGAGACAAAGATTCTGCAACTTCAACATGATATATTTACTATAAAGCAGAATGGTCGCCCTCTACATTCACTCTACACATCCCTGCGAGGGATGTTCGAGAAGCTATACAGCTTCATGCCTCTGACAGCCACGCCAGAGCAACAGAAGACCTATCGGAATGCGACTATGGTGGGCGTTTTCCTTGCTGCACTTGATTCCGAGTATGAGGCGCCACAATCCCAGATCTTGGCCGATTCTACTATTCCTCCCATGAAGGAAGCCTTTCACAAACTGAGCCGCATCACCGTCCCTTCTACGACCACGAATCAGAACGCTTCAGCCATGGCCGCCAACAGGGGCCGTGGATTTCATCATCAGACCCGTGGACGTGGACCTCGTGGCAGAGGAGGACGCACTCGGCCGACATGTACTTACTGCCATCGTGTCGGACACAATGAAGACACATGCTATTCTAAGCATGGATTTCCTGCATCTGCACGAGTCGCTGAGCAGATAGAGCCTCCATCTGCTGCCACTTTGGATCAGCGGTTCGATGATCTAGTTGCCCGTCTAAGGGGCATTATTCCCCCATCTGGCCCAACACCCACTACTGAGAGTCCATCTGATGCTACTGCATCTGCCTCTGCGTCTACCAGTGCATCAGGTAGTATACTTGCATTTACCAGTAGTAGATCAGATACATTACCTCGGATTATGACTCGGGCGCTACACATCATCTATGTGGCGATCAGAGTTTACTTACAGGGATATTCTCAGATTCCTCCAGGCCGAACAGTGGTCATTGCCAATGGTACACATTCCCCAACTACTGGTCAGGGGGAGATTATACTGACATCTTCTATGCAGCTCAAGAATGTCTTACATGCGCCTGATTTTTCAATGAATTTATTATCAATCAGTCCAGATTACAAAGGATTTACAATGTCGGGCAATTTTTTATCCATCTTCTTTTGTTTTCAGAACATCCTTACGGGCAACGTGATTGGTCGTGGCTATGAGCAAGGAGGCCTCTATCGCCTCAATCAGACTCCTTTTGCTGGAACCTCATCCCTACATACTGGACCAGTATCTCTTCTGCTGTGGCATCTGCGCTTTGGACATTACCGGTCTACCTTCCTCAGTCGTCCAGGTCGGAGTAGTTTTACCGGGTTTTTAGTTTTTTTGTTAAGAGATGATGTCTGAGTGTGTGTACCGGTCTACCTTTCTCAGTCGTCCAGTCGGAGTAGTACCTCCAAGTTTGAGTTACTTCATATTGATATCTGGGGTCCGAGTCGTGTACCTGATCATCAGGGACACAGATTTTATATAGTTATTGTGGATGACTTCTCTCGTGTGTCATGGGTATTTTTGTTGAAAAATAAATCTGAAGCAGGGAATATTATTATTCATTTTCTTAATGAAATTCATAATGTTTTCTCCACATCTGTGAAATTTGTGACAAGTGATAATGTCCTAGAACTGTGTACTCATGTCCTAGCCAATTACTACTCATCAAAAGGGATTATCCATCAAACATCCTGTGCTTATACCTCTCAACAAAATGGGATCGCTGAAAGGAAACATCGTCACCTACTAGATGTCACAAGATCACTTCTTATACAGAGTCATGTTCCTTATTCTTACTGGGGTGACGCGGTTCTCACAGCATGTTACCTAATTAATCGTATGCCGTCCTCTGTCCTAGATGAACATATTCCTTTCTCCCTTATCTACCCTGATAAGGATCTGTTTTCCCTTACTCCTCGTGTGTTCGGCTCAGTTGCCTTTGTCCACCAGTTGTCTCCCCGGTACTGACAAGCTCTCTCCTAGGGCTGTCAAGTGTGTGTTTGTTGGGTACTCCATAACTCAAAAGGGGTACAAGTTCTTTGATCCTTTGCGTAGGCGGTATATGGTCAGTGCGGATGTTACATTTTTTGAATCCGTAATGTATTTTTCATCCTCAAGTGATCAGCAACTACCTCCAGTGACTACGGATGCCATCTATATGACACCACCACCACCAGTACCATCAACACCACCACCACCACCACCAGCTCCACGTACTATTACTGTTTCACCACTACCATTCCATTATACCCGCAGGCCTACTCCAGCTCATGGTCATGACTCGTCTCCTAGCTCGCCTAAGGTATGTACTGAAGATACTACTTTTGATGGATCTAATGATATTTCTGAGCAGGATATGTTGCAGGGGGCAAATGAGGACACAGCTGATTTAGATGTTCCTATTGCTATACGCAAATCGAAGAGGAGCTGCGCCACATATCCTATATCAGCTTGTGTCATTTGAGCGACTATCTGGGGATTTCAGGAACTTTGTGGTTGCCTTGTCAGCTGTAGATATTCCACGGAATTATCAAGATGCTCTGCAGGATAGTAGATGGCGTCTAGCAATGGAGGAAGAATTTTTTTTGAAAGTCTGCGGGTCAGGGGGCAGTGCTCGATGGCACCCTCCCCATCTAGCAATGGAGGAAGAAATGGCAGCACTTCAATCTAGGGGAACTTGGAGTCTAGTTCCTATACCTGCAGATGTGACCCCAGTGAGCTGCAAGTGGGTATTTACAGTAAAGCAAAATCCAGATGGCAGTATTGACAGATACAAGGCCCGCCTTGTTGCACGTGGCTTTACACAGACATGCGGGGTAGATTACCTTGATACGTTCTCGTCAGTAGCCCGCCATTCTACCCTACGGATTCTGCTGTCAGTCGCGGTTACTCGAGAGTGGCCGCTATATCAGTTGGATGTGAAGAATGTGTTCTTATATGGAGACCTACAGGAGGAAGTCTACATGTAACAACCGCCTGGTTTTGCTGTTGAGGGGAAGTGTTCCAAAGTGTGCAGACTTCATAAGGCTATCTGTGGTCTTAAGCAGAGCCCCAGAGCATGGTTTCAGAAGCTCTCAGACCTCTTTGAAAAACAGGGATACAAACGCTCTAATGCTGATAATTCCTTATTTGTACAGAAGACTTCAAGAGGTATTATTGTAATCATGGTTTACGTAGATGACATCTTGATTACAGGAGATGATGAGCAAGGCATAAATAAGGCGAAAGAGAAGCTGGGTAGCGAATTTGTTACTAAGGACCTTGGAGTCCTTAGATATTTTCTGGGGCTGGAATTTGCTAGAAATCCGTATAGGCTAGTAATGTCGCGGAGAAAATATGTTACGGACCTGTTGAGTGAAACAGGTATGCTTGGGTGTTGGCCTGCTACAACACCAATGGACCCCAACATGAAGCTATATGATGATGACACAGAGGTGGACAAGAGAAGATACAGAGAACTGGTAGGCAAACTATTGTATGTCACGATCACTAGGCCCGATATAGCCTTTGCAGTGAATCGTGTGAGCCAGTTCATGGAGCAACCACGTCAGGTTCATAAGGATGCCATACATATGATACTCAGGTACCTCAAATCATCTCCAGGTGCAGGTTTGCTATTCAAGAAAGGAAAGGGGATCTCTATCTCAGCATGTGCAGATGCAGACTATGCAGGTTGTCACAAGGACAGGAAATCCACCTCTGGGTTTGCAGTCTATGTTGGAGATTCTCTAATCTCATGGAAGAGCAAGAAACAAACGGTGGTAGCCAGGTCTAGTGCTAAATCTGAATATAGGGCTATGGCCCAGGCTAGCACAGAAATGATGTGGGTAAAGGTTGTGCTTACAGATCTATGTATAGATATACCACTTCCTATGAACTTAGAATGTGACAATCAGGCAGCCTTGTTCATTGCAAACAATCCAGCATTCCATGAGCGGACCAAGCACATTGAGGTTGACTGTCACTTCATACGTGACATGATTCAGAAGGGATTCATTGCTACATCTCATGTTACTTCAGAAAATCAAATTGCCGATATATTCACCAAGGCATTACTACGAGGCCCATTCCAGAAGTGTGCGTCCAAGCTGAGCATGATTGATATCTATGCTCCATCTTAAGGGGGAGTGTTAACATATATATATTAGTTTCCTTTGTATCTCTCTGTTATTTTATTTTCATTCGTATGCTTTATGTAATTTACCCATAGGCTACTCTCCTATATAAGAGAGCCTAGGGCTGATGGAATAAACAACTCTTCGATTTTTCCCAACAGCTCTCAAGCGGATCCTTTAGAGTAGATTATGGATTCCGGAGCATCACATCATCTCCGTGGAGATATATTGTTGTTTGGTACATACAATCCACCACAACCAGGTAAATCGATAGTGATTGCTGATGGGACTCAGTCCCCAATTACTGAATATGGAGAGGTTCATTTGACACCCTCCATACACCTGTAGAATATTCTTCATGCACGTGCCTTTTCCATGAACTTACCGCCTATTAGCCATAATACGAAATGTTTACATTGCCGTGCTATATGTGATCCTAGTTCTCTTGTTTTTCAGGATATACTCATAGGCAGGGTGATTGGATTTGGCAGTTAACATGGAGGGCTATATAGGTTGTCTCAATCTTTGTATGCTGGTGCCACTTCCCTTTCTGCAGGATCCATTTTCCCCTACATTGTCGTGCTATATGTGATCCTAGTTCTCTTGTTTTTCAGGATATACTCATAGGCAGGGTGATTGGATTTGGCAGTTAACATGGAGGGCTATATAGGTTGTCTCAATCTTTGTATGCTGGTGCCACTTCCCTTTCTACAGGATCCATTTTCCCCTACATGTGGCTTCTCAGATTCAACCACCTACTACTACAGAAAATTTGTCGCTTCATACCTGACGTCTCTATTAAGTCTAGTTTCCAGTGTGAGTCATATGAACTTGGAAAGCATCATCGGTCCAACTTTCCAAGTCATCAAGGTCAGGGTACTCATGGTCTGTTTGATTTATTTCATCTGGATATGCGGGGTCCAAGTCGTGTACCTGATCATCAGGGACAGGGACACATGTATTATCCTATTTGTGTTGATGATTTCTCCAGATCGTTCTGTCTTTCTTTTGAAGAAAAAGTCTGAGGCGGGTACTATTATTCAAAATTTTGTTATTGAAATAAAAAATACTTTCCCCGCTTCAATAAAATACATTCATTCAGATAATGCGCTTGAGTTTTGTACTGCGCATTTGTCACGCTTTTTTAGCTCATGAAGCATCATTCGTCATGCTACTTGTCATTATACTTCTCAACAGAACGGTGTGGTAGAATGCAAATACAAACATTTTCTAGATATCATTAGGACTCTCCTCATACAGAGTCAGGCTCCACATTCTTTTTGCGGTGATGCTGTATTGACAGGTTGTTATTCGTAAACTGGATTCCTTCCACAATCTTGGATGAAAAGGCACCATTTGCTCTTGCTTTTCCTGATAAGGACCTCTTATCTTTTACCCTACGAGTGTTTGGGTGCGTTTCATTTGTCCATATCATTCGTCCTGGTCAGGACAAGCTCGCTCCTCGTGCTGTCAAATGTATGTTTGTTGGTTACTCTTGCACTCAAAAGGGTTATAGTGTTTGGATCCTATACATGGAAAGTACTATGTCAGTGCTGACATCACCTTCTTTGAGTCCATCATGTACTACTCTCCTATAGGTGACATGATGAGTCCCTTTAAGTCTGAGGATGTTGTTATTCTCCCACCTCCACCCTACACATATACCTCAACCTGCAAACATGACTATTGTGGGATGCGAGTGGGTGTTCAATGTGAAGCATTGAACAGATGGCATCATTGATCTCTACAAGGCATGACTTGTAGCTCGTGGGTTCACCTGAACCTATGGGGTGGGCTATCAGGTCACGTTTTCTCTCGTAGCTCGGCACTCCACATTTCAGGTTCTTCTCTCTGTCACTGTCACACGAGTCTAGCCTCTGTACTAGCTTGATCTGACAAATGGTTTTCTCTACTGTGATCTATAAGAGGAAGTCTACATGCAACGGCCACATGGGTTCGCTGCTGAGGGGGAGTCTCAAAAGGTATGCAGACTTCATAAGGCGATCTATGGCCTTAAGTAGAGTCTGAGAGCACAGTTTCAGAAGATCTCATATGTGATAGAATAGAAGGGGTTCATGGGATCCGCTATAGATCACTCACTATTTGTTCAGAGGTCTCAGAAGGGCACTGTTGCTATATTGGTATACGTTTATGACATCATCATTACATGGGATAATGCACATGGGATTCTAGCAGCTAAGGCTTTCCTGGGTCAACAATTTGTGACCAAGGACCTTCACAATCCACGCTACTACTTTGGATTGGAGTTTGCTAGGAACCAACAAGGTATTGTAATGAGCCAGAGGAAGTACATTACAGATCTCCTATTCGAGACAGGTATGGCAAATTACGAGCCAACAACTACTCCCATGGACCCGAGTATGAAGTTCTATGATGACGACACTGATGAGGTCGACAAGAGGAGATATAGGGAGATAGTTGAGAAGCTGTCATATGTGACCATCACTAGGCCAGACATCCTTTGCTGTACGCAAAGTGAGTCGGTTCATGAAGCAACCAAGACATACCCATATGGATGCAATCCATATGATTTTGAGGTATCTGAAGACCTCACCTGGCACTAGTCTTTTGTTTAGTTGAGACACATCCATTGTTGTTACAACTTGTGCAGATGCAAACTACGCGGGATGTCCCAAGGACAAGAAGTCAACTTCCGGGTTTGTAGTATTTGTAGGGAATTATTAGTATCATGGAAGAGCAAGAAGCAGACGTTTGTCACCCGATCGAGTGCTGAATTAGAGTACAGAGCTATGGCACAAGGCAACACAGAGAGGATATGGGTTAGATCAATTCTGACTGACCTAGCCATTGAGGTGTCTCTTCCAATGCACCTCCAATACGACAACCAGCCCGCACTGTTCATTGCCAACAATCCAACCTTCCCTTAGCGAACCAAGCATATCAAGGTAAACTGCCACTACACTTGAGATATGATCCAAAGGGGTCTTATTTTTACATCCCATGTCAGTTCCAGTGAGAAGACAACAAACGTGCCCACCAAGGCTCTAACCAAAGGATCCTTTCAAAGATGATGTTCCAAGCTAAGCTTGATCGACATCTGTACTCTAGCTTGAAGGGGAGTGTTGGAGAGCTTTTATGTTATATCACTATTTTACAGTTATTTATTTCTTTTGTCTATAGTATGCAATTTACCCATTAGGGTTTCTCTCTTCTATATAAGAGAACCCTTGAGCTCTATGAATAAACACAAATATTTTTTTCCACACCTACAAAGAACACTCTAACCCACCCTGCTAACCAAACAAACTCTTAGACTAGGTAGTCCACCAAACCCAATGCATCCATGACCATCACCGTACTGCTCCTTGATCACCCTTTTGACAAGTCCTCCAATGAAGAGTCACAATGACATCCCCTTGAGCAAAAATCTTTCCTTCCCTACTTAAATCCTCGTAGCACTCATCCTTTCTCCCATAATTAGTTAGTTTTTTACAATCCCCAACATAGAAAATCAATTAATCCAACCTAATCAAAGAAATGGTGTGAGCAATCCTACTTCTACCATTACTCCACAGATAAGGCCACAACCTCAATTAAAGGAACATCAAATTGAAGAGGAACAAGATGTTGGACCTAACAAATACAGAATAATTTGTCATGAATATTCTCCATCAATGCGCCTACCGGTATTTAAAGAAAGTCAATTAACGGATATGACCACTAAAGCAAGAAGCAAGAGAAATCAATGACGTTGTGGAAAAGATTGATTCCAAATTGTGAAGGTGTCACAACTTGAAGGCAATCTTTCACTCTTTTCAAGGTCCAAGGGTCAAAGCTAGCACATGATTTTCTTTCTTTCAAGGCCATGTTGGCCATACTTAGCTTAAATTTTCCTTTCCCAAGGTCATATTAGCCATCTTCATGTTGTATGGCTATATGCCCCTCTCTGTGCCTTCATGTAAATCTTTTGGAAATCAATTAATGTGGTAACACGAGCTGCACAATATTGTGCTTATTAGTAAAAAAAACTAATACAACCTTTGTAGTCACTGAGCCATCAAGACCTCTCCCGTGAGCTAACTAGGTCAAACATATCCTTCCACCCCAATTGCTGCCCACATAACCTCTCCACCATCACCTTTGTCAGAAAGCTTTGCAAGCTTGCTCCACCAATTTACATCAACACCCCCTCTTTGTAGCACTTTAGATGTGACTATGCAAGAGACCAATGCCCCTTTCCCGCTCCAGGACGTACCTTTTATGAACTCCACAACCTTCTTTCCACCCTCATACCTCTCACATTCTGCGTGAGAACCCATTACATCAATTCAAGGAGCCCCGACCCAAATACTCTTCATCTACGACTGGTGCCTACAAAAAACACCACAAGATTGCATTTCCTTTAGAATCCCTTCAGTCTTCCACCTCTCGCATCCCCAACCAATGCAACCGCCTCCTCTACACCTACACACCCTCTCACCTCACTCCCAGCTTCCATGAGCCTCCAATCTCCCTCACCTTTTCTGCTATAGATCTTGGCCCTACCACAACCTATCCCCCTACCCTCGACTCTGCATCCACCGCCCACCTCAACCGTGTCCTCCCCCCACCATTACCTCCTTTGAACGTTGGTCAACTTATAATCAAGCACAAACATCTTTCGAACTCCCCTCCCATCTAGACCTCCTACCCCTTTTACCATGCTCTAGCTCGCCACCCCCAAAGCCACATACCTTCTCTGCCTCCCTAATAGGACCCCATACCACATGTCATCTCCCTCGACCCTCCATACCACCTTATCCCTAGCCAATGACACCACAACATGCTCCCCTCTCTATACCGTGTGAAACTATGACTACACGGAAATCACCGCCTACACTCTGCCACCCCTCACCACCACTTTAAAATTTGCCAACCACTCAACTCCGAACAAAGACACAATCTCCATTCACGGAGTAATCGTGCGTTGCCCTACAAGGATCCCAAGCAGGAAGTGGAACTAAGAGGTCCTCTCACTCAGAAGTATGCACTGTCAATCTTGGAGGTGCCCATCGAATGCCTAAAGTTTAGCTCGCGTCTTGCTTTGGAGCCTATTTGTCTCACATGCCAGTGTTCTCGAAACCAAAATATCCTACTAAGGCCGACCCATGCCCATCACACAGATCCACATCATTACAGAATCATATATTCAATTCTCGGAACCAAACCTCGGCCAAACCACATGTGAGGACCCCAAACACGAATTCCCAATCCCAATTCGACCCACTTCCAACAACTTCTTGACCTTATTAAGTGGTCCTTCCCTTGAAAGAGGTTCTTACATAGAACTTCTAATTTCATCTTTCAATATAAATTCCACGAGACTATGAAGGGAAATTATTGATACTCTACAACTGGTAACAGCATGATTAAAACAAATCAATTAAATACAATGGAAATTATTGATATCAGTTGGTAGCATCTTACCTCATCAAAAGCAGGCAAATTCTCATCAGGAGTGGACATGTTCATAATAAGTTCTAACCTCTCCAACTCAGCCTGAAGCTCTGCTTCAATTATGCTGAACGACTCTGATTGTTTTATAGTAGTATCAGAGGACGATAGACAGTTCACAGAGACATCACGGTGGATAGAGTTTAATTCACCGCCATCTTTGTGGAAAAAACCCAAACCTTCTTGAAAATTCTCACGCTTGTGAGAAAGCACCTGTCTTTCACTGGAGTCACTGACTAGCTCCTTGACAGTAAGGGAATCTTTCAAGTCTAGCTCGTCTTTCAAATCTTGAACTAAATTCTCGCTGCATCTTAGCATTTCACTCAAATTATCTACTTCCTTTTTCCTTGTTATCATCGTCAAGACAGAACCAAGACTGATTCCCATACAGAAAAGACGCATCCCATCAGAGGTACCTGACATGTTTCATACTTCATAAAACATAAAGAAAAGCAAAGCAAAAGATGAAAAATGTAAATATATTCATATATATGCTTCTCTGGGATTTTCATTATTAAAATAAAATGACACAATATCTAGCTTTCATCTATATTTGTTTATAAAGGGAAGGGATGATGGGAACTACTAAGAGATGTTAGAGAAGAGGAGAAGAAGACTTGCTTGCAAGTTATACTGAGAACATAATTTGAAGTATTTAGAATACTGTGATAATTAATTTTAATAGTAGCAATGTCTCATTTCATTAATGAACCAAAGCTCTCTTCATATAGAAAGACGCATATGGTTAATTAACATCCATACCCTTACTTGGGGATGAAAAAAGAGTGGAAATAGATTCGGGTTTGAATAACCTGGATAACCAACTCAAACATCTTACTCTGAATACTCCTCAACAAAGGAGGATTTCCACCAGTTTTCATGATGAAAACATTCAGTTACCCTAAACACTAGACACCCTGGTACATTTTTGGCAGCTACGATCCAAATTAAATATTGGCTATGAAACCATGTTATCAAGCCCACTTAAGTGAAAAAAGAGGATCATCGTTGTTACGCAAGATGCAAAGGTTCCAATTAAGAAAGCAAGTTCCACTCTTCAGTATCCTGCAGTCTGTTTAGGCAACTTTAACCAGTTGCATACTTAGAAACCATGGGACAAGATGCAAAAGTGACAATGTTTCTTTAGGGGAGAGGGAAGATGTGGGGGGAGGATGAGGTGAAAAATAGCTTCATTAGGACTATCAATTTATACTCCATTTATCACAAAGTAGATGCAATTTAAAAACACACAAAGATTGATGAAATTCATGGCTATATAATTTGTAGAATAGCTTTAGGGCTCGTTTGGTTGCAGGGTTGGGCAGGGTTGGCTTGGTCCAACCCGGGTTGGCCCTGCAACCAAACAGGATTCTCCTCCCCACAGTTTACTATTCACAGGGGTACCCCTGCCCAACCCAACCCTGTCCAACTCTGCAACCAAACGGACCCTTAGGGTTGGGTGTTTCTTTTTTTCATGTACCATTTGTTACCTTGTTTGGGAAGTCAAATTGCTCATTTATTATCTTGACCACTATCCCTCCTATATAAGGATGGATAGTTCCCTCAATAAATAAGTATATATATTTTTCAATATGATATCAAAGCAACGGTTTTGCAAAGGTGGTCGGATACTCTGCCCAAATAAGTCTCATTCCTCTTCCACCCTAACCCTAATCCCAAGCTCCCAGTAGTCATTTTCATCTCGCCCCCCCCCCCCCCCCGCCAACCCTTTCTCTCCCACTGGTAACAACATTGACCCTATCCCAAGCCACCATGCTAGGCTTCAGTGCCATCTTAGAAGTGCACAACTCCATGTGCGCTTGCACCTTTAGCTCTGATCAGACGTGCTTCCTCACAACATCCCTCGAAACTTGAATCCTACCTCATGCACGTTGTGAGCACGTCCTTGCAGCAACACATCCCATATGGCCAGTTGGTCCATTATTCTCGACTAATGTGCTAGGACTAGTCTGATTTTTTTGGTATATCACGTGCTCTATCCTAGTTTATGGCTTAAGATATGATGGATTCAAGTGGTCAGTCACAAACAACCATTAGAGATTTTATTGGAGAAGTAGCCATTAGCAAGGTTCGAAATCTCGATTTCGATTTCGTTTCGGTCCCCTCCAAAACCGAAATTTCGATGAAATTTCGGGAAATTTCGACTGTTTCGGTGGAAATGTCGAAAATGACTCAAAAAAGCCATTTTTTGATGATTTTTTTGGAAATTAAGATCTTATGAGTTATTACAACAATAAATAGCTTACAAATACACACTTATATCACATATATTGCTTATATATGCCCCTTAGATCGCACATATCGGTCATATCGGTCAAATCGATGTTAATGCTGATTCTTGACTGATATGTACTGGAAATTAATATCATCCAATCCAAGATCTTAAAACAACATCTTACAAATGCACACTTATACCACACCCATCTCTCATCCATGCGCCTTATATCACACCATATCGGTCACATCAGACATATTGTTGAGCAGTTTGATAGATACTGGAAATGGAAATCAAAATAACTAAGTTAACAACACTTAGAAGACATCTTTTTTCATTAAAATAGAAAAGAAATTTTTATTTAAAAATGTAGATAATGATTAATTAAACAATGTTTTGTTCATAGAAATAACCGTCACAAACAAAGTTCGAATGAATTACAGAATTAATTACATACTTACAATAAAAATGCATCTATTTACGAAGATAAATGACAAACAAATGAAAGGAACAAGCTATATCAAATATATAGAAGCTATAGAGTTTTTTCATCTCCATTGCTTAAACCCAAAGGGGAAGAAGCTCCCCAAGTTGAATAATCGATGTACGTACCATCTTGTCTCAACATACCATGTATCCATGAATTTCAACCGAAATGGATCGATATGTCGAAATATCACCGAAATTTCGGTCGAAATCCAAGAAATTTTGTACTGAGATCCATGAATTTCAATCGAAATGGGTCGAAATGGATCGAAATGTCGAAATATCACCGAAATTTCGGTCGAAATCCGGGAAATCGATATATATATATATATATAGGAGTTTCGATACCCATGACCTCTCGAAACCGAAATTTCGGCGAAATTTCGTCGAAATTTCGCGAAATTTCATTCCATGCTCCATTAGAGATGAAGTACCCCTTCTATGTGTTAGTTTTCAAGATAATAGATGTGATAAACTACAATTAGTGAGCGCATGGCATTATCAGCTTGGTCGAAGGACATGATAAAGAGTGTAATCAACTTGGTCGAAGGATGTGACAAAGAGTGTCTTAAAGGAAGAAGAGCTTCATGAGAAGGAGACACATTTATCTTGGGTGAGAAAATTCCTTTCTCTCTAGCCTTTCCTGAAAAGGAATTGTTCCAACTTACTCCTCGTGTGTTTGGCTCAGTCGCCTTCGTCCACCAGTTGTCTCCATGTATTGACAAGCTCTCTCCTAGAGTTGTCAAGTGTGTCTCTGTCGAGTACTCCAGAAAACAAAAATGGTTCATGTGTTATGATCCAATGCACAAGAAGTATTACTTTAGTGCTGATGTCACCTTTTTCGAGTATGTGATATATTTTTCTCCTACAGGTGATCGGATGATGTCTTCAGACATTGATGATGACATATACATGCCACCACCACCATCAACTCTCCCACCTCCATCACCACCATCTCCTTCACCACCACCACCACTACCTACGCCACCCCCACTTACTATTACAACCCTAGTTCCACCATTGCCATACCACTATACCCGCCGGCCTGCTTCTGCTCATAGTCACCGCTCATCTAGCACGCATGAGGTATGTTCTGAAAACAAAGTTTCTAATGATGGGTCTAATGGTCGACCTGAGCAGGATCCTTTTACAATGGACATATATGGAGGCTGTTGATTTGGACCTACCTATTGCGTTTCGGAAGCAGAAGCGTAGTTGTGCGTCATATCCTATAGCATCTGTGTTCTTCTTTAATCGTTAGACTGGCAATTTCAGAAACTTTGCAGTTGCATTAACAACCGTAGCCATTCCACAGAATTATCAAGAGGCTCTAAAGGACAGTCGGTGACGTTTGGCTATGGAAGAAAAGATGGCTGCTCTACAGCCGAGAGGTACTTGGAGCCTCGTCCCAGCTCCTATTGGATTGTCTACAGTAAGATGTAAATGGGTCTTTACAATTAAGCAAAATGCATATGGTAGCATCGATAGATACAAGGCACGCCTGGTTGCACGAAGGTTTACTCAGACATACGCGGAGGATTATCTTGACACAATCTCACAAGTTGCTCGTCATTCAACCTTACGGATTCTTCTTTCTGTTGTCGTGGTTCGAGATTGGTCGTTGTTTCAGTTAGATGTCAAGAATGCATTTCTGTATGATGATCTTCAAGAGTAAGTTTACATGCAACGGCTACCTGGATTTGCTGTTGAGGGGGAGTGTTCACAGGTGTGTGGACTTCATAAGGCGATCTATGTCCTTAAACAGAGCCCTAGAGCTTGGTTTCATAAGCTCTCAGACTTGTTTGAGAAACAATGGTACAAACGTTCGAATGCAGATCATTCCCTCTTTATACAGGAAACATCCAGAAGTATGACTATTATTATGGTGTATGTGGATGACATTCTTATTACAGGAGATGATATGAAGGGAATAAAGAGGGCAAAAAAATTTACGGGTCGTGAATTTATTACCCAAGGATCTAGGAACTCTTAGATATTTTCTGGGATTGGAGTTTGCCAGAAATCAACAGGGGCTTGTAATGACTCAGAGAAAATATGTTACTGACCTACTAAGTGATACAGGTATGCTAGGATGTATACCTGCAACTACACCCATGGATCCAAGCATGAAGCTCTATGATGATGATACTGATGAGGTTGACAGGAGAAGATACCGAGAGCTGTTTGGAAAGCTTCTTTACGTTAGCATTACAAGACCTGATATTTTGCTTGTAGTCAGCCGGGTGAGCCAATTCATGGAACAACCTTGTCAGGTTCATATGGATGCAATACAAATGATACTAAGGTATCTTAAATCATCTCCAGGTGTTGGGCTGCTATTCAAAAGGGGTAACTCTATTACTATAGCATGTGCAGATGCAGACTATGCAGGGTGCCCCGAGGATAGGAAGTCCACGTCCGGATTTGTTGTATTTGTTGGAGACTCACTAGTTTCATGGAAAAGTAAGAAGCAAACTATTGTTGCTAGATCCAGTGCTGAATCTGAGTTTTGAGCTATGGCACAAGCATGCACAAAGATGATGTGGGTTCGAGCAGTCCTAACTGATTTACATATAGATGTACCTCTTACCATGTCACTGGAATGCGACAATCAGGCTGCCTTATTTATTCCTAATAATCGTGCATTCCATGAGAGGGGAAAGCACATTGAGGTTGATTGTCATTATATACATGACATGATCCAAAAGGGCTTCATTGCTACATCTCATGTCAGCTCAGGGGACCAAACAACAAACAATTTCACTAAAACACTACTAAGAGGGTCCTTCCAGAAGTGTTCGTCCAAGCTGAGCATGATAGATATCTATGCTCCATCTTGAGGGGGAGTGTAGAGATATACTTCACATTTATTTATCGTTTATATATTTTCTCTTCTTCTATCCACTTTATGTAATTTGCCCTTAGGTCTCTCCCTATATAAGAGAACCTAGGGCCCAAGGAATAAACATCTCTTTCGTTTTTCCCAACACTTCCATCCAATCTTCAACCATTTTCTTGCTTCACCAAATGACATTGAATAAATTTGTAAGCCAAGTTAAACTACGTTCACCTAAAACTCTCCATACTTTTATAAAAATGTCATCAGATCCTACACCTTTCTCATGTCTCATAACCTTTAAAGCATCCTCTAGTTCCTTCCTTTGTATTCATCTATAGCTTGCACGATTCAAGTAACTTTCACTACTAGCTAGATCTCCCATAATGATCTCTCGATTTCCTTCCTCAATGAAAAGTTTATGGAAATACTGCTTACATCTAGTCTTTGTATCCTTCTGAGTAACAAGTATGCGACCTTCCTCATCCTTAATGCATCTCACTTAAGAAAGATCTTTGATCTTTTTTTCTTTTGCTTTGGTCAACCTGCATATATTCTTTCGACCCTCCTTAGAATCGAGATTTTTGTACAAAACTTCATACGTTTTTGACATAACTTCGCTTACAGTCTTCTTTGCTTCCTACATCGCTATTTTATAGTTTGTGACAGTTTCCCTTGTTCTATCCTTAGATATAGCATGTTCTTTGTAACATCCGGATTTTAATCAACCCGAACCCCACCCGATTAGGGTTCATTTAACCCAATAAAGTTGTCGGTCGGCATCAAATGACTTATATCGACTAATTGGTCGTGAATCAAAAGTCGTTCGGGCAAAATCGACCAAAAATCAGTCGCATCGTTATGTGTGTCCGAAAAAACCGCAACACAAATTCAAAAACCGCAAAAAGAATCAAGATCGTCATTAGATCCGATTCGACGAGACAAGACCAACGGAATTGACCGTTCGTCAATCGGAGGTCGTTTGATATTTTAAAACCGTAAAATTTAACCTCAAATCGAAACCGTATCTCGAAAATTTCAGGTATCCAAACCCGATCGAAAATATACCAATATTATACTTATTTTGATCGTTGTTCAGAGACGATCAAATCAAGGTATTGCGCATCGAAATCCGATGATCAAGGCGCAAATACGGACAAAATTTTAACATTTTAATAATGAGAGAAAGTAAAGTAAAATATAAAAAAAGTTTTATTTAAAAATTCCTATAGCTACAGTAGCAGATACTGTTTTAAAAAAATGTGTCCAGCCGTGGATTTCTTTTTCTCCCTCCTTTTTCTTAGCCACTTGCCTTAATTATTACTCCACTTCAAATGAGCCCTCCTCATTGGTTATATAACCTCTATTTTGCTCCCAATTCTCCAAGTTTCCCAGCCGTGAGGAAGAGCTCCAGCCCTTTTATTTGTTTTTCTCTACAACAGCAGCTGGAGCTGCTATTTTGGTTGCTGATCCAGCACTTGCTGAAGCCCCTGTGCAACATCTGCTATTTCCCTTTTTGCCCCTGCTCTGATCTTCAAGCAACCTAGCTGCTGGAGCCATCTTTTAGCTGCAATCACAGCAGCTAGGACTGCTGTTCTGGAGTTTTTTCTGCAGCTAGAAGACCCCCCTATAGGAGCTAGCAGCTACTGCTGCTACCACATGCAAGTCTTGAATCTCTACATTTTGGAGATCCAAAGGTACATTCCTACCCTATCTTCTTGCTGCCATGCATGCACATTAGACATGATCAATTGTACAACCCTTAGCCCTCATTTTTGCTGCCATGCATGCTCTTGCTATGTTTTTTTGGAAATCTTTAAGGGATAGAACTATACCCCAATGGCTGCCATCCAAGAAGACAATTGGCATTTTAAAGCTTGGGCCGTTGGAACCGAACCCAAGTTATGAACAGATCCTGGGGTTCTAAATCTAAAGATTTAGTTGGATTGGATAGATTCTGCATATGTAGATAGGGTCTAATATAAATTCTGAACATATAATCCAAACAAAATGTTGATTCAGGATAAACAATTAGCTAACCTTGATAATTTTTATTCCAAAAGATTGATGATTGAAGTCACCTAAAAAGCATGTTTGTATAAAATTTTGAGTCCTGCTAATTCTGACTGGTCTATCCTTCCACGAAGAGTGGTTGGTCTTTCTTTCTTAACATGCCAAAATTTGCATCCTTTGGTTGGATGCGTCACGAGTTCAAGATTTGAATGAAACAGGAAACTTTTGTTACTTTCATACGGTGACTTTTCTCCCAGTTGTCATTCTAAAGTTCTTAGACATCCGTTTATATTCTATTAATCACACAAAAGTTTCTTAACCATCGCTTCATTTCCAATATTGTCCCCGACTTTCAAGCATGTTTTGTTTATCCCCTAGCTTCAATTTATCGATCTTGTATAAAAATAATAATCTAGTCCTGATATACTAAGTCATTTATGTCAAGGTTCGCAAGATTATAAAAATCATTTAATAATTCCTTGAGACAGTGAACTATATTGAAGCCTATTCACTAATGTTGTAATTCTTTAAAGAACTTGATTATAAATAAGTAGCGGTATCTCTTTTAGTAGAAGGATAAGTGGTCTCCGCAATGAGAATAAAGACATGCTCCTGATTCTAAATAGTTTGATCCAAGTATGAGCATATGTTTAACTATTGTACCAATTTCTCGTAATTTTACTTTTCATTAGGCAAGAATGTCCACTTGAAGTTAGCTTCAACGTAAGATTTATATTATGATCTTATAACTATTAGCTCTTGCATTTCCTTTTTATCTACCAATAGTAACTATTTCAATTCAGATTACGGTTAGAGAGCATAAAGAGGATTAACAGTAGACATGTATATGACCTTGCCTGCATCTACAAACGATGAAACTTTCGTGAAATATATACAATTTATTCTGTACTGAATCATACTAATACTGTAAAGCATATATATATGGAAATTATTAGATCTCATTTCACCACTCTGTTCTTTTCCGGACTATTATACATGGATATTTATCCTGATGAAACAATCTTAATCAATAACGACATACAATTACCAGTCAGGGTGACCTTTACATCTGACTGTGCGAGAGCGCGGTAACTTTCAACTGGGCGGGAGATAGGAAGCTCAGTTAGGGCAGCTGCCGCTTAGTGTGCGGGTATAGGATCCCAGTCTTTTACACGGTTTTTACGCGAGCTCGCGGTGTTTTTACGCCTCGTTGGGATCCTGACTTTGACCAATCCGCTGACCCTTTGTTTTAGGATACCCAGGCGGGGGATCTTCGATTTTAGTTTTTCGTACGAGCTCGTTTGCCCGTTACCGGTCGGGCCGTTTTTCTAGAGTGACTTTTCCGGAGAGTCTCCTTCACCCGTCTCTGGGTCGTAGTTTTGGAGTAGACCTTTCCCTCTACCGCACTTTCAATTAGAGGGCGAGACGAAAGAGCCCTTTTGTAGGCTACCTCACCGCTTGAGTTTTTACTTTCACCAGCAGACCTTGGCATTTCTACATCTAAATCATCCATATCTACATCTAAGTCATCTAAAGTTGCATCTGAGACAGTTGAAGTTGAGATTTGGAGAAGTTACAATCAATAGTTGTGTTGGTAGGAAATGACTATCCATTAGACTTGAGAATCAAGTAAATCCATAAACATTTCCAATCCCATCTTTCACATTGTCAAAATCCACAGATGTGATATCTGGTCAATATGATAATATAGATATATATATATATACATACATTCATACAATTATGAACATTTGATTACAAAATAAATATGTTATATATGAAAAATGTTGGAATAATGGGTGCTTATGGAAGATGCTTACAAAAGACTTGAAAACCCTTTTACTTACGCAAGTAGATGTAAACTTTACTTGTTCCTGCCTTTCTACTTGCTTGCTTTTGAACATATTAAATGTCGGTTTATTTTTATAAGTTTATGAGAAGTACCAGCAACCGTTGATGCCTCTTCTTCCTTGCATACATGGCAGGCAAGGAGCCTTTAGCGCAGTAGCGAGTTGATGACTTCAGGAGACCGTATTTATAGCAGACGGTATGTTGCTTTTGTTTCACTTTTTCTTTTATCTTCTGTATATATATGTTTTGGGACATATGTATGAATGAACTGTCGACTTCTGATGTACATGTGTATATATTATGAAAATGAATGGAATAAAATTTTGGTGGCAATTGTCTCAGTTTTGAATTTGATGAACGTGGAATGTGAATGTCATACTCAAAGGAAAAGCAGTGCAAAATTTTTTCCCGAAAATTCATACATTTAATGCAGTGTCAATGAATGTAATATTGCAAATGCGGCGTAAACGGGCACCCGGATCCGAGGGGGTTCACATTCTTTTAATTTTGAGCTTCTCTTGCACCCCTCCGCTCCACCACCAAGCATCCTTTTGGCATGGAGCTCCTCCCTTTGACTCGCCTAGCATCTCTTTGGCTACCCTTCGAATACAAGATGTCACCGCCTTCCACATCTCGTTTGCACAACCGTTAGAATAACAAGATAAGTCTTCTAAAATCTTCTCCCTGAAGCTTGATTGCTTTAATTGAAGATTCCACCATCTAGCTCTAGTGATGTTGGAAACCCTCCTTTTCTTTACCATGCCTTTTATTTACACATCCATGACTAACAAGCGATTCCAAGTTGTCAAACTCTCTCCTGAGATTACATTGCAGTCTTTGCAACATAACCGATCTCTTCTCCTAAACGTAAAGTAATATACCTGTATTCTAGTCGGGCCACTCTTATAAGCAGATAATTTTTTTATTAATTAAGGGGGAAGGGTGGGGTAGAACCTTGATCTTTAAGGTAGGAGCTTACTGCTTCTACCATCAAACCATAATGTGGGTTCTTATAAGCAGGTGAATGATCCTCCCTCTTCTTGAAGAGAGTGTTTGCTATGAAAAGATCATAAGTCGTTAAAAATTCAGAATGACTTCTGCCTCTTCATTTCTATCTCTGAAGCCATAGCCTCCATGAACACTAGCACATCTTGAAGTATCCTTCCCCACATGTCCATTAAGATCTCTACATAGACAAACCATCTCTCTTTGTGAGATTCCTTACATAATTTTATCCAAATATTCTCAAAAAGCTTGTTTAATCCTTTTACCTGAGCCAATTTATGGTGCATACACTGAGATGATATTCAAATTTTTTTCTTCAAGCATCAATTTTAGCAAAATAATCCGATCCCCGAATCTTTGCACCTCATCCACACAATCCTTCAAATCCTTATGAACAATCACTACAACACAATTTATGCCCTTATCTTTACCTGAATACCAAAGTTTAAAGCATGTCTTCTCGATCTCTCTTGCTTTCTCTCCAACCCATTTTGTCTCTTGAAGACATAGTATATGAATCTTCCTTCTTTCCATCGATTTGTCAGTCAAAGTGCCAATATTCCAACTACTTATCCGCAACTTCCTTTGCAACCTCTTTTGGACTAACTTCTTTACTCACATGCGTCCATCATGCGAGAACCCTAGCAAATTTTGGACAGCATTCGAGCGGTGATGCGGTAGAACTAGCTATTTACTCACATGCGTTCCTCATGCGAAAACCCTTGCAAATTTTGAACTACATTTGGCAACGACGCAGCAGCCCTTGCCAACTTCTCATTGCATTCGTGCGATGCAACGCGTCCTTAGTAGGGAACACCCTAATGAAATCTGAATGTTTGCTTAAATCCATGTTGAAAAGATCCAAATTGTTTTGATACAAATTCCTAAATAGTGTTCTAAGAACAATATTTAGGAATTTGTCTTTCTTGCGATGGTTGTCGGCTACCTAACGTGTAACCCTCCTCAATTTACCCGAGCTTGAGACCGGTCATGGCTGAGTAAAGTAAACGTACTTTCCCGTGATAACCAAAAATACAGACAAGCTTCAAATTATACACATGAGAACTAATAAACTACCATTGACATTTCCCCTTCATGTGCCATAATAAATCACGGAATAAAAATGGGCGTGCTTCCCCATTAGGGAAATAATGGGAATGCAGATCACTGACAATTTCAGAGCTCTTGTTGCGGATCACTGGGTCGAGATGCAGCTGGGGTCCTCCGCGGACATGAGGTTTGTCCGCAAACTCGCTTCATTGCGCAAGCGGTTGGCTATCTTTAAGAGGGAGTCGAGGGCGACGAGGATCGCGACCAGAAGGGAGGCGGAGGGGGTGGTCAGCTCTTTGGATGCTTTGGAGGGGGTTAGGGAGCTTCAGTAGGATGAGCTGCTTGCGAGATCGGCCGCTCAGAGGAAGATGGAGGAGGAGGATTTGAAGCGGGTCACAGAGTGGCGCCAGAGGTCGAGGGTGTCTTGGCTGAAGGAGGGGGATGCCAACTGATGCAAATTAGAAATCCGCGACGGCGAATAAAATAATAATATCTTTTTGGTGGCTTTTTGGTAGAAGAAGAGAATGGTTGAGAAGAGAAACACGCCGGAATGCGCGGGGTTGAAGGAGGAAGAACCGCGGAGATCGCGTGGAAGGAGGAGAGAAAATAGAGAGGAGAGAGATAAAATCTCAAACTTTAATTCATAATTGACTGTCTAAAACTGATGGACTACCCTCTCTTTATATAGGAGAGAGGGTTTACAGAAATAGTAAACAAATCAAATTAACAACTAATTTAATCCCAATTGACCTCTAACTAACTTAATTGGACTCTAACTTATTTAATTGACCAAAATTGCAATTAAACTCTACGAAATCAACGTTGAGATCACAGGCGATCTCAATTATTAAATTAGACCACTACGACCACTAAAAACGTAAATAAAAATGATAATTATTTAATTAAATAAATGTGGCCCCATAATTTGGGGTCACGCTGCATCAACTCTCCACCGCTTTAAAAATTCGGCTCCTGACGAATTGCGTGATGTAGGTGGATAGTTGGAGAAATCATCCTTGAATTGGGCTTCAATTTCCTCCCATGAGATCATCTTCAACATTACGTTTATAATTTTTTCCAATTGGAGGGTACCACTGCAATTTTCGTACCCATTTCTTTTTATCTTTTTTCTTACTGTTCTGGACCCCTCCGTAAATAGAGGGATGTGGGGATTTGATGTTGCAATTTTTCCCACTCAATACCCGATCCCCCAATTCCAGGGATATTGTTTCCCCAAACTTCCGTAGGGTCTTCTTCTTCCTCAAAAGGCGGTGGGGAGGCTTTGGGACCCAAGGGCAGCGCCGACCTGTGCGACGGGACCTGGAGGTCGTGGCTGTGGGCCTGCCTGCGCGGGGTCGAGGCCGATCAAGCTGGAGGCGGCGCGCGGCGCGAGGCGGCGCGCGATAGGTTGAAGGGAAGATCGTGGCTGTGGGCCTGCCTGCGCGGGGTCGAGGCCGATCAAGCTGGAGGCGGCGCGCGGTGCGAGGCGGCGCGCGATAGGTTGAAGGGAAGGGGCGCTGAGGGGCGAAGGGGGCTGGTGCGCGGGGGTGGGATATCGGAGGCGGCTTCGAGGGCGCTTGGGAGGCGAGGGAAGATGGGGCGAGGTGGTGGGGGCGTCGCAGGGGTCGGGCTGGCGGCGGCGATCTCTCGCTGGGGAGGCGCGGGGCTAGGGTGAGGTCGGGGCTGATTTTGCGGACTGCTGGGGAGAGGGCGCACGTTGCTGGGGTGTGGGGTCGGGTGGCAGAGGCGCAGGTGGGAGGGGAATAGCCGTCGGCGAGGTGGGTTGGTGAGGAAGGGAAAAAGGTGGCGGGAGGGAGGGTGATCAGCGGCTGGGGGGTTCGGTCGGGCGAGGAGGGAAGGAGGGTTACCTGGGGTGGTGGGGATTGTGCCGGGGTGGCCGGAGGGGGTGGCAGGTTCGCTTCCGGCGACGTACTTGGTGCTGGGACGTGCTGGACAGCCATCGTTCCGTCGCCTTTCCCTTCTAAAAGGGCCTGGACAGCAGCGTTGTTGACGTTTTTTCCATCCACAACGATCTGAATAGCACACAGATCATCGTCGACGACAAGATCTTGTTCATCGTCCACTTGTACCATAAAAATATCAACGTTGTACCATGAATCTATCCATTGTTGAACCTTGATGCTTTTCCGGAGGCGCTTCTTGTATTTTTGTTGACGCGAATGCGCATGTGATCCTCGTGATAGGGTGGCTTGATCGAGCTTCATTCTCCAATATGCGACAGGACCGTCGAATCGTGAGAACGATTCGATATCCATGCTCTGATACCAATTGATGCAAATTAGAAATCCGCGACGGCGAATAAAATAATAATATCTTTTTGGTGGCTTTTTGGTAGAAGAAGAGAATGGTTGAGAAGAGAAACACGCCGGAATGCGCGGGGTTGAAGGAGGAAGAACCGCGGAGATCGCGTGGAGGGAGGAGAGAAAATAGAGAGGAGAGAGATAAAATCTCAAACTTTAATTCATAATTGACTGTCTAAAACTGATGGACTACCCTCTCTTTATATAGGAGAGAGGGTTTACAAAAATAGTAAACAAATCAAATTAACAACTAATTTAATCCCAATTGACCTCTAACTAACTTAATTGGACTCTAACTTATTTAATTGACCAAAATTGCAATTAAACTCTACGAAATCAACGTTGAGATCACAAGCGATCTCAATTATTAAATTAGACCACTACGACCACTAAAAACGTAAATAAAAATGATAATTATTTAATTAAATAAATGTGGCCCCATAATTTGGGGTCACGCTGCATCACCAACGCGGCGTACTTCCATTGGGTGGCCAGTGGAAGGCGACAATCGAACACCTTTCGCTCGATTTCGATTGATGATAGGCGCGTGGTAGGTGACGTGGCAATGGGGCGGGCGGTCGTGGATTATTTTAGGGACTTCTCGGGGAGGCGCCCCCAGAAAATTTGGAGGTCGACGGGGGTGGTGGCTCCTCCGCTTTCGCCTTCTCTTTGCGAGGATCTGATGAAGAGGGTTACTTTGGATGAGGTGAAAAAGGTTGTGTGGGATCTTAACGCTGATGCTTGTCCGGGTCCTGATGGTTTCTCGATTGCCTTCTACAAGGATTTCTGGGACTTTGTGGGCTCGGAGGTGTTGGAGGTGATCTCCGAGTTCTGTGAAGGTAATGCTGGTTTTGACAAAGTCAATAGATCCCTCATTGTTTTACTTCCTAAGTCTCCTTCGGCGGAGCGTATTGAGGATTTCCGCCCGATTGCTATTTTGAACGCTTTATACTTGATCATGGTAAAGGTGTTCGCTCTGAGGCTGGCTCGGGTGCTGGACGATATTATCTCGCCAATGCAGGCTGCTTTTGTTCGGGGAAGACAGATTGCGGATTGTATCACTTTGGCGTCGGAGATGGTTGCGAAATGGAAGAGGGACGGTTGTCGTGGGGTGTTGTGGAAGGTCGACATTGCAAAGGCGTATAATTGTCTCGATTGGAGCTTCATTTGGTCGGTGTTGAGGAGGAGGGGCTTCCCGGAGGTTTGGATTCCTTATATGCGTTGTTGCGTCACTACGGCCTCGCTTTCAGTCATGGTTAATGGGCGCCTGGAGGGGGGATCTTTCCAACCGAGGAGGGGGATCCGGCAGGGTTGCCCCCTTGCGCCATTGCTGTTCGTTGTGGCCGTGGATGTCCTTGCTCGGATGGCTTGCCAGGTCATCGATTGTGGACTCTCTCGGGGGTTTTCTTGTGGCGGGATGGTGGTCCCTCTGTTCCAATACACCGATGACACCGTCTTTTTCATTGAGGGGGGCCCTGACGAGGTCTCAGCTATGGCGGCTACGCTTGAGGAGTTCAGCGAGTTGTCGGGTCTGTTCAAAAATAACGCCAAGTCGAAGGTGGTTCCTTTTGGTCTTAGCGTGGAGGAGGTGGCGGAATGCGGTTCGATTTTGGGTTCTCAGCCTTGTTCCATGCCCTTGGATTACTTGGGGATGCTGCTGGTCTATGGTAGGGCTCGATTGAGGGATTAGTCCAAGGTGGTGGAGAAGGTGGAGATGAGGCTAGCTAGTTGGAGATCTGCGTTGCTTTCGAAGGGGGGGCGCCTCGTTCTTCTCAAGACGGTGCTTTCGTCTATCCCCGCCTATTTTTTATCTAACAGTCGTTTACCGGTGGGGATTCACTCTCGTCTAGAGAGGCTCATGCAGAGGTTTTTGTGGGGCAAAATTGGGGAATCAGCTGGCGGAATGCATTTGATGGGGTGGGATGACGTTATGAGGCGTAAGAGCGATGGGGGGCTGGACGTCCGGAGGTTGGACCGTGTTAATGAGGCCCTTCTCCTTAAGTCGGTCAGCAGGTTATGGGACCCTGGTGAGGATTTTTGCTCCGAGGTTCTGCGGAAGATTCATCTTATTGACGGGGCACTTCCGGTGGCGACTGCTAGGAGGGGGCCACTCACGCCTTTTTGGAGGGGGGTGCTGGAGACTTGCTCTAAGTTCTCGGCCTTCTTTTCTCCAATCCTTGGTGATGGTCGATCTTTCAGTTTCTGGAAGGATGTTTAGGCGGGTGAGGAGCCTCTTTCGTCGAGGTTCCCGCGGTTATTTGCTTTGGCGGTTGATGGGAATGCTACTGTGGCTTCCTGCTTGTCTGAAGCCGGACGGTTCCTGCTCTTCCGTGATAGCCTTTCGGAGCAGAGGCTCAACGACTATCTGCTTCTTAT
Source organism: Ottelia alismoides (assembly GCA_037367405.1). NCBI lineage: Eukaryota > Viridiplantae > Streptophyta > Magnoliopsida > Alismatales > Hydrocharitaceae > Ottelia > Ottelia alismoides. The sequence goes on along the minus strand of JAZKJV010000873.1, from coordinate 467,987 downwards.
GGAGGTCGTTGGGGGGCATGTCAGCATTCGGCCGGGAGGGACCAATGGGCTTGGAAGGGGGGACTTTCTCTTCCAGGAAGGCGTTCGTGGCGGTTTCTTCCTCCTGTCTTCCCGGGCCGAAGGCGGTGGTGCGGGATTGCGGCTTCTTGTGGGCTCTGCGGCTTCCGGAGCGAGTGGGCTTCTTCCTTTGACTGGTTCGGAGGTAGAGATTGATGACGAGGGATCGCTGCGCGAGGTTGATTGGGAATATTCCTGATACCTGTATTCTTTGCAGTAATGCCGTGGAAACTCTGGAGCATTTGTTCTTCGCATGCCCGGCGGTGCAGGGTGTTTGGGAGGAGGCGGCCGATGCCTGGGTGTGCTCCTCGGATCTACACTCGTTGGTGGCAAACAAGGGCAGGGATCGTAGGGAATTGCTGCGGCCTTTGGCGAAGGCTGGGGCGATTTGGCTTGGACGAAATGACACCATCTTCTCCGGGCAGCATTTTTACAAGGAAAATGTGATAATTCATTGTAACCGTTTAGTTGAGGACTGGTCATTGGTTTAGGTTTCTCTTTTTTTGGTTCCGCAGTTGGTACCTTGTAAAGTTTTTTTCTTTTTTTCTATTAATATATGGCAGGGGCGGACACCACTGAGTGTTTCCCCCTTTTTTAGACTTCAAAAAAAAATAATGGAAATGCAGATTCCACGAAAACAGAATCCCACAGACCAAAGCAGTTAATGGGTGGAGGAAATAAAGTAATCACATCTTTGAGAAGAAGAGGGCCAGAGAATTAAAGTTACAGGGCACTGGAACAAGTTCATCTTTCTATTAGCTTATACGAAATGTAGAAGGCAAGTTTTTATAGTATATTACAACAACAACAAAGTCTACTCCCACATTCAAGTAGAGTCAGCAAGTTTGTATAATATATGACGAAAAAAGGCCTTTATAGCTCGGGAGGGTAGAAATCTAGATATCAATATAATCTCATCAGTAATCATAAAGCAATAGCATATTTAATGTTGCCATAATTGGAAATGGTGAAAAGTCTTCATTTTGGAACTCAAATCTAAGTGAGAACTTGCCTTCGGCTACAATTGCCCCATGGCAACGGCAGAAATCATATGGTCCAAATGGTTCCCCCCAAAAGTTTCTCAATTCACATATCTTAAATTATAAACTGACTTTACTGGGCAAACTCAAAATAAGGGTTTTTGCTTCGGTTGTCCTTGTTTGTTGTTTTTATTAAATGAAGATGATGAAACCCATTTTAAAACAATGTGCCAAGTTACTTGTGTTCCTGTGGGTTTGTAGGGAGAAGTACTGTTCGTTAACGAAAGTGCTGATACCGGGATCTCATCAGATACAACTTTCCTCCTCTTACAGTGTTATTGGCGTACAATCGTTTCCTTTCATTGGTGGGTTTGACTTCCACGCTTTTGCAAGTTTTTATGGATAACTCACTTGCCTCAATCCAGGGCAAGAAAAATCAGATTAAACTGCATTGCGTGGCCTTTATGGGAGCTCGGCTCGCTTTGTTTTCCGGTGCGTTTTCCGTTAGAGACGGCTTTATTTGTTCTATTTAGTTTTAACCTCTTAGGGTCTTTTTATGAAATTTCTTGTTTATGAGTGCCCTAGGGTTGCGGTATACATAAGAACCCCTAGAGCTCTTGAATAAGATTATTCATTCCATTCTCTCATCTCTCTCCACATGATATCAGGTCCTAGACCGATGTTCTGACCTAGATCCCATCGCCACCACCAGCCTCTCGTTCCTCTTAGCCCATGCGTGAGCCCCTTCTAGCAACGAGGGCCTCACTAAGGGTCTCTCCAGGCACCTATAGCCGCTGCAGCCGCCTCTCTGCCTGGATCCGAGCAACTAGGGCCCCTGCAGCCGAATCTCTGCCTGGATCAGAGCCTCTGCGTGGATATGTGGTACCTCCGTTGTAGCCGAGCCTCCGCCTCGATTCAAACCTCCGCTAATCTGTTGTAAATTCAGTGTTACAAATTTCGCGAAATTTCGATGAAATTTCGGCGAAATTTCGATGAAATTTCGGCGAAATTTCGGTTTCGACAGCCTACCGAAACCGAAATCGAAATCTCGGCCGAAATCAGCGAAATTTCGACGAAATTTCGAAATTGTCTCGTTTTTTCAGCATCTCGAAATGAAATCGAAATCGAGATTTAAAACCTTGATTGGTAATGCACCTGTTCCACGAGCCATTAAAGGGTATAAAACACCCCCTAGCACCCGCTAGTGTCTCCTCCTGGGTCTCTAACATCTCCTACAGTGTCCTGCACTACAATATCTATAGGACTCAACAACTCCGTGCAACTCTTATTTGTGCGTCACAACCACAGTTTGCTGCTCCAGAAGCCCGAAGGGGGTATAAAATAGTCACCCACATGCTTGATTGAAATATCTTCTAGGTCACTTTTTATTGACCTTCGTAGGACCACGATGACATCCTCTAAGACCAAGACCTTGTATTCGACTTCTTCTATGATGGTACAGAACACTTCTATCAAACTGAAGGTAAAAAAACTATATGGTCTAGTGTCGATCATTCAAGGTGTTCATCAGTGGTCAGCGCAAGAATCATATTCTCACCAAAGATCTGCTCAAGGAAACAGATGAGGAGTACAACACATGGTATGCAGACAATTGTCAAGTCATCATTTGGATGACAAATAGCTCTGATCCAAATATTGTGGTGAATCTTCTCTACAAAGACTATGCAAAGGAGATGGGAGAATTTGGAATGAACTTACTCCCGGAAGACAACCAATTCTCGCCACTCAGACGTCTATATGAGGATCTGGTATACAGCTCAAGGGAAATCTAGTCCCGTAGAGTACTACAGGCTTCTAACCGATATTTTTAAGGAGCTTCTGATTTTTCAGCCAGCATGTTATGATAAACGGATGGAGGAGCGATCTGAATGGCAGGTTTACTGCTTCCTTTCTGGACGACATCCATGATATAAGGTTGTGAAGGATCAGTTTCTGACGGTTGATACATTGCCATCGATCGAGACCATCTTTGATCGTCTACAGGAACTCGAGACATCTGCTAAGCGTCCTTATGCTCTACCATCTCCAGAGAATTCTGCTCACTATGCATCATCCGGGAACAGAGGACGACAGAGCTTCTAAGGAGGTCGAGACCGTGACTTTGATCGTAGTCGTAGCCGTGAGACTCAGGGTGGGCGAAATTTTGGGACTATAGCGGAAGGGCAAACGAGATGTGGTAGGAGAGTCAAAGGGAGGAGCTCCAAGTCAAAAGGAGGCTTGGTGGTGGAGTGAAGGGGTGCAAGAGAAGCTAAAAATTAACAGAGCATGCTTTAAAGTTATGTCTAAGGATAGACCAGAGGAAATTGTCACAAACTATAAAATAGTGAAGAAGGAAGCAAAGAAGGCTGTAAGCAAAGCTAAGTCAAAAGCTTATGAAGTTTTGTATAAAAATCTCGACTCTAAGGAGGACTAAAAGGATATGTTCAGGTTGGCCAAAGCAAGAGAAAGAAAGATCAAAGATCTTTCTCAAGTAAGATGCATTAAGGACGAGGAAGGTTACATGCTTGTTATTCAGAAGGATATAGAGACTAGATGGGAGCAGTAATTCCATAAACTTTTCATTGGGAAGGAAATAGCGAGACCACTTTGGGTGATCTAGCTAGTAGTGAAAATTATTTGAATCGTGCAAGCTATAGATGAATACAAAGAAAGGAAGTAGAGGAGGCTTTGAAGGTTATGAGACCTGGGAAAGGTGTGACCGGATGACATTCCTGTAGAAGTATGGAGAGTATTAGGTGAGCACAGTTTGATTTGGCCTTCAAATCTATTCAATGTTATTTGGCGAAGCAAGAAAATGCCTGAAGTTTGGAGGACTATCATGGTGCCTCTTTATAAGAATAAAGGAAACATTCAAAATTGCTCAAATTACAGAGGTATGGAGCTGATGAGTCATACTATGAAAATTTGGGAACGTGTGATCGAGAAAAGGTTGAGGCAAGTTTCCAACGTAAAAGAAAACCAATTCGGATTCAAGCCAAGTCACTCAACTATTGAAGTCATCCATTTGTTGAGGAGAACAATGGAGATTTATAGAGCTAAAAGGAAGAACCTCCATATGATCTTTATTGAATTGGAGAAGGCTTATGATTCTTTCCCATGAGAGATATTGTGGAGAGTGGAGAAAAAGACAAGTACATGTCCTATACATTAACTTCATAAAGGACATGTATGATAGGGCTTTATCTTGTGTAAGAACCCGTCTGGGAAGACTGGCTATTTGGACATCAACATTGGTTTACATCAAGGTTCAACTTTGAGTCTATTTCTTTTTACTTTGATTATGTACGAGTTGACAAGTCACATTCAGGATGAGTTACCTTGGTGTATGTTGTTTACTGATGATATTGTGTTGATTGACGAGACTAGAGATGGAGTAAATGAGAAGCTTGAGATCTGGAAACATGCATTGGAGACTAAAGGATTTCGTATAAGTATGGCTAAGACAGAATATATGGAGTGCACCTTTAATGGAAGCAACGATGACAGAATCGAGGTGAAGATTGGTGACGATAACATTTAGAAAAGAGATTCTTTTGGATATCTGGGATCTATTTTGCAACATGATGGGGAAATTGATGGAAATGTTACTAATAGAATAAATGCAGGCTGACTAAAGTGGAGAGGAGTCTCTGTTGTTCTCTTTGATAAGAAAATTCCTTTAAAAATTAAAGGAAAGTTTTACAAAGCAGATGTGAGACCTGCTATGCTCTATGGATCTGAATGCTGGCCTGTGAACCATAGCCATGTGCAGAGAATGGTTGTAGCAATAAATGAAAATGCTAAGGTGGATGTATGGACACACACGTAAAGATCGGATTCGGAATGATGCAACCAAAAAGAAAGTTGGTGTAGCTCCGATCGAGGATAAGATGCGAGAAAACCGCTTAAGATGGTTTGGTCATTTGCAAAGAAGATCAGCTGATGCACCAGTTAGGAGATGCGAGTGTTGGGATGTTGAGCCGGCTAAGAGAAGGCGAGGACGGCCTAAGAAGTGTTGGAAATAGACTATACGAAGGGATCTTAGTTTTTTAGATATAAGCCTGGGATTGACCCAAGATGCATCTGAATGGAGGTGAAGAATCCATGTAGCAAACCTTACTTAATTGTGAGAAAAGGCTTTGTTGTTGTGGTTGTAGGTCATGATTTTACTTCTCCTAGGTATCCGGTATGCATTCATTGTGAGTTCTGGAACCACCCGTCAGATCGTTACTGGGCAAAGTTTGACATACAGTCCAATGTCGATAGTGCCTATGAGACAATCTCCTACGAGACATCTTATGATACTGCAGAGGACTTGCCTGATCAGCATTCTCGTGGAACATCGGCATCGTTTAGTGCTTCGGAATACCCCTGTCTGAGGCAACTTCTACAGAACTCCAGCACATCCGTCGTTGAAAGTGTTACCGCTGATACTACTGCTAGTCTAGCTACAACTTTAAGTATAGTAGCCAACTCCATTTCTGCTTCTGGCATGCATGGATTATTGACTCAAGGGCATACACACATTTGACGGAAGATAGTCTCTACTTACCTTCTCTCAACCCTCTACTTCTGTAAAGACGGTTCGAGTTGCTAACGGAGCTCATCCCTCCGTCACTATTATTGGAATTGTGGAGTTCTCCAAACTCCGACTGACTGGAGTCCATTATGCCCCTGCATTTCCTCTTAACTTATTACCTGTTCAAAAGTTATATGTTAACTTAATTTTTTAGGAAAAAAGAGGGTAAGATCTCGAGATGGGACTCACCGCACAACTTGTTTTATATTAATAAAAAAGAAATCATACATGGGACCAACATGATGCAAGTCCCCTAAAGCGTCCAATTACATTCTCAATGTAAAATCATTGGCCACGAGAAATAAATTCATTCCCCGAACACCATAGGGCACAAATGGAAGCAAAGGATAGGGAAGCATCATCCTGCGAGTTACCACATGCCATCATAATCGAATCCCATAACGTACCATAGGAATCCGTTATGAGCCAAAAAAATGTTCACTTTATCCCAAATTGCTCGTGAGGTTCTGCATCTGAAAAAGAATATGTTCCAAGTCTCCTTGCTCCTCACCACATCTTCCACAAATGATGTCATCAATATGAAGAATTCTGTCCCGACGAACTTTGGCAAGCAACCTTTCGTGTTTTAACATCCATAAAAAAACTTTGATCTTCTACAAAAATTTTTGCTTCCAAATAAGTTTGTGGACATCAGCGCAGCTATCCTGCAACATATCATGATTGCATGTAAAGAAGCGATATGCTCTTTTAACCGAGAATTTACAATCTATCCAAACAAAATGATCTCTACCATTGTTGAGTCCCTCAACCACATCCTCAAGCAATGTCAGGTATTCATTGGATCTTTGGTCCGAGAAGCTCGAGGTAAATTGAGGACACCAAAATCATGCCTCCCTAAAGAAAATAGAAATTGTTGGGAAAAATAAGAGACTTGTTTATTCCTTCAACTCTAGTCTCTAGACTCCCTTATATAGAGGAGAGGCTTATGCGCAAATCACATAAAACAAAGAGGAAAAGAAAATAGATAAACATATACAAAAACATAGAAATATAGAAACATATATGTACGCTCCCCCTCCAGATGGAGCATAGATATCTATCATGCTCAGCTTGGATGGTCATTTTTTAAAATGATCCTCTAAGTAAGGCCTTGGTGAAAATGTATGCTATCTAGTCCCCTGAGCTGACATGGGATGTAGAAATGAATCCCTTACGAATCATGTCACGTATATAGAGGCAATCGACCTCAATGTGCTTCGTCCTTTCGTAGAATACAGGATTATTAGCAATAAACATGGCAACCTGATTATCGCATTTAGCGATATGGGAAGAGGTACATCTATATGTAGATATGTAAGAACTACTCGAACCCACATCATTTTGTACATGCTTGTGCCATAGCCCTATACTCAGATTCAACACTAGATCTAGCAAGTACAATTTGCTTCTTGCTTTTCCACGAGACAAGTGAATCTCCAACAAATATAGCAAATCCAATTGTGAACTTCCTGTCCGTGGGATACCATGCATAATCTACGTCTGCGCATGGCTGAGATAGTGATGGTGCCACCTCTTTTAAATAGCAGCCCTGCACCTGGAGATGATTTAAGATTCCTTAATATCGTTTGTATAGCATCCATATGTACCTGACGAGGTTGTTCCATGAATTGGCTCACCCAACTTACAGCAAAGGAAATATCGGATCTGGTAATGGTAACATAAAGAAGCTTTCCCATCAGCTCTTTGTATCTTCTCCTGTCAACCTCATCTGCATCATCATATAGCTTTATGCTTGGATCCATGGGTGTGGTGGCAGATCGACATCCAAGCATTCTCGTGTCACCTAGCAAATCAGTGACATATTTCCTCTAAGTCATCACAAGCCCTTGTTGATTTCTGGCAAACTCTAGTCCAGAAAGTATCTAAGAGCTCCAAGATCCTTGGTAACAAATTAACGACACAGAAATTCTTCCACCCTCTTGATTCCTTATATGTTATTTCCTGTAATAAGTATATCATCAATATATACCATAATAGCAATCATACCTCTGGAGGTTCTTTGTATGAAAAGAAAATGATCTGCATTCGATCATGATAGGAGAAAAGAAGTCGATAGATTATACGTACCCGTGGGCTCTCTTATATAGGAGAATAGCCCTTGGTTAATTTCAAGATAAGTACTCTGAGAAACATGAATTACATAAGAAAGACATAACATGGTAATTAACTTAACACTCCCCCTCAAGCTGGAGCATATATATCTATCATGCTCAGCTTGGACCAACACTTCTGAAAAGGACTTCAGGCTAGAGCCTTGGTGAAGATATCTGCTATCTGATCTCCTGTAGACACATGAGATGTAGATATGAGTCCCTTCTGTATCAGATCTCGAGTATAATGGCAGTCCACCTCAATATGCTTCGTTCGTTCATGGAATGAAGGATTATTTGCAATGAATAATGAGGCTTGATTATCACATAGCAGTTGCATAGGAAGCGGAACTTCTATGGAAAGATCAGTCAACACCGATCTAACCCACATCATCTCTGCACTTCCTTGGGCTATGGCTCTATATTCAGATTATGCACTTGATCTGGCAACTACAGTCTGCTTCTTGCTTTTCCATGAGACAAGTGAGTGTCCAACAAAAACTGCAAAACCCGAAGTGGACTTCCTGTCCGTAGTTCATCCTGCATAGTCAGCGTTTGCACAAGCTGTTACCTCCAAGGACGTATTCCTACTGAATAGGAGTCCTGAACCAGGTGAGTTCTTAAGATATCTCAAGATCATATAGATAGCATCTATATGTGCCTTTCTGGGTCGCTCCATGAACTGGTTGACCTTGCTTACTGCAAACATAATATCTGGCCTGGTGATAGTAACATATAGAAGCTTCCCAACAAGTTCTTTGTACCTCCTGCTATCAACTTCTTCAGTATCGTCATCATACAATTTCATGCTTGGATCCATAGGAGTCGTAGGTGGCTTGCATCCAGTCATACCCGTCTCAGAAAGAAGATCCAAGACAAACTTCCTCTGGGTCATCACTAGACCACGACAATTCTTAGCAAACTCTAACCCCAGGAAGTGGCGAAGAGTGCCAAGATCCTTGGTCACAAACTCTCTACCTAGGAACTTCTTCGCAATCTGAATGCCTTGAACATCATCTCATGTCACAATAATATCATCTACATAGACAAGAATGGCAACCGTACCTCTCTGTATCTTTTGAACAAATAGTGAGTGGTCCGCAGTGGACCTCTTAAATCCCTGTTGCTCAATTAATTCTGACAGCTTTTGGTACCAAGCTCTAGGACTCTGCTTTAGGCCATAAATGGCCTTATGTAACATGCATACCTTCTGGGACTCCCCCTCAGTAGCAAACCCAGGTGGCTGCTGCATGTAAACTTCTTCTTGGAGATTGTTAGAAGAAAGGAGTCTTTGTTATCTTTCATAGAGTAACCCTAGGCTCTCTTATATAGGGAGAGGCCTTAGGGGTAAATTACATGGATGTCTAAATAAGAGAGAGAATTAGCAACGAGATACAGAGACAATTATTAATACTAGAAACTATCTCTACACTCCCCCTCAAGGTGGAGCATAGATGTCGATCATGCTCAGCTTGGATGAACATCTCTGAAAAGGTCCTCTGAGCAATGGCTTGGTGAATACATCAGCAGTCTGATCTCCTGAGCTAACATGGGCCGTGGATAATAATCCTCTCTGGATCAGGTCCCTGGTGTAATGGCAGTCAACTTCAATATGCTTGGTCCTCTCATGAAAAGCTGGATTGTTGGCGATGAACAAAGCCGCCTGATTGTCACACTGAAGCTTCATAGGTAGAGATACAGCTACATGTAAATCTTCCAAAACGGAGCGGACCCACATCATCTCCGTGCTGGCTTGGGCCATTGCCCTGTATTCGGATTCCGCACTGGATCTTGCCACCACCGTTTGTTTCTTGCTTTTCCAAGACACCAGAGAGCCTCCAACAAAAACTGCAAACCCTGAGGTTGATTTTCTATCCTTAGGGCATCCTGCATAGTCTGCGTCTGCATATGCTGAGATGGATAAGTCTGTGCCCTTTTTGAATAGTAGCCCTGACCCTAGAGAGGACTTCAGATACCTCAGTATCATGTGTATAGCATCCATATGAACCTGTCTTGGCTGCTCCATAAACTGACTCACCCGGTTAACTGCAAATGCAATGTCTGGACGAGTTATAGTAATGTAGTGGAGTTTTCCCACCATCTCTCTATATCTCCTCTTATCCACTTCATCAGTATCATCATCATATAACTTCATGCTGGGATCCATGGGGATGCTTGATGGTTTGCACCCATCCATACCAGTCTCAGCCAGAAAGTCTGTAATGTACTTTCGTTGTGTCATCACCAAACCATGTGCATTCCTTGCAAATTCCAACCCCAGAAAATATCTTAGGGTTCCAAGATCCTTTGTAACAAACTGACGACCTAGGAATGCCTTTGCCCTCGCTATGCCCTTAACATCATCTTCTGTGACAAGAATATCGTCCACATAGACCATTATGACAATCGTACCTGCCGAGGATTTCTGAAGAAACAACGAGTGATCAGCATTGGACCTCTTGAACCCCTGGTGCTCAATTAGATTGGACAGCTTCTGGAACCACGCTCGTGGACTCTGTTTGAGGCCATATATCGCCTTATGAAGTCTACAGACCATATGTTTCTCCCCCTCAGCAGTAAACCCGGGTGGCTGCTGCATGTAGACTTCCTCGTGGAGGTCCCCGTACAGAAAGGCATTCTTAACATCTAGCTGGGAAATACTCCAATCACGAACCACTGCAACTGACAGGAGAATACGAAGAGTCGAGTGTCGCGCCACTGGAGAGAATGTATCCATGTAATCAACGCCATAAGTTTGGGTAAAGCCACGGGCGACCAAGCGTGCTTTGTATCTATCCAACGTGCCATCTGCATGATATTTGACTGTGAAGACCCATTTGCAGCTTACAACAGATGCATCCTGAGGTGCAGGGACCAAAGACCATGTGCCAAGGGACTGCAAGGCCCCCATTTCTTCTTCCATAGTTAATCTCCAACACTCACTCTTCAAGGCTTCCTGGTATGTCCGTGGTATGGCCACGGAGGACAATGCTGTGGCAAACTTCTGAAAATCACCTGTGAGTCGGTGAAAGGAAACCTGGGAAGCAAATGGATAGGAAGCACATTGCCGTCTCTGTTTCCGAATAGCAATCGGAACATCAAGATCATCAACTGGGTCCACCTGTGATGAGTCATCCTGCATATGTACCGAATCTGACCCGTCAGTAGTAACATCCTCTGAACATACCTGGGGCGTAGTGAGTGGTTGTTCTGTCGTCTGAGCAGGACCTGGCCGACGCGTATAATGGTGAGGAAATGGGGATATGAGTTGCTGTGGAACGGATTGAGATGGTGGTGGTGGTGGCGGTGGTACTGGCATAGGAACAGACACAGGAGGCGACTCAGGTGGACTCGAAACAGGTGGTGGTGGAACATAAATATCATCAGTGGTGGTGGATGGTACCATTCTGTCCCCAGCTGGCGAGAAATACATAACTGACTCAAAGAAAGTGACATCCGCACTAACAAAGTACCTGTTGGTTGTAGGATCATAACACCGGTATCCCTTCTGGGTCCTGGAGTAACCAACAAAGACGCACTTGACAGCTCTCGGAGAGAGTTTGTCAAGGCCAGGGGATAGACGATGGACAAATGCCACATCACCAAAGACACGTGGCGGCAGAGAGAAGAGCTCCTTGTCGGGAAAAATAAGAGAGATAGGTATCTTCTCTCCAAGGACAGATGACGGCATTCTGTTGACTAGATAGCATGCAGTAAGGATAGCATCCCCCCCCAAGAGAAATAGGAGCACAACTTTGAATCAACAAGGTACGAGTAATGTCCAAGAGATGGCGATGTTTTCTTTCTGCCACGCCATTTTGTTGGGATGTATATGCGCAGGTGGTTTGATGAATAATACCCTTCGATGAAAGAAATAGAGAAAGAGAGCGGGTACAAAATTCCAAGGCATTGTCGGTGCGAACATATTTAACTGAGGAAGAGAAGACATTCTGCACTTCATTAACCAAATTTTTGATAACATCACCTGCTTCAGATTTATTCTTCAAAAGAAATACCCAAGAGACACGAGAAAAATCATCAACGACAACTAAATAAAACCTGTGTCCCTGGTGATCGGGAACACGACTAGGACCCCATATATCTATATGTAACAACTCAAATGGGGAGCTACTGCTCCGACTCTGACGACCTGGGAAGCTTGACCTATGATGCTTTCCCAACTGACATGTTTCACAGCGAAACGACGAACTTGGGGAGATCTGGGGCAGAAGATGGCGCATTTTCTGAATCGGAAGGTGACCAAAACGAAGGTGCCAAATATAAGGAGAGACTGGTCCAGCGGAGTGAGAAGAGACCCCAGCATAGGATTCTCGAACCAGCCGGTATAGACCATTCTGCTCAGAGCCATAGCCAATAACCTTGCCCGTGAGTATGTCCTGAAAAATGAGAGAAGACGGGTCAAAAATAGCACGACAATTCAAGTCCTTTGTAATCTGACTAATGGACAACAAATTCAGCGAGAACTCAGGGGCATGTAACACATTCTGTAGCTGCATAGTGGGAGATAAGAAAACCTCCCCTTGTCCAACAAGGGGTGAGTGGGTGCCATCTGCTATCTGTACTGAGCGACCGGGTGGAATATCCCTGTAGGCCTATAATCGTCTCCTATCTCGACAAAGATGATGTGTAGCTCCGGAATCGATGACCCAGTCAGATATATCATGAGAATGTATGTGTGCAGATGAACTACCTGAGCTACTGGCTGCGGCGGATGAACTGGCAGAGGCTGTCGCAGCGATGTCTGAAGAGCCACCAGAAGAATCAGCAGACGAATGTGGCATAATATCGCGGAGGCGGGCCACAAGTTCTTCAAATCTATGATCGGCAGTAGACGGTATTGGAGACTGTGAATGTTCTGCAACCCGTGCCGAGGCTGGGAATCCATGCTTTGAATAGCATGTATCCTCGGAGTGTCCAGGTCTGTGACAATACGGACACGTCTGACTGAAGCGACCTCTCCCTGGAGGTCCACGGCCACGTCCACGACCACGGCCAGAAGATGGTCCACCTCTCCCACGTGAAGCTGCCATCGCCGATGGGGGTGGAGTAGAGGAGCTGGAGGAGACTGGAATGCGGCTAAGCCGTCTGTAGACATCCTCCACTGGAGGAATTACGGCGTCTGCTAAGATCTGTGACCTTGCAGCATCATACTCAGGATCGAGAGCTGCAAATAGAACGCCCACCATTGTAGAGTTCCGAAACGTCTTCTGCTGCTCCGGAGTAGCTGTCAGAGGAATGATACTGTATAGCTTCTCGAACATCCCCCTTAGAGATGTGTAGAGAGAGTGAAGAGGTCTGCCGGCCTGCTTCATCGTAAAGATGTCATGTTGCAGCTGCAACATCTTTGTTTCGTTTCGCACCTGCGAATATGTTGCAGCGAGGATGTCCCACATTGCCTTAGCAGTGGGCTGATGGAGAACATCATTAGCTATCTCCATCGTCAGCGTACCAGATAGCCAGACTTTCGCGTAAGCATCATCAGCCTCCCATGAGGCATAGATCCATGTCTTCTCCGTGGGCTCATCTTCGGTAAGAATGTGTTTCTTACCATTGGATTTCATGAGGCTCATGAACTGCATAGCCCATAGCTCATAGTTAGACCCGTCCATCTTGACTATTGGCGCAAGACCTTTGAATGCGCCGGTGGAGGGCAAATCGACTTTCGATTCTGACATAGTGCCGCTCGAAGAAGACAAAGGAAAAATAGACACGTTGATGACCGTCTACACCAACTACATTGGATTTGAGTACGTGTGTAGACTTTTACGCACTCAAATCCATAAATCGAGTAAAGAGGAGTCTAGGGCACGCCTCCAATGAAGCTTACAGCCCTAAAAAAAACGCGAGAACTCCCGCTACGGACTGTTTTAGGCCTGAGAAGGGCCTACGGCTGCTGTTGAAGCATCTCTGTTGCGGCTGGAATTGGTGGCGGCGTTGGAGGGCCGCGAGGAGGTGCTGGGCAGCGGCTGGGGGCCACAGGCTAGGGCACGCTCGCAGGGGGCGGCAGGGTGCCGCTGGCGGCAGGAGGCCGCTGGGAAGGATCTGGCGGCGGCAGGAGGCCGCTCGGGAGGAGCAACAGTTGCTGCTGGAGGCGGCAGAAGCCGCTGGAGGCCCCTGGCGGGGGCTTTTGGCGGCTGCAGGGAGCCCTAGGATGGCTCGAGGAAAGACGGAGGAAGGGGCGGCGGGTGGGGAAGGGAGGGGCGATGGGTAGAGAGCCCTAGGGCGGCTCTGATACCATGTTAGAAGAAAGGAGTCTTTGTTATCTTTCATAGAGTAACCCTAGGCTCTCTTATATAGGGAGAGGCCTTAGGGGTAAATTACATGGATGTCTAAATAAGAGAGAGAATTAGAACGAGATACAGAGACAATTATTAATACTAGAAACTATCTCTACAGAGATCTCCATAGAAAAATGCATTCTTCACATCCAGCTGGAATAACGGCCAATCCCGTGATATAGCAGTTGCTAGTAATATCCGAAGCGTCGAGTGTCTCGCCAATGGAGAAAACGTGTCCTGATAATCCACTCCGTATGTATGGGTAAAACCACGGGCCATCAATCTTGCTTTGTAGCGATCCACACTCCCATCTGCATTTTGATTAATGGAGAATATCCACTTGCAGCTGACAATAGAAGCACCACTTGGAGGCGGAACAATAGTCCATATCCCACGAGATGTTAAGGCCTCCATTTCTTCTCCCATGGCCTGTCGCCACCTATTGTCCTGTAAAGCCTCCATATATGTTCGGGGTATCTTAACCACAGAAAGACCAACAATGAACTTCTTGTATTCATCAGAAAGATGATCCAAAGAGACATGTGCCGCAAGTGGGTATTTGGCACATTGACGTCGTGGTTTCCTCAGTGCAATAGGAACATCCAAATCGGCCTCCTCAGTGTCCTCTACAGCAGAGTCATCCTGTAAAACTCAAGTGCCATCAACAGAGATAATGTTATCATGACATACCTTAAGCGTAGGACTGGCTATCGAGCCTAACGAGCCGAGCCAGCTCCTGGCTCGGGCTCGAGCTCGATAAGCCCAACTGGGCTCGGGCTCGAGCGCGGGCTCGAGCTCGGGCTCGATGAGCTCAAGCCCTTATCGAGCTGGCTCGGGCTCGATAAGGCTCGAGCCGAGCCCCTTATCGAGCCCGAGCTCCTTATCGAGCCTGGTCTGGGCTCGAGCCCAAGTCGAACTCATTAAGGAAAATGGGTACTTTTGGTGGAAAAGTGTTTTGTATGGGTTCGAACTCAAGACCTACTCTATCAAAGACTGTGTTCCTTACCAGTAGGCCACTCACCAAGTTTTATATAAAATCTTAATTATAATATATATTGCACATTATATTTGCTTATCAAAAAATTATTAATTTTCTTATGCGTGAGCGGGGGGCAAATGTGTGGGCGAGAATGAGATTGATTTGAGAATTGGGTCATGACTCATGAGAGGGTCAAAGTAAGTGGAGGGAAAAAAATTCAAAGAGCTAATTTTATTTTGTTTCTATTATATATAAATATATAAATAATATATGTATATATATATTCCTTATCGAGCCCCTTATTGAGTTATCGAGCCGAGCGAGGCTTGGCTCAAGCTCGGCTCGTTAAGCTATCGAGCCCAAAATTCCGGCTCGGGCTCGGCTCAATAGCTTAATGAGTCGGGCTCACGAGCCCTTATCGAGTCGAGCCCGAGCCTGGCTCATCGAGCCGTGATTCAATAGCCAGTCCTACTTAGGCGTGCTGGATGATGTAGACGGCTGTTGAGCAGAAGAGCTAGTAGAAGACCTGTGAGTGTAAACGATGGGTAAAAATTGTGGCTCAGGTGGTGGTGGTGGTGGTGGCGGTGGTGGTGAAGGTAAAGGTTGTTCAGGTTCATCTGGTGTGATAGATGGAGGTGGAGGGACAACAATATCGTCCGGATTGTTATTAAATAACATGTCACCTGTAGGAGAGAAGTACATGATAGACTCAAAGAAAGTTACATCTGCACTGACATAATATCTCCTACTTACTGGATCATAACATATGTGCCCTTTTTGATTACGAGTACCCAACAAACACACATTTGATAGTTCCTGGAGAGAGCTTATCACGACCAAGTGTACAATTATGCACAAATGCCACAGACCCGAAGACTTTAGGAGTGAGGGAGAATAGGTCCTTCTCAGGAAACGCAATCAAGAAGGGAACCTTCTCTCCAAGAACAGTAGACGGCATACGATTCACCAAGTAACATGAAGTGAGAACAACATCCCCCCAAAATGAATGAGGGGCACAACTATGGATCAATAACGTCCGAGACTCCGAGTGACATCAAGAAGGTGGCGATGTTTGCGTTCCGCCACACTATTTTGTTGCGATGTGTAACTACAAGAAGTTTGATGAATAATTCCCTGTGAACTGAGAAAGTCAGACAAATGTAATGTTGAAAACTCCAAAGCATTATCTGTACGAATTACTTTGACATTGGTAGAGAAGATATTATTAACCTCAATAATAAATTTTCGAATAATAGTACCGGCTTCAGACTTTTGTTTCAACAAGATACCCATGATAATCTGGAAAAATCATCAACAGCTAATCATATAACAACGATGTCCCTGAAGATCAGGGACACGATTCAGACACCAAATATCAAAGTGAAACAGTTCAAAAGACTGACTACTATGACGACTCGGACGAACTGGAAACAAAGACCGATGATGTTTCCCAAGCTGACAGGCTTCACAATCCCATGCGGTACAGGTAGATATCTGCGGCAAGACATGACACATCTTCTGCAGAGGCAGATGGCCAAATCAAAGATGCCAAAGGAATGGAGAAATGGATCCAGATGGAATAGTAGCGGCACCAGCACATGATGATATAACAAGCTTATACAAGCCTCTCTGCTCACGACCACTTCCAATCATCCTGCCATCTCCTCAAACAAACCTTGCCTTAACAGATCATTTGAACCCTTGCTTCTCAAACAAACTTGAGAGCTTCTGGACCCAAGCTCTCAGGCTCTGCTTAAGTCCATAGATTGCCTTATGAAGTTTATACACCTGTGAACACTCCCCTCAGCAGCAGACCCCGACGACTGCTGCATGTAGACTTCCTCTTGAAGATCACCATATAAAAAAGCATTCTTAACATCAAGTTGAAATAGAGGTCAATCTCTAATCATAGTAACTGACAACATAAATTTATTCGTAGGGTAGAATGACGAGCAACTGGAGAGAAGATGTCAAGATCATCCACCTCATATGTCTGAGTAAAGCCACAAGCTACTAGGCGAGCCTTGTACTGATCAATACCGCCATCTGCATTCTGCTTCGTTGTAAACACCCATTTGCAACTTACTATAGATGTCCCAGTGGGGGCAGGGACCAGACTCCAAGTACCTCTAGACTAAAGAGCTGCCATCTCCTCCTCCATAGCTAGATACTACATGTTATTTGTCAATGCCTCCTGGTAAGTCTGTGGTAAAGCCATAGTGATAAAACAGTAACAAACCTCCTGAAATCACCCGTCAGACGCTTGAAGGTGACATGAGAAGCAATTGGATATGAGGTACATGAACGCTTCTGCTTCTTAATAGCAATAGGTAAATCAAGATCATCATCATCCTTGCCACCAACCTAATCACCAACCTCCTGAGGTAATTCCTGCTGAGAAACAATATTAGTCCCATCATTAGAAGTAATGTTTTCCGAACAAACCTGGGGTGTGCTGGATGACGGACCATGAGCATGAGCAAGAGTAGGTCGTCAGCTGTAGTGATAAGGTAGTAGTGGAACCAGAACAATAGGAGGTGGTGGGGTTGATGGTGGTGATGAAGGAGGTGGTAATGGAGATGGTGATGAGGGTGGCTGACATATGGGTGGTGGTGGAATATAGACCTCATTATCCGAATCTAAAGGTATCAACATATCACCTGTATGAGAAAAATCCATGTCAGACTAAAAAAAGTGACATGTGCACTGACATAATATCTCTTGTGTAGTGGATCATAATAACGATAATCCATCTTAGTTATGGAGTACTTAACAAAGACACATTTGACAGCCTTAGGAGAGAGCTTGTCAATCCCTGGAGACAACCAATGATCAAAAAACACGAGGGTTAAGAGAGAACAACTCCTTGTCAGGAAAACAAGGGAAAAAGGAATCTTCTCCCCCAGCATCGACGAGGGCATACGTTTAATGAGATAACAAGCCGTGATAACCGCATCACCCCAAAAAGAATGTGGTGCACAACTCTGAATCAGGAGGTACATGTGACATCAAGAAGGTGACGGTGCTTTCCTTCAACAACACCGTTCTGTTGAAACGTATAAGCCCATGATGTTTGATGAAGAATACCATGAGATGATAAGAATTGAGAGAGCACGTGAGTACAGAATTCCAACGCGTTACAGTCCTTACAGTTTCGATAGAGGTTGAAAAAACATTCTGCACTTCTTTAATGAAATTTATTATTACATTTCCAGATCCTGATTTGTACCCACCTAATGGTCTAGTAGTAGAACAATGTGTCTACCATACAAAAAGACCAGGGTTCAAATCCATGGAAGGACATATTGATATCGGTATCGATATCGGTACCATGTCGATACCGATATATCGGCGATATATCGACGCCATATCGCTGACATCGGGATTCAGCATGCCTTTTTTGCGTGTTGATACCCGATATCGAACATATCGGCGATATTTCGGTGACCTGTCGATACCGATATATCGCCGATATATCGGGATACAACCTTCCATGTTCAAATCCCACTCTTGCAGGGGTTGCGTTAGGTAGTCGACGGCCAGCGTAAAAAACAGTTGAATATTTCAACATGGATTTGAGCAAGAATCCATGTAGTCGACCCTATTTATAGCGGGAGAAGGCTTAGTACATTTTATTATTTCCAGGTTCTGATTTATTCTTCAACAAGAAAACCCAAGACATACGACTAAAATCATCCACAACAACTAGATAGAATCTATGTCCCTAATGATCGAGAACACAACTTGGACCCCAAATGTCTACATGGAAAAACTCAAAAGAGGAGCTACTGCTCCGACTCTAACTTCTAGGGAAGACAGACCGATGATACTTCCCTAACTGACATGCCTCACAATTGAATGATGAACAAGGTGAAATCTGAAGAAGCACTTGACACAGTTTATGAAGCAGAAGATGACCAAAGCGCAGATGTCAAAGGAAAGAAGAGACCAATCCAGTGGAATGGGAGGATAGGCTAGCATACGGTGTCTGGACCAAGTCGATAGAGCCCACCCTGCTCACGGGCACAACCAATCACTCGACCCGTAAGAATGTCCTGAAAAACAAGAGAAGATGGATCAAATACTGCTCTACAATTTAAATCTCTAGTAATCTGATTGATCTCCCCCTGTCCTGTGATTGAAGAATGAGTCTCATCTGCTATGACCACAGTCCTACATGGAGAAACCTGCTCGTAGGCTATGAGTTGAACTCTATCTCCACACAAATGATGTGAGGCACTATAATATATGATCCATTCTGAGATATCTGAACCATGATAGGAAGTAGAGGCATGAACACTACTTGAGGTACTAGCTCCTGTGGTAGGAGCAATGTCCAAATTGTTCTCTGGTGCAGGTGAAAGGGTACTGCATAGGGGTAGGAGGTATCTAAGTCGAGAGACTCGAGACACAAGCTCATCATATCGTTGATCTAATGTGGATAGAGCTGCATAATGTTGAACTTGCTCTGCTATGTGTGCGGACGTTGGGAAACCATGCTTGGACTATCATGTATCTTCTGAATGACCATATATATCATAATAGGTACAAGGTAGTCCATGACCACCTCTACCATGTGATCCTCTTTCACGAAACTGAGATGGATCACCTCTTCCACGAGAGGTCGTCATGGCAGAGGAATTCGGCACAGGAGTGGGAGTTGAGATAGTTATCTGGCTCAATCTACGGAAGGCTTCCTCCATGGGAGGAATGGTAGCATCAACCAGTATATTGGAGGAAGCAACCTCATATTGTGAGTAAAGAGAGGCCAGGAAGACTCTAACCATCATGGCATTCCGGTATATCTTCAATTACTCTAGAGTGGTTGTAAGAGGCATGAAGCTATGAAGCTTCTCAAACATCCTGCGCAATGCAGTATAATGAGCATGTAGAGGTCGACCATTATGCTCTATTGTGAAGATGTCATGTTGAAGCTGTAGAATTGTTGTCTCATTCTTGGTCTGTGAGCATGGATCGCCATATCGCGATATATCATCGATATATCGGCGATATATCGGTATCGACAGGTCATCGATATATCGTCGATATGGATATATCGGGTATCGACAGGAGAAAAATGCCTAATGGATACCGGGTTTCGGCGATATGCGTCGATATATCGCCGATATATCGGCGATATATCGGTATCGACATTGTATCGATATGTTGCCGATATCGATATGTCCTTCCCTGTCTGTGAGTACGTGACAGCAAGAATATCCCACGTGGCTTTAGCAGTGGACTGGTGTAGGACATCATTTGTAATGTATGGTACTAAGGTACCAGACAACCATACCTGAGTATATGCGTCATCAGCCTCCCATGAGGCATACAACCATGTCTTCTCCGTCGGTTCTTCCTCGATAAGAATATGCTTCTTACCTATCAACTTCATTAGGCTCATGAACCGCATGGCCTACAACTCATAATTTGACCCATCCATCTTGACTATGGGTGTTGGACCTCTGAAGGCACCCGTGGTGGGGATATTTATCTTGTTCTCTGACATGTTGCCGGTCGAAGAAGACAAGGATCGTAGACTTGACGAAATACTTGTCTATGCAGACATACAAGAGGTTGGTTGCATGTGTAGACTCAAAAAACAACCAACCCCATCAGGGAGAAGATGTCCATGTTGCGGCGATAGCTTTGGCGGCTACAACCGCAAGTGTGAGGTCCAACCGTAGGGGGGAGGGGGCGAGCCCACGGGTAGGGCGGCTCCACGCGAGGACAGGCCTGATATCATGTTGAAAAAATAAGAAACTTGTTTATTCCTTGAGCTCTAGACTCTCTTATATAGAGGAGAGGCCTACGGGCAAATTACATAAAACAAACAAGAGGAAAAGAAAATAGATGAACTAATATAGAAACATATCTCTACCTAAATGGAAGAAAGAACGTGTTTAAGAAGAACCGACTTCCCTTCCTTAGAAATCATTCGCGCCTTCCAACCCGCCAATTTGCTTTCAAGCTTCGTAGTTACCATCCTACATACAGCCAAACGGAGACGACCAACAACTAAAGGGAGACCCATGTAAGTGACGGGCAAAGACCCATGTAGACACCTCACAAGATTGCAAATATGTCATGCACCTTCCTCTGGTCGAGATCAAAAGGAATAACAATTGATTTATCTTCGTTAATCTTCAGTCCCAAAATGTCCCTAAAAATATCCATAATAGCTGAGGCCCTTCTCGTATATTCTACCCCTCCAGCTAAGAATACAACTGTATCATCTACATATTGAAGAATAGGTATTTCAATGTCTTCTTTATGATCGCCTTTACATAGTCCACCATCCTATGCCAGCCTCATCATCACTGCCATAGCATCTGCTGCAATCACAAATAATAACGAAACACGAGGACATCCATTCCGAACTCCATGATATGGTTGGAAGTAATAGCCCTCCGGTCGCCCATTCACGAGGACCCCATAAGACGTTGTCGTGATGCAACGTTTCATCCATGAGATCCACAAGGTGGGAAGTCTCTCTTCTCCAAGGATGACCAAAGAAAGCACCAGTCTATATAGTTGTATGCAATGGAGAAGTCCACCTTCCATAGCACCCCTTTCGTATGATTCCTTTTCCAGTCAAGCACCATCTTGGACACAAGCACCCAACCATCAGCCATGGATCTCCCATGTATAAATTCAGTATGCTCCCGGGTATATACGTTGAGCTTAGTTATCGGGTTATTTTTTATGGGTTATGTTGTTATTTTCAAGACATCCGAACGAAACAGATTTTTGGTGGGGGACAGGAAAGAATTGCCTCTACTATCTTCGCATTCCATCTATTCAAGTTTTGTTAGTGTTGCGTCTTATCTTGATGATCATTTACTTTGGCATCTCTGCATTGGATATCCTTCTGCCAAGGCTATCTACGTGATGTTCCTAAACTTTCTACGCTAAAAGCCCTTTGACTGCGAGGCATGGTAGTTCGGGAAACATCATCGAGCATCCTTTCCTGCATGTGCTGAGCCCCGTCGAGGTGTTCCTTTTTCTCTTGTCCATTTTGATATATGGGGAACTTGTCCAATCAGTACTCTGAATGGACACAGATATTTTGTAGTTTTAGTTGATGACTATAGTCGATCCTCTTGAGTTGGTTTTATAAAAGAACATTCGGAGATAAAATGAAATTATCAAAAATTCCTTTTAGTACATCAAAGCATTCTTCTCTACTTCTGTTCAAAATTTTCGTACAGATAATGCTTTGGAATTCACCCAACATGACTTGATGACTTTCTTTGCTTCCCAGGGAACTGTACACCAAACTTCATGTCCATATACCTCTCGGTAAAATGGGGTAGCGGAAAGGAAACTTAGGACATCTTCTTGACATTGCTAGGTCTCTACGCACTCAGATGAAGGTTCCAAAGACCTAATAGGAGGTCGTTCTTACAGTTTCCATCTTATCAACAAGGTCTCGTCTTCGATCCTAAAGGGGTCCACACCTTTCGCGTTACTCTACTCCAACGAGTCTCCCTTCCCACTACCTCTGAGAATTTTTTGATGTATTGCATTTGCTCACAACTGCCAATACCACCAATAAGTTGTCACCTAGGGCGATCAAGTGTGTTTTCCTTGGCTATTCACGCACCCAAAAGAGTTACATGTGCTATGACCTAGTTGGTCACCGATATTATATTTCTGCGGATGTTACTTTCTTTGAACAGACTAGTTTCTTTACACAGTCTATCACGGGCCCTTGGATCTTCCTCCACCACCAATTATTTATAAGCGCAAGCATACATTTGTGCCTTCTGTTGTGCCTTTGCATGTTCCTCTTCTGCAGGACAAGATGCCATCTTCAAATGCTCCCACCATTGCTGCCCCGAATGCTCCTCAGGAGCTCTCCATAGCTCTCCGCAGAATAAAGAGCCAATGTACTTTCCACCTATGTATCATTTCATTTCTATTGCTAGTTTATCATGCTCTGACAGGAGATATGCAGATTTCCTCATGGCTATTTCTGTTCCAAGAGAACATCGCAATGCTTTACAGTATTATGGATGGTGACATGTAATGAATGACGAAATGGATGCTCTTATATCCAGGGGAACATGGGACCTTGTACCATGTCCCATGGGAATTCGACCTGTGGCTTGCATATGGGTCTTCATGGCTAAAGAGTTGCTTGATGGGTCTATTGACAGATTGAAAGCATGGCTGATTGCGAAAGGATTTACACAGACTTATGGGGTCACCAATGGCAAGGATGGGCTCTATCAATCCATACTATCCTTTCAATGGCTGCCAATAAGGGATGACATCTATTTCAGCTTGATGTGAAGAATGCTTTCTTCTATGGAGATCTTGAGGAATAGGCTTACATGATGCAACCTTCAAGTTAAGAAGTCGAGGGGGAGTGTGTATGCCGACTTCGCAAGGTCATCTATGGCCTAAAGTAGAGTCCTCGGGCATGATTTGATAGACTTACACATGATATCAACACTATTAACTTTCAGTGAACATCTGATTACTATGTTTTTGTCAAACAACGGTCTAATAGTACTGTCATACTTGCAGCTTACGTTGATGATATGGTTGTCACATGATGATGATGAAGACATATTAGAGACCAAGGCTTTCCTTTAGAAGGTCTTCGTCACGAAGGACCTTGGTTAACTCCGCTACTTCATTGGCATAGAAGTGATATGTATTATGTACTATAGAGGGACTTTACCTCTCACAAAGAAAGTATTGCTTGGACATCTTAACTGAGGTTGGACTACTTGGATGAAAGCCTTCTGGCATCCTGCAGACCCAAGGAAGCACTCTACTTCAGTTGATCATGTATTTAAAGATACTACACGTACATAAGCCTGGTTGGCAAACTGCTTTACCTTACTGTCCTAGGTCGGATATATCTTATGCTATGAGTAGAGCCAACCAACACATGGAGAAGCCACTTTACAGTCATTGACTGGATGTTCTTCTAATCTTACAATACTTGAAGGAATCACTAGGGAAAAGCCTCTTCTATGGGGTCAATGGCACACTAATGTATCTGCTTATGCCTGATGCAGATTATGCTAGTTCACCTAAGGATCGTTGAACCACTACAAGATATGCTATGATGGCTGGTGAAAACATTATCACTTAACGGAGCAAGACGCAGACCGTAATTTCCAAATCAAGTGCAGAGGTAGAATACAGGGCGATGGCTCAAGCCATCTGTGAGATTACTTGGTTACTCTCTTTTCTAAAGAAACTTGGTATTGTTGTCACTACTCATGTTCCTCTATATTGTGACAACAAGTACGCTACATACATTCCTACAAATCATGTTTTCCCTGATGGACTAAGCACATTGAGATTGACTGTCACTTTATTCGTGATGATGTATGAGGAAGATCACTATTCCATACATCTTCATTGATTTTCAACTTGCAGAGGTATTCACGAAGGCGTTACCAAAGAAACATCTCTTGTGGATAATCTTCAAGTTGGACGTTACAGATATGCTCCAACTTGGGGGGGGGGGAGTTTAAGAGATGAATTTATTTATTTTATTTAGTTGTAACCCCTCGTGGTCCTTTTATGTAATTTCTCGTTTATGAGTGATCTAGGGTTTTGATCTATACAAGAACCCCTAAACATCTTGAGTAAGATTATCTCATTCAATTCTCCCATCTCTCTCTCCACATGGTACATGGACTGGATAGGTGTTGGTTGGTATGGACCTTCGGCATCTTTGATGATGCAATTTTTTAGTAGCTGGTCTTGTGGCCCTCCTTTGTCATGTAGAACTTTGCTCCACTACTCTCTCTCTCTCTTTGAACGCTTTATTACTCTTCGATGATCTTTTAATACAACTCTAGTAAAAATAGTTGTTGGAAAATAATAATTCATGATGGTCCTAAATCACGATCCTAAAGAACCATGTAGGATAAATGAGGACAAACTTCTAAAGAGACAGTTGTATGTCTGATACGGAAAAAATAAAGGGTGAGACACGTTAGGACATGTGACGAAACATAATGCAAAAATTATGGATGTTCAGCAAGGTAGATGAAAAAAAATGGAGAGATCTACAGAAAGGTACTCGAGCATAGCAATTCAGATGAGTGATGTGAAGGGAGAATAGAGTGTTTTTTTAAATGAGTCGCAACCTAAACTAAACTAAACTGAATATATGATAATATGTTTACATGGACCAAACATCATACAACACCTTGATGTGTATCAACAAGTTCTCCACATAACAATTTTCCTGCCTTTGTTTCAAGAGAGCCAAATAACCCATAAGATGACTATAGAGATATTTCTATATTTCTATGTACATTTTTCATTATTTTATTTCTTTATGTTTATCTTATGTAATTTACCCATAGGTCTCTCCTCTATATAAGAGAGCCCAGAATTTCCAAGAATAAACTATTCTTCTGTTTTTTCCCAACATAAGTATCAGAGCCGCGGTCCTAGACTGAAGCTCCATACCCTAAATCTAATCCACACCCGCTGGCTCCCTCCCACCACTCCCGCCGCCACCTGCGTCGTCATCTCTAATCGAGCAGTGCAGCCACGCCGCCACCCAGTTCTCCTCCAGCCGCTGCAGTCCGATCCCGCTCCAGTCAGACCGTCTTTCCGCCGGCCACCACCGGGCGGCTACTTCTCACCGTCCCTGGCCTTGCCCTAGTTGTTGTTGAGCCGACTGATCCACCGCCACAGTCAGTCCAACACCCCACTCCGTCGCCGGCACCTATAGCCGTCGGAACCGATCGCCACTCGGGTCGGTCCCTATCTCTCGTCGTCGACCTCTTGCTTGTATCGAGGTCCGTTTGAGTGGATGGATTTGAGTGCATAAGTCTACATATGTCGAATCCTATCATGTTTGTGTAGACATTCATCCTTTGGTCTACAAAACCCTGGTGATCTTCATCCAGCGACATGTCAGAAAACAAGGTCGACATACCCGCTACAAGTGCATTCAGAGGTCCAATGCCTATTATCAAGATGGACGGGACAGACTATGAGCTCTGGGCTACGCAGTTCATGAACCTTATGAAGTCTAATGGTAAGAAACATATTCTTACCGAGGAGGAGCCGGTAGAGAAAACTAGGGTTAATACCTTGTGGGATGTGGATGATGCATACACCAAAGTTTGGCTTTCAAGTACATTGATGATAGAGATCTCCAACGATGTGTTACATCAACCTACTGCTAAGACAATGTGGGATATCCCTGTACCAACTTATTCTCAACCTCAGGCGAGGAATGAGACTAAGATCCTCCAACTCCAGCATGATATATTTACTATCAAGCACAATGGACGACCTCTTCATTCGTTGTATACATCCTTATGTGGGATGTTTGAGAAGCTCCATAGCTTCATGCCTCTCACGGCGACTCCAGGGCAACAAAAGACATATAGGAATGCTACCATGGTTGGTGTATTCCTAACAACCCTTAACCTTGAATATGATGCTGCTCGCTCCCATATTCTAGCGGATGCCACTATTCCTCCCATGGAGGAAGCTTTCTGCAGGCTCAGCACGATTATTGTTCAATCCACATCTACTAGTTAGACTTCTTTAGCAATGGCAGCCTCCCGAGGCAGAGGATGCTCTTCTTCTTTTCGTGGGCGCAGACCTCGTGGTAGAGAAGGTCACATTCGTCAGTATTGCGCGTACTGTCATCGTCCAGGTCATACAAAGGATACATGCTACTCCAAGCATGATTTTCCGATATAAGCCCGCGTCGTAGAGCAGGTTGAGTCTTCAGCTGCTCCTACTTTAGATCAGAAGTTTGATGACCTCGTAGCCAAACTGCGGGATATCATGTCCCCTGCTTCTTCATCATCTCCAGGAGGCCACTCAGATGTAGCAGCCTCCGCATATGCTAATACTTCTGGTATGGCTAATACCTCATGTAGTACTTATGCTTTTATATCTTGTCATGGATTTGAGATTACTAAGTAGATTACGAACTCTGGGGCGACGCATCATTTATTTGGGGAAAGTGATCAGCTTACAACATATAGATAGGTTCCACCAGGGAGAACTGTTGTGATAGCCGATGGGACTCAATCCCGATCACTAGACAGGGAAAGATTAGTTTGACGCCTTCGATGCGTATGCAGAATGTGTTACACGTTCCTGGTTTCTCTATGAATTTATTATCTATTAGTCAGATCATGAAAGATTTGCATTGTAGCACTGTCTTTGATCCATCGTCTCTTGTTTTTCAGGACATTCTTACAGGCAAAGTGATTGGTTGTGGCTGTGAGCAGGTTGGTCTTTATCGCCTGGTCCGAACTCCCTAAGTTGGCGTATCCTCTCATTAAACAGAACCAGTCTCTTCCTTCACCTGTAATCTACATTTTGGTCACCTCGCTCTTCAGAAGATGTGTCATATTTTACCGCAGATTTCACTGGATTCTTCCTTCCAGTGCGAGGTGTGTCAGTTGGGAAAGCATCATCGGTATGCTTTTCTTAGTCGTCAGAGTCGGAGCAGTAGCTCCCTTTTTAAGTTATTTCATTTTGATATTTGGGGTCCGAGTCGTGTTCCTGATCACCAGGAACATATGTTTTACCTGGTTGCTGTTGATGATTTTTCTTGTTTGTCATGGATCTTTTTATTGAAGAATAAATATGAAGCAGGGGATGTGATCAAAACCTTTAGCAATGAAGTGTAGAATGTTTTCTTGTCCTCTATAAAATGTGTGCGAACTGCTAATGCTTTGGAATTATGTACCCATACTCTATCACATTTCTTTTCATCCCGTGGTATTATTCATCAAACAACATGTGCTTACACTTCTCAACAGAATGGTGTTGCAGAGAGAAAGCATCACCATTTACTTCATGTCACTCGGACTCTTCTCATTCAGAGTCGTGCCCCGCAATCGTTTGGGTGATGTTATTCTTATGGCATGTTATCTGGTGAATCGCATGCCGTCATCTGTCTTGGGTGAGAGAATTCCTTTCGCCATAGGTCCTGAGAAGGAGTTGTTCTCACTTACTCCTCGTGTTTTTGGCTATATTGCATTTGTTCACTAATTGGCTCCAGGTCTCGACAAGCTCTCTCATAGGACTGTCGAATATGTGTTTATTGGGTACTCTAGGACCCAGAAGGGATACATGTGTTATGATCCATTAGGCATGAAATATTGTATCACTGCTGATGTCACATTTTTCAAAAAAAAATCAAGTCTGTGATGTATTTCTCCCTACATGTGACAAGTTGGTTTCATCAGACTCTGATGATGAGGACTACATGACATCTCCTCCGAATAGCCCGTCATCTACTCTCCTGATGTTCTACGACCACCTCCACCTCCTCCTACACAGTCACATGTGCCCAATATTCCACCATTGTCAAAATTCTATACATGTCGGCCTGCATCTGCTCATGGTCATCGCCCGTCATCAAGCACGCCCCAGGTTTGTTTTGATAATAAGGTTTCTAATGATGGGTTTGGACATATATCTGTGCAGGGATCATTGCAGGCGACTAGGCCACGAGTAGAGGAGGTTTCCGTAGGGATGCAAACGGTCGGATACAGATACGGATACATGTATTATCATATCCTTATTTTTTTTAATACGAATACGGATGTGGATATAGATATTGATGGATATTAAAACTATCTTACCATATCCTTAAAAAACGGATACTGATCGCACGTGAATAATGTTAAAAATACTCTATAGAATCGACTTAAATATACAGGAATTGGATGGAAAACACAAGATATTAATTTACTAAATGTGTTTGTATCATAAAAATTATATAAATATAGTAAAAGGAGGTAGAGAATTATGTTATATAGGGTTAAATATAAATCTATGACTATATTTATATACGAAAACGGATATACGAACGGATACAGATGTTTGCGGACATCAAAATGATATCCATATCCGTATGCATTTTAAAACGGATACGACGGATGTCAAATTCTTTATAAAACGGATACGATGACGGATCGGATACGGATATCCGTATCCGTTTGCATCCCTAGGTTCCCGATGACCTGGATATATCATTGCAGTTCAGAAGCAGAAACGTACATGTACTTCATATCTCCTTGCTTTCCAGGTCTCCTTTCATCGTCTGACAAGGGAATTTCAAAGATTGCAGTGGCTCTATCAGCTGTGGACAATCCACGAAATTGTCATGAGGCCTTGAAGGATAGTCGTTGGTGCTTAGCCATGGAGGAAGAGATGGTTACCTTGCAATCATGCGGTACCTGGAGTTTGGTGTCTGCTCCTCCTGGGGCATCTGTAGTCAGTTGCAAATGGGCGTTTACTGTTAAACATCATGCAGATGGGAGCCTTGATCGTTACAAGTCAAGATTGGTGGCACGGGGATTTACTCAGATCTATGACGTGGATTATATGGACATGTTCTCTCTAGTTGCTCGTCACTCAACTCTACATGTTCTTTCAGTTGCAGTAGTACGTGATAGGATTTTGTTTCAACTAGATGTTAAAAATACATTTTTATATGGAGATCTACAGGAAAAAGGTTACATGCAACAGCCTCTGGGGTTTGTTGTTGAGGGGGAATGTCAGCAGATTTGTAGACTACATAAGGCAATACATGGCCTTAAGCAAAGTCCAAGGGCATAGTTTCAGAAGCTCTCAATTCTGATTGAAAGGAAGGGGTTCAAGAGGTTAAATGCAGACCATTCACTCTTTGTGCAAATAACACCCAGAGGTAATGTCGTCATCATGGTTTATGTTGATGATATACTTGTTACAGGAGATGATGTACATGGCATTAAGATGGTAAAAGAATTTCTGGGTCGTCGGTTTGTTACTAAGGATCTTGGCACCCTAATATATTTCTTAGGGTTAGAATCTGCTAGGAATGCGCAGGATCTTGTGATGACCCAAAGGAAGTATGTTACAGACATGCTTGTTGACATGGGCATGATTGGGTGTCGACCCTCTACTACTCCTATGGATCCTAGCATGAAGTTATACGATGAAGATACAGATGAGGTTGACAGGAGCAGATATAGAGAGATGGTGGGAAAGCTCCTCTATATTACTATTACTAGACATGATATCTCCTTTGCAGTGAGTCGGGTGAGTCAGTTCATGAAGCAACCCTAGCAGGTACATATGGATGCTATATACATGATATTAAGATATCTAAAATCTTCTCCAGGTGCAGGATTACTATTCAGGAAAGGAGCAACTCTTT
The DNA here is from genome assembly GCA_037367405.1 of Ottelia alismoides. NCBI lineage: Eukaryota > Viridiplantae > Streptophyta > Magnoliopsida > Alismatales > Hydrocharitaceae > Ottelia > Ottelia alismoides. The sequence continues at coordinate 437,816 of JAZKJV010000873.1, read as the reverse complement.
TTGTTTATGCAAGTGCTGATGCTATGCAAGGTGTCCTAAGGATAGGAAGTCTGCTTCGGACTTCGCGGTGTTTGTTGGCAGTTCTCTTGTTTCCTGGAAAAGCAAGAAACAAACGATTGTGGCTAGATCAAATGTCGAATCTGAGTATAGGGCTACGGCACAAGCAAGCACAAAAATGATGTAGGTTTGAGCAGTGCTAGCAAATTTACGTATAAATGTACCTCTACCCATGCAACTACAATATGATAATCAGGTTGCATTATTCATTGCAAATAATCATGCATTACATGAAAGAATGAAGCATATAGAGGTAGATTGCCATTATACTAGGGATATGATTCAGAAAGGTTTGATTTCTACCTCCCATGTCAGTTCAGGAGAGGAAACGACATATATCTTTACCAAGGCATTGCTCAAAGGGGCTATTTCAGAAGTGTTCTTCCAAGCCGAGCATGATTGACATCTATGCTCCATCTTGAGGGGGGTGTAGAGATGTTTCTATGTTCCTATGTATCTTTTTCGTTATTTTATTTCTTCATGTTCATCTTATGTAATTTAGCCATAGGTCTCTCCTCTATATAAGAGAGCATAGGGTTCCCAGGAATAAACAACTCTTCTATTTTTTCCCAACAATGACGAAAGGACGAAGGCATTCGTCATAAGCATTACAACAATTCGAAACCATCAAAATCTAGAGCTTCTCAGCCGAAGCCCTTCTCAGCCATGGCATATCCAAGCGAGACCATAGGTCGAAGAAAGGGGCATTTAAAGAAAAGCGAGACCATAGGTCAGGAGAACAGAGTGTTGATGATGCATGTTATGAATGTCGGAAGCCTTGGATGTTGAATGTAACTTGTTGCAAGTTGAAGATGGCGATATTACTTCAAAGCAAAAGCAATGATCAGAAAGACTGGACTCCCAACACAAATATCAAATGTTGCCAATCCCATGTGCATTTCCACATCATAGGAAGACAGAGAAATAAGGCTTAGAGAATTGAATGCACAAGCAAATATCTGAACCAAATGAAATAATTTAACCAAAGGTAGAGTTTGCAAAATATATCAGCACAGTGCTGACTCTGATCATGGTTTATTGCCATATACTTTTGACTCATTTTGTTCAGTTACAAAATCCCAAGACTTATTTTTTGAAAATCTCAAGAAAACATTATATTCATCCCCAATAAAAACATTTCACATCAAAGTTCAGCCAACCAAATAGGGGTACTCCTAAAATCTCTGTCCTACTTGTTGCAAGTTTCCAATGTTTGGTGAGAAAGATCTCATCAGTATATTGTACTCAGTCCTGTCAACCTATTTTGATTCCGGTCACCCCTCCTCACTGTAACTCCACTATTGGACTGTCTTTGGTGGCATTCTCTAACCTTGGGCGAAATATTTCAAATATTTGAAAATAAACACACAGGTGCAAGGTAAGATCTTGTATACCCAACTGGATTTTCCCAGGAGCAGTAGAGAGAGCTGGGCCTCAAATCAATGCAATACTTTAACTAAGACATTCATAAGATCATATGGCTTGAACAGAAAGAGCATTCAATGGATCTTCGGAAGATGGTCTCAAATAAAGGATACATAATGCTATCATTGATTGAAGGAATCTCCAGACACACACAAGAAAAGACCTCATGTTTCCACATGTTAGTTCCCATTTAAATGAAGAGATCATTGAGGGGAATGTTATTCAGTTAGATTGTAAGTTGCCCCAACCTTGTTCATATTTCAATACAACATTGTATGTATTTTACATCTAATTTACTATGAGGTGATCATTGCGTATCCCTTTGCATTAGAAAGTTACAGAACATACAGACAAAATGGTCAGTGTTATCATTAAACTATTGAAGTTCAGAAACCATACCAAGTAAGCCACCAAGCACCTGCTTCCGGTTAGCAGGATCTTCCATTTCCTGATGTATCCGAGGGCTTTTCCTCCTAACCTTTCTTGATTCAGGTAGACCAGAGAAGCCTGCCGTAGTTCCCCTCGCATTAACTCCATTGATTTTCTTACCAGGCTCGTTTCCAATAAAAGGAGCCGCTTGTTCGTCACTAGATTTGCTGATAACTTGGCTCCCATTAGTAACATAGAAAGGCCTTCTCGATGGCAAAGAGGGAGGAGAAACCGGACTAAAAACAAACTCTTCTATCTCAAAATTTTCACCGTAGAGCTGAGGGATAAGACAGTTATGTGAATCCATAGGCAACACAGAGTATCTACTTCGCCTACTTCTGATAGAGCTCCTTCGCTTCCCGAAACCACAACCAAGTCTGACACTCCGAGGAGACAACATCTGCGAGCCAGTCGTATTGTTATCTAAACCAAAGCCATCCAAACCTGAAAAATCCCCATTTGCCACCATGTTTTCCCTATCAACTTGATAAGCCCCCTTCCGGAAAATCCATGGTTGTAAACTCAAAATGGAACAACTATCATTTACATACTCCCCCACACCTTTCATCTCATCCCCACTGCTACCGACAACCATTCCCTCACGAGAAACAGAACCACTTGATGCACTCTCAGCTCCTGTCTTCCGCATCACTCAATGGAAAATTGCACTTCAGGATAATGCTGGATTCCTACAGTGAAATTGCTCATTTCCAGCATGCACAAAACTAGGTTCCTCCTCCTCATCACCGTGAATGTGCACACCCAATGGCTTTTAAATATTCTACTTATGGCCGTTCCCCATTTTTCAATGATTTTCAACGCCAGTTTCTGCAGCTCAGAAATATGTGATATGATAATATTAAAGCTTCTAATCCGCTGACTAATAATCAATGCATAAATCCATATAAAAAATGAACAACCTCCGACACCAACGAGAATTCATCATCAGTCTTCAAAAGCCTCGTGACCAAACAGCATAGCATTAATTAAACTAATCCAAAAACAAAAACAGCAATGACCCATATGGAGAACACCCCCAAAACCCCACAGATTGCAGCATTGGAATCATAAACCCACGGACCACCCGATAAAACAAGAAAAACCCATTAACAAGAATGACCCACATCATCAGTAGACGCCCAGAAATGGAATCTAGAGAGATATGGGAGATCCGAGAGGTCAAAATATGAGCTTACCTATCCATCAAGTTGACGCGGATGAGCAAAAGGCGGCGCCTTTCTGCGCGCTGAGAGATCGATGTGGATTGGATGGCCTTCAGGAGATGAGAACCACTAGACCGAGATCGATTGAGGAGACCGCCGGTGCCAAATCAGAGACGGAGACCTCCATTTTCTCCTCTTTGTTCTTACTGTTTATCCACTGCTCTACGCCGTTGAGGTGGTGCGTCACGAAAAGGGAAGGCTGTATGAGTTTCTTTGTTTTTCTAAACCACACATGAATATCGAGAGGAAAAATTAATTAATGAATAAATGGAGGGAAACGGATTTTTGTTATTTTTATAGTTAAAAAAATCAAATATTATTTAAGAGTTTGATTTGCCAAGAGCTTAATCTTATTTGATTTGAGCTGAATTGAAAGATAAAGGGATTTTTACTTGGCATATCCTATATTTTTTTGTCAATTACCTTCACGATCTTTGAAACAACTTAATTCCTCCCTCGACCACGTAAACTTGCTCCATTTTACCCCATGAACCCTACCGTTAAATCGACAGATCTTGAGTTAACTTACTTGGGTTTAAAACGAGTTAATCGAACCACGTGAAATCCAACGATGGAATTTTATTCATCTTTTCCTCCCTCGCTTCCTCCCTCCTCTCCCCCTCCCTCCTCGTCAGCTCTGGCGCCCTCCCCCTACCTCCTCTGTGCCCACCTCCTCACTTGCTCCTCCCTCCTCTCCCCCTCCCTCCTCCTCGGCTCCGACGCCTTCCCCCCTACCTCCTCTACGCCCACCTCCTCACCCGCCCGCCCGCCCCTCCCTCCATCGCATCCTCCTCTAGAAATCGCACCCCCACTTGCACCCTCTCCAACCTTCACGCCCACCTCCTCGCCCCCCTCCTTCGCACGCTTGGTCGACGAGAAATTTGCACACCACATCCAAGTTGAATGAGCATCGACAAGCACAAAGCGCATTCGTCCTCGTCGACGTAATCGTGTTTGTTTTGTTGATTTCCTCTGAAGAAAGATATGATCACGAGATTCCACATGAATGCATGTGGCGGTATTCGATGGAAAGCTGAGGTGATTATTTGCAGCAAATAGGGAATGAAAGAGGGATTTGATGGGAGCGTTGCTCGATGATTTCATCGAGATGATTCATGGAGGAACCCTAAACTAATGTGTAGATTCCAGGTGTCCTAAAGAAGGGAATAATTGTGAGGTTGTTCGTTGACTGTGATGCCGCAATGGTGGAGGGCTGGGAGATGGTCGGGGCTGTGGCGAGGGGAGTGATCAACCAGGTGGAGGGGCTGTTTAGGGCAAGAGGGCATCTTCTGTAAATTTGGTAAAGAAATAGGGTAATATATGCCTATTTTAAACAGAATCTGGTTACATTTAATAGACAAATGGATGGAGGTTAACTGCAGGGTCTGTAGGGTAAGAGTTAGCAAGTTTACGGGGTCAAGGAAGGAATTATGTTGTTTTAAAGGTTGTGGAGGTAACTCACAAAGAAAGGTTTACCGGGTAAAAATCCCAAAGATAATAACTTTAGAACTGCACAACAATGATTGGTCAAGAATTGTAGAGATGAGAAATGGAATAGATCCAAGATTCTCCCATAAAATTTATTTGATTGCAAAAAATGGATTATAAATACAAACAACATATCAAAGTAAATGTTTTAGCAAGGTTTCCTAGCAATTGCAAGGCCGACCTTCTTGATGGAGGTTTAACATCTTAACCTTGTTTAATACGATTGTAGTTCTATTTTCACACAATAAGGAAATATAGGATAGGGAAAATGTGAGGAACGGAGATGGCATGTGAGATATAACTTGTTTTCCATTCTTTTTATAGAGGTGGATTAAAGTCTCATTTGAAGTTGCTAAAATTTACAAAAGATGATATCGATGCTTGATTTTCTTTTAGTTGAGAATTACAAAAGATATTGTCGATGCATGCTTTTAGTAAAAACTTCAGTTTTAAACTATTATAGATCAACTCAAAGCGATAAGCATGATAACTTCAATATTGAATCTAAAAACCCTCATTGATATGTTCATAAAACGAGTTGGACTAGGATTGGGTCTTATATACATTATGATTATAAACTCATGTGTAGTTCTTCTTAAAGATTGCTTTATGTTAATTCAAAGACAGAATTGGGATGATGGTCAACAAAGGATTTACATATACATGGGTAAAATGATGGCCGCTTTGTCGCTTCATATTTCTAAGGTCGAGATGACTCATTTCATATATTTTCAACTTAAAACCAAAAAGCCCAAGTTCATATAATTATTAATTTTCCCTCTATATTTTTATATTCTCTTTCTTATCTAGTCAATTTGCATTTTTTTCTTGAATCTATGTTATTCTTCTTTATTATGAAATGCTGAATGACTAACGAATTTGTTTGTCGTATTATATAAACTTGCAAAGTTTAAATTTATTTGTATCTCATTATAAATTAATAAGATAAATTTATTATTAACTTCAATGAAAATACAATAAAAAAGTAATAGAACTACAAAATAGTGTCTATATGAAAGTGTGAAATATTGAATTATAAAGTCACATTGATAAATTATGGTAATGGATAATAAGTTTGAGATTTATTAATCAAATAGCATATATTTTAAAGATGTCAATTGTCAAATGCTTACCATCCAAATTGATAGGCCTGTAAGGTAAAAGAATAATATGATTTATATGACGATGTAATACAAACATGATAGATATTATTTTCACCTTAATATAGATTTAAAGCAAATCAATAGGAGAAACAGTTACTATACATAATAAACATATAATTCTAAAACAAAAGAGGGAACATGTCCCCCTTCCAAACTTAATAATGTAATTCCACTCGTAGGTTAATTGTATTAGTTTGAATAGTTTTTGTATCATTTACTAAATTACAATGTCATTTATCTTATCGTGATAAAAAAGGCTTGAAGATTCAAATGTCAGTTACTCTTAATGTCATTTATTCTTAGAGTTTTTCTTGTTTTATTTTCTAACGTAAAAAGTATCCTGATTAAATTCTAACTTAGATGAAAGAATCCTTTAATAGGATAAGCATGGGTTAAGACTATAATAGGATAAGCATGGGTTAAGACTAACTCTAGAATGAACATTTTATTGTTATATTTTTATACATTGTGATATTTTGAATTTCACTAGATACAAGTCATCAAGTCTCTAACCATAATAGCTAAAAATAAGTTTGATTGATTAAATGTGACTTGTCCGATGAAGATCAAAGAAACAATCATCCAAGGATCAATACAAATTGTGTGGGATATATACATATATAGGGGGGGGGGTCAAATGAGATGGGTCTTTCCTGAGCTTTTTTTAAAACCACAACCATTTTAGTAAAAAATTGTAACCATTTTGTAAAGTATAAACTACACATTATAGAAAAAAATATGAATATACAATTTTGTAATTATAACATCCATATGTAACTAACAATTTCTGTCTAATGTAATAATTTTTTCATAATTCCATCTTAATATACATGTGATGTTAATATTTATTATTAAATCCATAGCATAACAAATTGTATAATATATAAGAACATGTTAAAATTGGTGTTGGCTTTTCTTAACTCAGGAAAGACCCATCTCATTTGAAGTTTCCACCACAAATAGAGAGAGCTTTTTCGATGAGCCTTAAATCCATTAGCATTGTAATGAACAGACTAATTTTTACTAATATTTTCTATCATTTTGAGCATAATACATATTGCTTTACAACTATTATAACATATTATAATCATTTTTATAAAAATAAAACATTAAATTGATATGAAATAATCATTAGTAAGAATAAAAAAGATATTAGTAATACAAATAAAGATATGATCATTTCATATTAAATTTGATTTTTCTTTTGTGAAAATGATTGCTAGCATTAAGAAGATGTATAGCATTTGTAAACAAATAAACATTGTATTCAAAATGATAGAAAATATTAGTAAAAATGAGTGTGTTCATTACAATCCTAATGGGCTCGGGCTCATTAGAAAGGACCCTCCCTCTCTATATACTATTCTAATTGATTAGATTGTGGCTCAATATGTCGATGCTTACTTGGATCGAATCAACTCACGTTGCAACATGTCAAGTATAGACCTAAGTTAGATTATGATTAGATAAAGTATAGGACTAAGTTAGATCATGGTTAGATCTAATTGATGCAAACTAATATGTTTGAGGCAAGAGATTTCTTAATGGAAAAAGATAAAAATTTCATGATGTAAAAATGATGGAATTTACAGATTTCAGCGTGGTTAAGATAAGAGTGTCATCACTATTCACAAGGGTACTTTCTCCTCACAGATTACTATTCACCCATCCCAACCCAGCCCAACCCAACCCAGTCCAATCCAGCAACCAAATAGGCCCAAGTGGTAAGGATGAATGATCCCTCACCACATGAGTTTTATAAAAGAAGAAAAAAAATTCTAACCTCCCTCTCACATTTGTTTTCAGCATCCTATTTCCTCCATCACTTGAATATCGTCTTTGTTTCTCTATTAAAGCATTTGCACCAAGAATTTAAGTACTTTTAGAAGTTCAAGGCTAAGGTACAAAGTCTAAATTATATGTAATTTTTTATCCTCATGAGCGAGTGACTTTATATATGAATCGATTAATATCATGTGTCTTCGTTTGTATCTCTATATATCTCTTATTGAATATACATTGAATTAAAATAAATTTAAACGTTGTTATTGTTGTTTATGTGTGCTAAACAATTTTGTGGTTCCCTTGATGAAGAAAGGGGTAGATCGACATGAAATGGTTCAAACTAGTGATTCCTTAAGAGTTTAAGAGATATGAGGTAGATCAATCCTCAACCTATCGTAGATCTTATTATGATCTGAATTCTCCTCTTGTTTCATTTCAATATGTAAATGTTTGGATTGTTGTCTTTGAAAATTAGATGTTGGATTTTTTATTTCTCTCTTTAGAAGATAGATAACAAGTGCAGAATTTGAAAATACATTTATGATTGAGATACTACCAGAGGGTGTGAATACAAAAAAAATTTAAATCATGAGAAATCAACTACATAGCAATAATCACAATATGCATAATTATTTTACCATAGAGACTCCTCTAGATGAAAATCACAATCTAAGTCCATTGATTCAGGATCCTCAAACGTCCATATTGATCAACTAATCTATTGTATGAGTTATGTAAACTACAGATAGGTCAACCGCCTACAACAATGCTTCTGCCAAAACAAAGGCTTTACACATCTTGGATTATACAACAAGGTTCGAGTACATTTGTATAACGAGTAAATAAACAAAAAACTATCTCTTATAACCCATAGAGTCTATGTTAAACGACTTATATTTTAACAATGATAAAAAGTATCTATTTTCTGGGTAGACTCACATATCAGGAAGAAGATGTTCAATAAGCACTTGAAAAGGAAAGACTCGAGATGCGAATAAAATGTTATTCTATAATTATTTAAGTGGATATTATACCTACTCAAGAAGGACTAAAGATTATCAAGACAAGCATCAAAGGTTGAAAGACATAAATACTAATAAAAATAAGAAATGAAGCCTTGGAAGCTCACATACAAGTAGAGACAAAGAAAGATTTGCAAAGTCAGTCGATTTATATAGTTTTAATATTTACCTGAAAAAGGTCATAATTTTTATATATTCTTAATACACAAGAAAAATTTTCAAAAGTAAATAATTCGATTAAACAAAATTTCAGTCGATTGAATCTGCCTTGAGTCGACTTTAGTTTTCTAGTCAACTACTCTTGAAAACCCAAAAAAAATATTCCAAATTCTATTATTTAACACAACTATCTATTTTACCTTAATAAGCTTCATCAACATACTATAGTCACACTTGACTAAAATCAATTCTAGTTTGATGCTTAATGTCTTTGTTTTTCAGTTGAATACCCCAAAAGTCTAGCTAACTATTTTTCCTTAACGGTCATCTTTTGGAATGTTAATCCCAATTTACAAAGTCACTGAATTCCCTTCAACTAACTTTTTGTACATATAAATTATTTTAATTTCAAACGACTAATCTTTTCTTTCAGTCATCTAATTTCACTAGCATGCATATTTCGATGCTAGCCATATTTGAACAATCGCCTAACCCTACTTAATAATTCTAAATAGCTTCTTGGGTATATTGATTTTATAAATAAGACTTCTAAGTACCTTTACACTTAAAGTATCTAAGAATTCATTCGTGCATTCTAAATTTTGGTATTAGCTACTCCATTCTCAATTATGTGTGCAATTCTCATGCTTGCAAGCTCCATTTGTGATCTCTATTGTGCTCAAACGCTCTTAAGTCATCTCAACACTTTCAGGAGCATCTCTCTCCTTGTTAAATCTACTATAAGCTCAAGTAAGGTTATGAATTAAGTGTATATACTAACATTGTATTTTCTTTTTTACATAGGTAATCGAGTTGTGGTTCCTTTCTTTACTAGAGACAAAATCCTCCTTGGGGGTTGTTCAAGAAGGGTACATGTTTTACGTGAGATATGCTACCCTTAATTCAAATAACAAAAATAGTAGAATCAAGCTTCAACAAGAGAGCGAAGGGGAAATCCTATTCAGAGAAATTTTGAGTTGGTATTTGTACTTGCTTGGATTTCCACATTAAAATCATTATGCACATTGTGATTTGCATTCTATCCTTCCTCCATTATTATGGCTTGTAAATTTTCGTTTGTTAGAAATATTGTTAATGCACAATTCAATCCCCTACCTTCTTGTGCCTAACACACATGCATTTGGCGTCATAACGGGGCAAACTTTTGTAGGCATAACAACCTACTTGGACATCCTTGAAGAATCAAGGAAATATCTCCACCATCACAAGCTCATATGATTACTTTGCGTCAAAGACACCATACTACAATGGAAGGAACTATGTGCATAGGACTGATTGCATGTAAAACTATATGCAATTAATTGACTATGTGATGTGGACATGTGTTGTAAAGCCATTCGGGAATCCTGCAATTGGGGGAGGAGAAAATAATATCATTTTATACTCAAATGAAGTAATTATAGAGGAATATCAAAGTGATGGATGTACTATACTGCATTCTATTAGCGGATATGTACAATAGAATTTCTCAATTCAAAATCGTTAACGAGAATATGGAAAATACTTCGAGTCGCATATGAAAATATGTGTAAAGTTAAAAGTTCTAAAGTTATTATGTTAACTAGATAAATGTGAAAATTTTGAGATGAATGAAAGAGTCTATCAAGGATACGCATACAATCTTCACAACTATTGTGAACAATCTAAAGGTTTTAGATATGTATTAATAAAAGGGAGAATTAAAATCGATTCCCTCTCATGTGATGGGAACAAAATGTTACATTGATTGAAGAAGAAAATGCTATGGAGGATATTGCAATGGGTGACTTGTAAGAAACATGATAATATACAAAGTCAAGAAGAAGACTAAGAAGATAATTGAAGAAATCAAGAGGAAATTGACATCCTTCAAGTAAGTATTGAAATCTCATTTGATGAAGAATTAGATGAAAATATATATCTCTTTATTTGCTAGAAAAATAAGAAATTCTTGAGCAATAAAAAAGAGCTTTCAGTTAAAAGGAAGATAGACCTACATGCTTGAATGTAAAAAGAACGGGCATCTTACAAGGTATTTTCCACAACTAAAGAAAAGAGAAGGTAATAAGAAGAATTCCTTAAGAAGTTTAAGAAGATCTTCATGAAGAAGACATTTCAAGCAACTTGGAATGGATTCAAACTAAAGTGACTATGACTCAAATTCAAGTGAAGAAGAATCCACGCGCGTCGGATTCATGGCTTTGTAGGGCGAGGTAACTTTAACATCTTATAATGAGCTGTTAGATGCTTTTATTAAGTTTCTAAATCTTTTAGAAAATATAAATTAGGAAATAGGGAACAAAAGGGGTAAACTAAATTAGTTAGTGCAAAAGAAACTTTTAATAATGAATCATATTGTTTGAAGGAAAAAAGATAGATTTTCTTTAATATGAAACTAGTACTCTCACTTGTAGACTAGAATTAGGTGCCACAAAAAAATTCCAGGATTATACATACTGGATTTATGCTTTACCAAAAAATAGAATAGGAGCGCTAAAGCATGTTCGATTAAGAATAACTCAAACATTAAAAATTGTACGATAAAGAATGAGGAAGTTTATGAACCATGGATTCAATATACTGATAGAACGTGATGAGAGAGAATAAACTATTCATAACTATTGAATGCAAGGAAGAAGGACCGACCACATCTCGGAACAAAGGACACATTATAGTTAATGTTTCTTTGATCGATGGATTAAAGCATTACTTACTTAGTGTAATCAAGTTTGTGATTAATGATGATGTTGTATTTTCGTCTAGTTGCTTTAAAATATTTGATGAATATACTAATGGAACTTTGCTAATTTAAAAAATATTTAAACATATTTATGTCGGTGAGTTTAATAAAAATAATTTTTATGATTTTTTGGTTGCTAGTAATAATGAAATTAATCATTTAATAGAAGAGCATGTCACATACGTCTTAGGTACTTAAATAAGTTGATTAAAAATAACTTAGTAAATGGGTTGCGTACTAAAAGAATTAACTTAAAAACACCGTGTGATGCTCACTAGGAAAATTAAAAAAACTTAATTTCAACATCTAGACCACTAATACTATGACACTTAAATATTTTTTCATCAATTAGGATGGAAAGCTTAAGTGGTTGTAGATATTGCCTTCTAATTGTACACGACAACTCTATGTTCATTTGGACCATCTTCTTAAAATTCAAAGATCAGACTATTAAGTTTTAATAAACTTCTCTAATTAATATAAAAATAAAAATAATGAAACTATGAAACTATGTAATATTATGGAGGAAATGAACACTTCACTAATTTTGTGACAAATATGGAATAAAACATGAATACATATCTCCAAGAGAATCTCAACAAAATGGAGTTGTAGAGAGAAAGAATATAACATTAGAAGAATGACTGAGTATATTATTAATTGAATTTGGATTACCAAAATATCTTTGGCATGAAGTCAATGCTTATGTATTAAATGTGGTTTTAGTTTGACTAATCCTTAAAAATATTGAATTTTACTATGACAAAATTTTCAACGTAAGCTACTTTAAAGTGTTTGAAAGCAAATATTTCATACAAAAATAAAAGATAACTTAGATAAGTTTGATAGTAAAGGTAAATAATGGATATCTATTTGATATTCAAACTTTAGTAAGGCATATAGAACATTTAATAAGAATACACTAATTGTAGAAGAAATAATGCACAAAAAATTTCGATGAAAATTCAGAAGAACTAAACAATCAAGAATAGATAATTGAATAAAAAGAAGCATAAGAGTAAACCTTCACAGATATAACTAAGATAAAAGTTTCTAATAAACATAACCTCCCTAAAGAATGGATCTTTAATAAGGAACACTATTAAATCCAAGTAAATTAGAGAAGAATCGTATATAGTTAAAACAAGATCACAATTAAACATAAACTTCGTACTTGATGCTTATGTTTCACAAACATAACTAACTAATGTAAATGATGCACTAAAAGTTCTATATGAGATAATTGCAATATGAGAATAACTTAACTAATTCCAAGGAGGTGAAGTATGGGAATGGGTACCTACACTCAAAAATACTTCAATAATGAAAGAAAATGGGTTTACAAAAAACAAAAGTAATGAGAAGACCATGGGTTTGAGGACAATGATTAGTTACTTGCACAATGTACAACCAATAAAAATGCATGGACTTGATGAAACTTATTCTCAGGTAGTCGTAATAGAATCAATTTGGATATTACTTGCTTATGTTGTACATTTAGACATTAGAATTCATTAAATGGATGTGAAACATGTTTTTATCATGGTTACTTAAATAAGAGGTGTTGTAAAACAACCACGTTCTTTCTTGATAAAGATAAATATAAATATGGTAGTTGAATGAAGTTTTCTATGGCCTAAAACATGCGTCCAAAGTTATGAGATGTAAGACTGATATCCTTTTTGCTGTCTACTAATTTTAAAATTGGAAAAATAGACTCTACTATGTTACTAAAAGTTCAAGAGAACTTTTAAATGTTCAAATATATCATATATGGGTGATAACATTAGGTGATAACGTATTTGTTGCTACAATGAATATTTGTGTAGGTATTTTATTGACCTAATGCATGACAAAATTGAGATGATTTATATAAGAGAACTTAGTTTCCATCATGTCTTACAATTTCGACGTCTACCTCAAGGAGTATTGACACGTCAAAAGAAGTACATTCAAGACCTTCTAAAAAGTTTGGGATGGAGAGTGTAAAAGAAAAAACAACAACGAGAGCTCAGCCACGACTTGATGCTTATGAGAAATGTAAGGATATCGATCCCACTCAATATTGAGAAATGATTGGTTCTTTACTACATACTTCCAATAGACCAGATTTGTTTTCGTGTTAGATTCTTATCAACCCTTAATGAAAGTCATCTAAAAACTATAAAAACAGATATTAAAATACTTAAAAATACTTACAACTATAGCTTGTAATATCCTAGATCACCAACCCTTGAACTTATAGATCATGCTAATATGCATTGATCTTGTGGCTTTCTAAGACACAAAAGTGTGAAGGCTTATTAACAAAATGAGTAGGATACATATTTTTTGTGTATTTGTAAGTGTTGTGGACGAAATAAACCTTAAATGATTTAGGTTTAAAATTTACAAGGTTAAAATGTTCAATGCCGATGCAATCAATAAATCATGTACAATTAAGAACTAAAAACATTGATATTAGACATTACTTATTAAGATATTATGTATTAAAAGGAGGAAAACCATTTATTTTATTAAAATTGATGATCAACTTGCTAAATTTCACTAAAGCATTAAACATTATGTATTTATATAGTTAATAGGAAACTTAGGTTTATGCATAAATAACGATACTTCTTATATCTCTTCTTAAAACATTTGGTGTCAAAACACTAGGAAAATAAATACTTTTTATATTAAGAAGAATATAAGAATAAATTACACTAAAGGGGGTGAACCAAAAGGTAAAAGAACTACTTTTGTGAAAGAAAATTGACTTACACTAATAGGGGGAGAGTTAAGAGTAATTGGTTATAATCCAAGTTTAGAAAGAAGGAGAGAAAACCTTGATTTAGTAAAGGGAGAACCAAGTAAGATCAATGTATCTATATTTTTGGTAATGGAAAAAGGTGGGAGAGAACATGAAGTGATTAAGGAAAAAAGAAAGTCTAAAAGATTAATAATTTTCCAAAAACAAATATAATTTTTTCCATTAACACAAATAAGAAGATTATTAGTGACTTATTTTGATAAGTACAAAAAGCTGGACTATTTATATTATGGATAGATTATCATTTTAGGAAGAACATGTTCAAGGACTCATGCTATGAATAAAATATTATTCGATAATAATTTAAATGGATGTTACACGTACTCATAATAATAAGAACTGAAGATGATTAAGATAAATCAACAAAGCTCAACAAATAAAAAAAACCCATAAAAAGCAGAAGTGAAATCTTGAAAGCTCGTGAATAAGTGGAAAAGAAGCAAGATTTTTTCTTGCAAAATTTGGCAAGTCATACAATTTGCATTGTTTTTGTTTTTATCTAAAATGCATTATAATTTTTTTATATTCTTGATACACAAACAACTCAGGTCTCTTGATAGTGGCAGTGAATCAGCCATGATATACTCTTCTTTGTTGACGCTCTCCAGAGTTCCAGCCCTCAGAGGTAGTGCATAGCGTGGGGATACTTAGAGGGATCGTAATCTGTCAGTCACTACTACAAGACTGGAAGAGGAAGGTCAAGAGTAGCTCAGCTAGAAAGAGGCAGAGTAGAAGACTGCCCTTATCTATAAGGCCTATGCCTTTTCTCTTTTCTGACATGATTGAATATCCATATCTCAGGAAAGCATTGGATCAATATTGGCGACCTACTCATACCTATAGCCACCAATGATAAGTCAACAGTAAATCATTCAACTAATTAGTTTTGATTAATTGAACTTTGTCCTGCGTTGATTATAACTACTCTTCAAAATAAAAAATCATACTTTGAAAATTGTTTTTCAATTGACTATCTATTTTGCCTCAGTCAACTATAGTGTTCAACAATAAACTATTTAAAAATCCCAATTGACTATAATTCTAGTAAAGATACTTACAGTCTCTGTTTTTCAGTCGACTACTCTAAAATCTAGCCAACTAATTTTTTCCTAAATGATCACTTTTTGGAATGTTATCCCAATTTCTAAAGTCATTAAAAAATCTAGTCACTACCTTCTTATACTTGCATCTTAGCCGATTGATCTTTTTTTTAGTCGACTAATTTTCTCCAAGGTACATATATTGATAGTAGTTGTTGTTGACACTCAACCATAATAACTCTAAACGACTACTTGGGTGTCCTAAGTGTATAAATAGAACTCCTAAGTCCCTTCACACTTAACTTATGCTAACAGTTCATTTTTACACTCTAAGTTAGTTGTGAGATACTTTATTCTCAGATGTGCATGCAATTTGTAAGATCCATTGTGATCCTCATTGTACTCAAGTGCTCCCAAGTCATGTCCATACTTTCAAGGGCATCTCTCATCTTATTCAAACTAAATTAAGCTCAAGTAAGCTTGGGAATTAATTTTATATACTACCGACATAATTTCTTTTTGTTAGATTGTTGTACGTAAGTACTTAGCTAATGGGTTCCTTTCTACACTAGAGATAAAATCTTCTTTGAGTGTTGTTCAAGAAAGGGTACATATTGTATGTGAGGCTGTGCTACCTTGGTTCATGTAACATGAATTGTGGAAGAAAGTTTCGTTGGGAGAGCGAAGAGGAAATCCTAAACAGGGAAGGCCTATGTTGTGGTTCTTACCCACTTGGATTTCTGCATTAATATCGTTGTGCACATTGTGATTTGAATTATATTCTCTTCTTTTATCTTTATGGCATGCAAGCTTTTAACTTGCAATTATTGTTGAAATTATTTTTGTTGCATTATTTACCCCTCTCTTATGCCAACTCACAGTCTATATCTTATGCACAATATATCATCACACATGAATTAGAATAATGATAGCAATCGAGAAAGATTGATAGTGCTCAAACTCGTGTCCATTATATGAAGATTGAGATTCGATCAGAGGCAACATTGGTCACTTGAGAAAGCTTCTCTAGCAAGTAACACAGAAAAAACGTAGTGCACAATAGAGTGATTAAGGAGGACATAGTATAAGAAAGCTCGGTGGAAAGTATATGTGTACCTCTTGAATGTATATGCTTCTCTGATGAATTATATTTGATATATGTGACATTTGTAGGGAGGTAGTATATATGAGACATATTATAGATGTTGAAGCATATTACATCTATTGAAAATAAAATTAGGAAAGAGAGCACTATTTATAAACTTTCTAAACACCCAAGTGATTGATGGGTAAACATCGAGTGATCAATCGTAATAGTAAATTAGTAAATTGATCGATTAGTTAATGGTCAATGATCGAGAAGATAAGTAAGATAAGTGATTGTTGGAGATTAAAATATTAAAATTAAAAAAAAAACAATCGATGAAAACCTGAGAGTAGTTGATCTATCACAAGATAATGGGTTTAAGTGATCAATACACACAATAGGAGTTTATCAATCCATTTGAAAACAATAGCTAAATGTGATTGATCAGGTTAACAAAGACGATTAACTAATGCTAAAGGTTAACAAAGACGATTAACTAATGCTAAATGGTTTACTTACAACTATTCCCTTCCAATTTTTTAGTTACACTTATACCTCTATCTTTTTTGCAATAACATGTGTGGCTCTAAAAAAAGTTTGTTATTAGATCCTAACTTCTAAAAAAAGTTTGTTATCTTGAAGATTCAATTTTTATTCTTAAGTAGATGGTTAGGAAGTTGAGGCGGAAAGAGATCCAACTGAGAAGATTCTAGTAAGCAATTAAGCTTTGAGGAAGTGATGTCGGAACCATAGGTTGAGATGCGACAAAATTAGCCATATATGTTTGAAGGTAATTCTTAAATCTTAATTTAACCCTTTTAAGATCATTACAATCAACAATGATGTGGCTAATTTTTTAAGGTTATTATGAAACATCATACCTCCTTCCTTCCCAAAGTTTCAAGGACAACTAGTTTTAAGGTTGGTATGACGTAACATCCCGAATTTCATGAATTTCATTATTATAAAAAATCAGTAGTATTATACTTAGTAGAAGCATCTCGTCGAGCCCAATCCAACGTGCCCAATAACGACAATTTTACACAAATGTACCTTAAGTTCTAAGTGTACACGTGTTGGGACATAAAACTTAAGATTTTTCATGGTTGCAAGATTTGGTTAATCTCATCTCCTTTTAATTATCTTATCAATTATATTGATGACCATTATAACTGTAATCCTTCCCCCCATCTTCCATAGCCATCAAGGGAGAGGGAAACGTCCCTGTGAGGTCTTTGGAGGTTTGTGTTCTACAATTCACTTCAAACGACCATTAGTGAGGGTAGGTATGTCATTATTTTTATTGTAATATTATTTTTTCTATTCATTCACTTAGTTTTAGAGGCAAATTCCTTAGTAATGTACTTGAAAAACATAACTCCTCGAATATGGTAAAATATTGGTGCTACATGTACTTTCCATTCATCCCAGTTCATTTTATTTGTATGCATATCATCCATCACTCATTCATCTGATTACCCTCGTACCATTCTAGTGGCTCACTGATCCTCACAGAGCCACCAAATTTCTCTAACAACCTCCATATCACTCCACCCATTTAGATCTTCAGACCTTGTCTACGAGACACGGGACCCAAACTTGATCTGCCTCCATTAGCCAACCGACCATCTTCACTACCCCTAGGATACCTCCTCATATTGTAGTTGCGTACCTAAAGTCTACAGGAGCCCTTCACTTCGGAGAACAAAGCTTGGCTTTGATCTCGACTTTCTTCACCGAAGGAGCTTCATTGACAAGTCTCTATAGAGCAACTCTCTTCCAGTTCAAACCTTCACAGCTTTTGCCAAGCCAAGGCGAAGGTATTTGGATGATCTACTGATCAGGAGGATCACGTAAGAGGAGTTCGAACTTCGCCAGAGCACTTCTTGAGCGTCGCTGAACGAGAAGAGGGAAGAACTCCAGCAACAGTAAATGTTCAATCTCCACTCTGATCGATCTCCATCGGACAATGCAGAAGCATCCACGTTGAGCATCCAAAGCACCGCTTCATCCTGCAGCCTCAGAGAACGCAAGAGCCATCATTGAGGCAAAGCAGCATGCCACGAGCACCCAAGTCTCATAGCACGTGTTCAACATGTGCGTTGCATGTTATTTACAGATCAGACCCACTAAGCTTTCTATTTTGCAGTTTAGTGTAGTCATAGCACGCCCTTAGCATGTACGTTTGGGATTTTTACAGGAATGCCTGATCGATTTCATTTATTGTCAAGATAAGCTTCCTACCTTTGTAAATTTTTGGGATAATTACACCCATAACCCTGAGTAATTCCTCAATCTCAATCATGACCCTGTATAATCGCGATTTACATGAGGAACCCTGAGTAATGCTTAACTCTTACATGACATACCCCTGTGTCATGTTCCATTTGGGATGAGTATTATGTTTGACGGATTCCGTTAAAAAAATACAAAAATATCCCTAATATCCATTCTTATTTACAAACCATGCCATCGTTCTCCACAGACCGGGAATTTCTCATTGGGGATCCTAACAAATTTGAGCATCATCGTCTCCAGAGAGCCAAAAACAAATGCAGGTAGGGATGTCCGTTAGACGATAGATTTAGCACGGTCATATATTGCAGCGACGAAACGCAGATAGGGATGTCGCCGAAGATGGAATTGCAGGAGAGGTAAGGGCCGATGGAGAAACGTGATACAGCAAGGCAAGGGATGGTGCTTGAGAGGGAATTGGAGGAGAGGGGGAGGCGGAGGAGGGGAGCGACGCACTCAGGGACTCGGCTGGAGAGGGAATCAAAGGAGAGGTCGAGGCAGCAGAGGGAGGGGAGAAGGGAGGGGGAACGGGGGATGGGGCCGCGTAGGAGCTTGCGGGAGAGGTCGAGCGAGCAGAGGGATTGGAGGGAGGAGAGACAGAGGGGGACGGGGCTGGAGAGGGAGTTGGAGGAGAGGACGAGGGAGCGGAGGGAGGAGAGGCGGCGGAGTATGAGGGGGATGGGGCCGAAGAGGTTGAGGTTGGGCAGGTGGAGGCCGAGGCGGAGGCAGATGAGGCGGTGGGTGGAGTTGGAGAAGGTGAAGCCCGTCCAGCTGGAGGATGGGGCGGGGCTGGACGACCATGAAGGCAGCCGACAGGGATAGGAGGGAGCGCAGGAGGAGGGTGGCATCGTCCTCGTCGGGGAGGTGTGTTGACGTGGTCACGGTGGAGACAAGGAGGAGGAAGACCATGGAGGATGAGAACCTTATCTTCTCCAACATACGGGGGGCGGGGGAGGTGGGTTCTGCAGGTCCGACAACCCATGGGGGGGGCGAGGGGGCGGGGAAGGGAGGTGGGTTGCCACCGGGGGGGCTACAGGTCGGGGGGGAGGGAGGCAGGTCAGTGGGGGTCGGGTAGGGACGATGGTTTGCCACGATGACGGGGGGGAGGAGGGCGGCAGCTCGGTTGACGCGGGGGAAGGCAGGTCGGTGGGGGCGGGGGAGGGACGTCGATTGCGGGAGACGGGGGAGGGACGACAGCTCAGTTGACGCGGGGAGGGATGGAGGAGGAAGAAGGGAAGGGAGGAGGAAGAAGGTTTCTATTCGTTTTAAATTTACCACCGTTGGATAGGTTAGGGGTTAGATTAACCCAATAGGCTAGTTGGGTTAAGGAGAAAACTAACGGAGGGTCATTAGTGTAAGACGGAGTGACTACTCAAGATTTCCCGTGTAATTCGCGATTATGCAGGGTCATGATTGAGATTGAGGAATTACTCAGGGTTATGGGTGTAATTATCCCTAAATTTTTTATATCTACTCTAGCAACTTTTAGTAATTTCATTTAGGTACCTCCAGGAATTGTTTTGTAATGTTTAATCTATAACATCTATTAAGCAGGGGATCCACCGACCACCGATTACTTTTTTGTCATTACATTCCAGTTGTACCCCCTTGCATCCGATTATAGTTCCACTTCTACCCTTAGCCCTCACCGTACATTCCGATTTTACCCTTAGCCCACACCGTACATTTCGATTTTACCCCTACGTTCTAGTCATCTTTCCCCTTCCGCCCTTAAACATTTGCAGTATCTCGACCCTCCTACCCTCTTCCATGATTAACTCCATTAGGGCTACTGCTCCCACCCCCTCCCCCTCCTCCAAGCCCGCCTCTCCGGCTACCTAACACACCTTAGGGAGGCCACCGACAACCCTCCTCTCTGCCTCTTCTCCAACCCGATGGCGTCCAAACAACAGTAATACTCCTCAGTGGAAGAATAAAAATCCGGCCTTCTCAAAGAGGAGTGTCGATTATATCTGCCATCAGCAACCCTCTTCACCTCGATTTCCCTCCATCGGTGCCTCCTCTCACCTTTCCCTCCCTATCTCAATGGCAGTCTATCTATAATGTTTGGGTATCACTGTTTAGCAGAGTTTTTGTCCAAAATTATATTTTGGGTTCAACGTACTACGGGAAAGATGGTCGTGCGATGTCGACCATATAGACACCAACAACAACACCAGCGGTAGTTTTGGGTCGGATTTGAGTTCCATCTTGGGAAGTGAGCGATCTGAGGTGAGGTAAGAAGCGAATATAAATCGAGAAACCAACAATTGCTACAAACAAAGAGTAAATAGACAGTTTCTTATATGCATTAAGAATTCAATCTCGATGCTTGCGAAAGAAAATGGACCAAACAAGAATAAATGAATAGTTTGATTTATGCATTCATGGAGGAAGTCAATCTCAGTGCTTGAGAAAGAGTGTATCTTGGATTGTAATAAACATAAAATGTAATTGTTGTTAATGTTGCTTTCGATACATCGACAAAAGTTGAAAAGGGAAGGGCGCCTTTGAGCCGAGCAGATCTGTGTATCCACATAGTTCCCAATCTGCACCCCTAAGAATGTGCAGGGAGACAAATATTTTCAACTGTATGTAAAACTTGTCTTCATACTTTAACATTTCTCCATGATGATTGCCTATAGTATAAGCATTGTAGCTACCATGCCTAACAATCGGAAGTGGTGACCGAAATCATGGTAGTTTTTTGGATGGGTGGTTTGAACCATATGATGTATATCCCATAATTTGCAACGCATACTTTCCCCTTCCCTTTTACGCGGATTTGCCACAAAACTCATATCCATTAGAATTTACATAATAGAAATGACATGTTTGAAAATCAGTATCCATATGAAATTTGGGAAATCTGCTAAGTATTTTTTATTGAGATTAACATCCAAACATGATCACTTGGATGGTATATTCACTTTATACAATTAACCATTTTTGCAGATTAGTTAACTTATCAACCTAAGCATAAAATCCAATAACCATATCTGTTAAGAGTTCATTATCAGCTACAATAGTATTCATCATATCATATTCTTATATCCATACCTGATCTCGGAATAACTTTAGCATTGATCCTCACCTTTTCAAGTTATCATAGAAGCAGAAGATCAGTATACGAGAAAAGAAATTGAGTATAACATAATCTGACCTGCTTCCTCCATTTTGAAGGGTTGATAATCGGAATTTTGCGAGGGTTAAAATATGTCTCACACAAGGTGGAGACAAAGTCGATGTGACGACCACTCATGAAATCCCAATTAGTCAACAATTAACCCGCAATTCAAAATCAATATGTGGAGTTAAAATTTTATTATAACTCTACAAAAGATGTGTATAGTGCAAGTAGTGTAGAGTGTCGAACATAGGAAGCAAGAGGTAGATCGAGGCAAATGATGCTCAGAAATGACTGTGATCAAGGTGTCTATATGTGCTATTTTTGTTGGTTTTTAATTTTATAATTTTGTATTTTATTTTTGATTTAAATTTTTTTATTTTTTATTTTTAGATTTTGTGTTTTCTTATTATATTTTATATTTTTGTATTTTTTTCTTTTAGAATATTTAAAGTAATATAAAGAATATATATACAAGAGAGAAAAGAGAGAGATAGAATATATATATAAATAGGTAAAATTAAGAAAAATAAAGGAAATAAAATATTTTTGTGGTTTTTATATTTTTATAATGTTTTTGTGATTTTTCTATATTTTTTCTATTTGTTTGATATTTTTAAAGACAAAAAAACTTAAAACAGGGAACGAAATAACTATTCGAAATTAAAGTGAAGATGAAAAATATCAAACAGAGTTAAAAAATTCCCCAAATTAATTTTAATATAAAGGTAATAATATAGAGAAAATTCAGAGACAAAAAATAGATTTTTAGAATTTTTTCTGGATTTTATATATTTTTACAGAGATTTTTAGAGTTTTTTTTATTTTTTATTTTTCTTTTATATTTTTAGTGATTTTTGGCCTGGAAGTTGAAGACAAAAAATACAAAAAATTATATTTTTGGGAATTTTTCAAAAAGATTTTATAATTTTTATGTTATTTCAAATGCAAACAAGAACAAAAATGCATGTTTTTCTTTTTATAAATAATAAATAACTCAAAAATGCAAATTTAAAATACGTCATTAAGGCACAATGCAACAAAAATCTAAGATTTTTTTTGAGATTTTTTCAAGATTTATACTTGCATGAAATAAATAGATACAACAAAGAGAAAATACACTCCTAACAGGGGTATTGTTGTAAATATATGAAAGTGCGGGGGCTAAATTACAATTTACACGGAAAATATATAACTAAATAATCAACTTTCTGGACTAAATACAAAAATCGAAACCCGTAGGGGTATTTCTGCAAAAGCACCAAATTCACGTGCACAAGGCATGTGATCTGGTAAGGACCAAATTGTCAATATCGAAAACTTGAGGGCTTTACTGCATAATGTCCAAAAATATTATAACAACGTACAAATGTTTCATGCCTTAATATAAATGCAAAAATGCCCTGGGATTCCGGCACAAAATATCACCCTTCACGCACGCCAGTCACATGAGGTGACGTGGACATGGACCGATTTGTAATAACAAATAGCTTAGGGGGAGGGATGCAAATATTACACAAATAGTTAAACGACAAATGAAAGTTTGTAGACTACTTATTAAATACAAAAAGTCACGAGGACATGAATGAAAAACACCCATGCCTGGCTGATTGGACGGCGCTCCTTGTTAATCTTGGACACGTGTTAGCACGAGAGGAGGTAATACCGGTTCACGCGGACGGCCGCGATTAGATGGCTGATGAAGATCAGACAGTTCCCACGCAACCGGATCTAATGGCTCTTGTGCACCTGGACGATCCGACTAAATCCCACGGTGCTGGAGGGCGGTGAACGAATTGGGAAGTAGCGCCGGTGAGGGGAGCTTCCCCGAGCTCGATCTCCATCCTCCAGCGAGCTTTGAAGCTCCAAAATGGATAGAAGGTTCTTGTGGTCCTCCTCAAGATGCTGTGGTACTCAAAACATTCCGACGAAGCCCGGAGTGGCCGCACGAGGTAAGCGGAGCTGTGAAGCTCCAAGAACCTCGGTCGGCCGTCAAAATCACCCTAGGTGTGCGATACGGTTCCTGGACCTGCAAAACAAGGTGAAAGGGTCGAGGGAAAAATGCCTCGACCCCGCAGCGGGGAGGAATGGGATTTGGAAGATGAAAAAGGGACTCGTCAGAGCACGCTCAAGTGAAGTGGCGGCGGAGGTGAACGGTTAGGTATGGATCGAAAGCGAAGGTGGGAATCTACTCCTAAAACTAAGGTGAACAAAAAAACGCAAGAAAAATAGGAAAAAAGGGTACCTTGATGTTCAAAGGGCCAGAGATAGAACCTCACGGCCAATGGCCGGAGATGGAGGTGGAGCCTCCCTTCGGCTGCCTCCTCGATCAACCTAACAACAATATGAGGGAGCTATCACCTCCCTCAGTCGATTGGGCACGAAAGGAGGAGAGGGAAGTGGTCCAAGAGGGTTTGAAGTTGGAAGGAAGGATCAGAGGTGGTTTTGAACAAATGGCTGGGGCGACTCATAGAACGAGGCGAATCAGGAGCCTCAACGATCCAAAGATCGAGATGAGCCCAGGGCGCGTAAGCTCGATTATAGAGGAAGAAAAGTCAAGAAGAGCTCGACATGAAGTAATGAAAGGATCGAACCCTAAAAATCCTCAAAACGAGGCAAAAAAATGAAGTTCTGACACGTCTGCAGGCAGTGGGCCAGGGTCAACTCTCCGACCCTCCTGGTTGGTCCACGTGAACCAACCAGGAAAAAGCCTGGAAAAATATTTCTAAATTCATTTTAAAATAATAAACAATTTTATTAATTTTAGGTTATTAAATAAAAAATATTTATTATTTTATGAAGTATTTTATGATGATTTTTATTTATTTTTTTGAGGTTTGGAATTATACGTTACCTTTTGGAGGCTATATATAGGTATATTCATCTATATAATTCAATGTTTTATTTTTTTGTATATTTAATTTTATTAATTCTGTTTATTAATTTATATATTTATAACTTAATTTTATACACTTGAATATATTTTTATTTTATTTTTCTGAAGTGATTTATATAATTAAATAAATATATGTGTAATCTATATAGGTATAGATATAGGTCTTTTACCTATGTATTTTATACAAGTATTTCATTTTTATGTTTTATTGAACATTTTATTCCTGTTTTAGTATAAATAATATTTAAAATTTATCAAAATATAAAATTATAAAAATAATGAATAATAAATAAAATGAATATTTTAATTGGTACAAGTATACAATAGTGGTCCAAAACCTAACTTTAAAATCGTAACTCCAAAAAATATGAAATCCCCTTATGAAATAGCTTATTAAACGTTATATACAATTAAAGGTAACTTTGATACTTTTTGAGTTTTTATTTAAGAGATATGGGTCTGGGAAGTTGGGATTTTTGGAATCTTATTTTGGGTATATTTTGTACAATATATATTATTTTTGGATGAAATCAATTTTGTATTTTTCTATATTTAATTATCTACAGCTTTCATGACAAAGTTCCTTTATTATAAAAAGTGGAACTAAAAATAGGTACCAAAAATGAATAAGAATGAATTAAATAAATAAGGAAATTTATTGGTATTTTGGCCCTTATCCCCCTACTTTATTCCTTGTCGACCTAGTCATCGAGATGCCTATGTCTCAGGGTTTCAGGTCACAAAATATTTACAATATTTTATTCTTTTTCTTTTCTTTTCTTTATTCTATAATTTTGGCTTTAAAAATCGTATTTTATACAACATTTACATAATGATGCATGAATGATAAAATGCCTAAATTAAGCATATTTACACGCATTTACTAGGGTTTTTAAGGCTAA
This sequence comes from Ottelia alismoides, assembly GCA_037367405.1. NCBI lineage: Eukaryota > Viridiplantae > Streptophyta > Magnoliopsida > Alismatales > Hydrocharitaceae > Ottelia > Ottelia alismoides. The sequence goes on along the minus strand of JAZKJV010000873.1, from coordinate 412,166 downwards.
AATGATAGAATAAAGATGATGAAATAGAGATTCATCATCTCCCTATACTTGCCTTTGTTAGTCCCTAGCAAACACTTATGCAATAAGTGCAAAAAAAGAAAAACAAAGAAAAGAAAAAGAAGAAAATGGTTTAATTTAATTATCAAATTAGTCTTCATAAAATCAAAGTTTGGAGCTTAAGTCGGACCTTTGGATTTTTAGTGCGGGCGTAACCTTAATGGGAATCAGATTTGAAATCCAACAGCCTTCAAGAATCCCAAAACTCTGCTCAAGTCTCCTCAATAGCCAGATCAGAATACTTCAATTCATACGCAAACCCTTATGACTATGAATCTGACTCGTACAGTGTAAGTGATGGTGTCTCTCCCCAACTGAAATTATAAAGAGAGTGACTTCTCCATCATGACAACCCAATGATTCACCAATCCAATAACTCATTCCTCGAGGAGCGGGATATTCCCTTCTAAGTTCAAGTGACAATCAACTCAAGAGGAGGGGGTGAAGAGAAAAATGGATGGTAGCCAGTGTAGCTACCTATCCTAAGATGCAAGACTAGTGTAGTCGAGTCATCCAGGTGCATGCTCACATGATTTGACTTTGAAGGTCAAGCTTGCTTATTGACTATACAAATATGTACACTCCGGCAGGCATTTTTTTTATACATGCCTATCCGCTTTTTTGGAGTTTTTGCTTTTTGCTTTTTTTTATTTTCTCTTTTTTTGAAATACTATTCATCACTGCATTTACATAAGGAGTTTTTCCTCTTAAGCCAGTAGGCTATCCCTCTTTTGAAGCTTTATTGCAACCCATACTCTCCTGTCCTCAAAACTCATCATCACCAGATGGGTTGGGGTGCACTTCCCTCCCTAGAGGAGGATAAATGTTTCCACTTGTGTGCGTCTCATACCAGCAAATCCAACCCACTCACCACTCCAACTGAGTTGAGACAAGTAAAAGGTGTTTCCAAGTTAGGTCATTATCGACAAGAGTCGTGCATGTGCTCCGAAATACTCTACTTAGGCAGTCAAGAATCCATTGAACCAAGTCTCGTGATCCTCAAAGAATTAAGTCAACTAGACCTGAAGTACCTCAATTCCAGCTCCTATAAGGTTATTGTTATTAGGTAGATTTAAGGTCCAACCAAGCTCCTATCTTTGGATTTTACTTAGACTTTTTCAATTATCAATCTCAATCCGAAAAATGCTAATGCTATACAAATGCTATGCAGAAAATATTTTTGTGATGCAATTTTCAAAGATTTTGAACTTTATGGATTTTTTAAAAAGATGATGCATATGCATTTTTGGGTTTTTCAAAAAGATTTTTCAAATGTTTTTGATATTTTTAATTTTGCAAATATTTTTGGGATTTTTGAAAACAAAGATTTTAGCTAAAAACTAGGTACAAATATTTACACGGGGATGCATCTTATATTTACAAGAATTAGAGTTTAAGAATTTACAAGGGGTAAGTAATCAATTTTACAGATATATATATAAAGAATTTTAGGTGAGATGTATATATTCCTCAAACTTATTTGAAAAAGGTTTTACAAACAATTTTTGAAAACTATAGTCCAAAATAATTTTTACAATCATTTTTACAACATGTACACACATTTGAAAACATTTTGCAAAGGTTTTTCAAACACTATACATAGATTTTTCAAAATATTTTTGCAACCATTTTTCAAACCATTTGAAGATCATTTTCAAACATTTTTATTTCACACAAAGAAAATAATTTTTACAAAGAAAATGATTTTACAAAGGTTGAAAATATGTAACGAAACATTTTCCAAGTAGTTTTCAAAATATTTTTCAAAAAGATTTTCCAACTATTTTTCAAACTTTTTGCAAAAAAAACATTATCACCTGATTTATTAATCAACAAATACAAAAGAATTTGAGGAATAATCAACATATTTTATTAAGGTTTTTAATGAATTTTAATAGTATAATTAGCCATAATTGTTAAGAAAAATACGAAAGTACGAGTTATGGCTAAAGTATATAGGACCCCCCTATTCTTAGCTTGAGCTATGCCCTCATAGACCAGAGAGAAAAGGAGAAGACATAACTCGTACTTAGTATAGAAAAGTCTAAAGAATAAACGAATGGATAAATGAACGAATGAGAAGTTGACCGTCTCCCATACTTAGGATCAAATAATCCTAAGTATAGCAGACTGTACACAAAGCAGGAAGGGTCACGGGTGGGAATGAATAAATCGTACTCAAACTGTCTCCCCCTATACTTAGGGTAAGATATCCCTGAGTATAGACAAGAAGAGGAGACAGTGGAGAGGATCAAAGAATAGAATGACTCGGGGTGCACACCCCCCTACACTTAGGATAAGGTACGTCCTAAGTATAGAAGACTGGTAGAAAGGGGCGACACCTTATTTGTAGAAAAAGAAGATAAAAAAGGAAAAGAAGAAAAGAGAACAGAGAGATGGAAGAAAGATAGATGTACATATCACTCCCCCTATACTTAGGTAAAAGAAGCCCTAAGTATAGGCAACAACACGATTGATAAAACAGAATGAATGAACACTCGGCTCATCAACCACCCCTATACTTAAGACAAAGTACGTCCTAAGCAAGGCACACACGAGAATGGGGTGGGTGAGCATAACGGTAGATATACTGAGGTAGAAAAAGCATATATACAATAGAGATGGATGTACAAAGGATCAAGAAGGTTGAAAGCGAACCTTCTTGCAAGACCGCTGAGGAATAGATCTAGTATGGTGCAGGTCGACATCGGGGTCCTCAGATGACTCAAACTGATCGGGGTCAACAACGTGTAGGTCCTCAGTAGTCCTAGGGTGAAGAGGTACAGATTGGTCGGTGGAAGAAGTACGGCTAGGTCCGGCCTTGGGAGTCTCGCTAATGTCAACGTGAAAAGGGACAAACTCATCATAGGAAGAAGTGTAATCAGTGTCGTCCAGCGAGGTCTCTTCCAGGTCAAAACCAAAAGGAACGAACTCATCAATAGAAGTAGTCGAAATATGTTCGTCCTCTACAATCTCAACCGGATCATCTTTCTCATCGAAAGGCCCGAATTCTTGAATAAAAGCAACAAGATCAAATTCAGCCTTTATCTCATCAATGTCTAAGTGAACAGGAACGAACTCATCAATGGAAGTAGTCAAATCATGTCCCTCATGTCTAATCTCTGAATGTGCCCTTCGCTCAATGGTATCAATCGTGTAAATCCCACGGATGTCATCAACACAATGCCAAGTCCCAAAAGAAGGAATTCTGAGGTCCATGCTTTCCAAGTCTTCCTCCTTGGAGAGGAATTATTGGGTCTCACTGGAGTCCAATACACAACAAAAGTCTCTGATTGTCTCATCAAGGTCATGGTCCTCAAGGTGCCAAGATAGGTGTAGTCACATCATGTATAGGTCTCTAGTCAGCAGTCGGTGCGGTGATCAACACTTCGCTCTCGTCAACAGGACGAAAGCGAATCTCTCATGATCCATAATCAATAACGACCCTCGCAGAGGCGAGGAATGGTCATCCCAGGATGATTGGAGAGTGCTCCTCAGTGGAGGTCTCCATGGGCAATACGACAAAATCAGCGATGTAGCTCATGCCTTGAATACAAATGACAGCGTTTTCAAGGATACCCTTCAGCCTCTTGCTAGATCCATCAGCAAACTGTACTATCATACTAGTCTTCTTTAGAGGCCCTAAGTGAAGAGATTGTACCAGCGAGAAGGGTAATATGCTAATCGAAGCACTATCACCGAGGAGAGTGTGATCACATGTATGGTCAGAAATGGCGTAGCTAATGAAAGGTGTGGCGGTGTTTTTTTCCTAGGAACGGGATAGTGTGTGATGGCGTGGGCAGTGTCCATGGTCAATATATGATGCTCAGATCTGCTCCGTTTTCTCTTCTTTGGAAGAGGAACAGATAAATCAGTCATGGCCTACTGAAGTGGGGCATGGATGATCTCATGAATGGTGACCACCAGTTCGGATTCAGTCAACATTTTTTTGAATTTTCGGACCTCCTCCATACAAAGGAGGAAGTCGGAATCAGCATATACACGAGGTATGCTAAGAGCAGTCTGTACAACGACATCCTCAGGGTCAAAGTTAGGACATGGTGTGAAAGGCTATGTGGTCAAATGATCTGGCAAAGGATCCCTCTCTTCACAGCCTAAATCAACCAAAGGTCTCCCGAACTCTTTTTGGATTTTTATTTTTTTTCTCATTTTATGTATTTTGGGCAATTGCAAGTTCTCATGATAATCCTCAAATGAATCCTCATCCTTAAAGAATGGAGCTACAATCTGGATCTTATTTACGCTAAATATATCGTTCATCCTTGAGTTCATATGCTCCATCATCTGATTTAAGGTCTCAAGAGTGGAAATCATGAAATGTGACTCCAAAATCTCAGGATCGGATGAGTCGAGCGTGGGTAGTGGGTGTGGACAAAAATCACATTCCGGATCAGGATACTCAAAAAAGAGCGGGTTCTCGAAATGTGAGGGTGATGGTGGTGGAAATGATTGGTGAAGGTCAAAGTCCGAATCCTGAAATAGTAGGTTGGTCGAATATGTACAAAAATCAGGAGCAAAGTCCTCCTGGAAAAAGAGAGGTGGACCGGCTGGAGTGAATGAGGGGTCCACAAAATCTGGACAAAAAAAATGCTCCAACCAACCATCTCGAAATAAAAGGAAATGATCGGGAGAGCACGATGGTCAAGTCAAGAGAAGCGAAGAAAAAGGCACAAATGCGCAGAGGCGGTCTAGAATGCACACAAGCAAACACAAACAAAACTCACGCAAGACAAATCCTCAATTCACCTACTCAACTCGGTAAAGACTGAAAAGTCGGTCTTTTTATCTTGTCTGTTTTAGAGTTAGGTGAGAAGTCCAAAATATTACGCAAACACCTAGGGGTTGAATAGGATTTTGGCACTAATCCTTAGTGTGTGCGTGAGCAAGTAAAACGAAGACAATGAGGGGATTACTCGCCCAAGACAAAATTTTTCTTTTTAGTTGATTTTAGGGTCAAGTAATATTAGCAATTCCAATTTTATTGATTGTCACTTTTTTAGATTTTTAATAAGAATGCATGAGCCTATCGAGGAGTCAATTCCTTTAAGCACCTAGGTTGGCAAAATCAGAGGGAGAGTCGGAAAAGTAATGCAAGCGACAAATCAATGATGTATGCTAAAGAGAAATACTCACCTTGCCTCCAGCACTCTACATGAAAAAATGCTTAACAGAATTGAAACCTATACTATATGTAGATACAAGCCGATGAAATCGTCCTAAGTTTTAAAAATTGATATTATTGTGAAGAACCAATGCTAATGACTTAGAATAGAACCGAAGTGTCCGATATTGGAGTCTCCTCAGTGCCCACCACAATGGGTCTTGCAAGCGTTGTATGGAGAACTCTCGCGGCGCGGTAGTTCTAGACTAAGTGAGAAGCAATTCAAAATTTGACTAAGTCCAAATGTCACGATAGGCACAAGCAAATATATTAGGTGTTTGGCCTTAATATATCGCAAGCAATCCTAAAACTAAGGGCTCAATCACATAAAAGAAAGGAAACAAAACCGAAAAAAATGCGATCAAAACGCGATAAAACTGTGGTGAGCCCCCAAGTGAACACACATTTGGAAATTGGGCCCAAATATCCAGAGTTCGTAGCACTTTTATTATTACAATAATAATATCTCTCTCACTAACATTACACAAGTAAATACAATAAAATGAATGGAGCTTAGTCTTCAAAAATCTCGAAGTCTTCTTTGAGCTAGGTTGGCTAGCTGAAGCCGGCTTCACGCAGGTGCGTAGATGCCTAGGGTAGAGCGCCTTCTTCGATCCGTAGTACCTAGCACAAAGTCAACAAAGAGAGGAGGTTAGATAGCTCAAACAATTATGTCAAATAAATAATCAAATAATGAAGGCACAAAAATAATCAAACAATCACAATCAATCAAAAATCGATCTAAACGCTGTTGCTCCCTGGCAGCAATGCCATTTGATAATCGGGATTTTGTGAGGGTCAAAATATGTCTCACACAAGGTGGAGACAAAGTCGCTGTGGCGATCACTCATGAAGCCCCAATTAGTCAACAATTAACCCACAATTCAAAATCCAACAATGAAAAGCAATATGTGGAGTTAAAATTTATTATAACTCTACAAAAGATGTGTATAATGCAAGTAGTGTAGAGTGTCGAACACAGGAAGTAAGAGTTAGATCGGGGCAAATGATGCTCAGAAATGACTGTGATCAAGTTGTCTATATGTGCTTTTTTTTGTGGGTTTTTAATTTATAATTTTGTATTTTATTTTTGATTTGATATTTTTATTTTTGATTTTTAATTTTCTAATTTTGTATTATTTTCTATTTATATTTATATTTTTGTATTTTTTTCTTTTAAAATATTTAAAGTAATATAAAGAATATATATACAAGAGAGGTAAGAGAGAGAGATAGAATATATATAAATAGGGAAAATTAAACAAAATACCGGAAATAAAATCTTTTTGTGCTTTTTATATTTTTATAATGTTTTTGTGATTTTTCTATATTTTTGCTAATTTTTTATATTTTTGAAATAAAAAATACTTAAAATAGGGAATGAAATAATTATTTGAAAGTAAAATGGAGATGAAAAATATCAAATAGAGTAAAAACTCCCTAAATTAATTTTAATATAAAGATAATAATATAGAGAAAATTCAGAGACAGAAAATAGATTTTTTGGATTTTTCTGGACTTTATATATTTTTATAGAGATTTTTAGAGTTTTTATTTTTTTTTGAGTTTCTGAAAGTTAAAGACAAAAAAATACACAAAAATAGTTTTTTAGGAATTTTTCAAATTTTTTTTATAATTTTTATGTATTATCTTATGCAAACAGGAACAAAAATGCATGTTTTTGATTTTTTTTATAAATAATAAAATGACTCAAAAATGCAAATTAAAAACATGGCGTTAAGGCACAATGCAACAGGATGAGATTTTTTCGAGATTTATAGATGCATGAAATAAATAGATACAATAAAGAGAAAATACAATCCTAGCAGGGGTATTGTTGTAACTATATGAAAGTGCGGGGGCCAAGTTTCAATTTACATAGAAAATATATAATGAAATAATCAACTTTCTGGACTAAATACAAAAATCGAAACCTATAAGGGTATTTCTGCAAAAGAACCAAATTCACGTGCACAAGGCACGCGACCTAGCAAGGACCAAATTGTCAATATAAAAATCCTGGGGGCTTTACTGTAGAATATCCAAAAATATTATAACGTCATACAAATGTTTCATGCCTTAATAGAAATACAAAAATGTCTAGGGGTCCCGGTGCAAAATATCACCCCCCCTTCACCGACCATCGCCTGCACGCCATCGCGACATCTCCTCAGCTACACACAACGTCGCCTTTCACGTCGCCTTCAGTGGCACCTAGGCGTGTGTTGCCAAGGTGAGGACCCGCAACCACCTGCAACACTCTTCCTTCTGCCAACCTCGCCACTCATTCGGCCGTGTTTCCCAGCTTGACGAGGACCAAGTCGACCATTGCCACCGCTTGTCCAGGTCCCCTCCGCCTACACACCCACACGCCCCTTGGAGCAACCTTATCGCCATCCACGTGCACTCTACATGAAGTATAGAAGAACTGCAAAAACACCCCTCCTCTTCCGAGCTTTCCTGCCAAGACCCTCATCGACCAAGGCACGTGCCCCGCACGTTTTCCCGGTAGAGAACTGCATAAAACCCCCTCATGGTTTAGGTAATTGCATCCATGTCATGTCTGCATTTTTATTTTTTATAATTTTATTTCTATTTTCCGCGTAGACCCCTGTCTTTGTCACTTAATTTGAGCATTCATTTCGCATCATTTCTTCATTCTAAAAATTGCTCATTATAGAACAATATCTACTCTATCATTGTGAAGAATTGTTATACTTTTGTGAGCATTGGTTTATTTAGTATAATTTATTCGATGAAATATTGCATATTTTACCCATTGTATGTTCTGAAAATGATATTAAGTTTATCATTGCTCTAAAAATTACCAAAAATTCACGGTAGGTATAGTTTGAGTAGTTCTATTTTGTGCCCAAAAGTCATTACATTTGCACGTACATCGAGATCTTGGTGATTTGTGTAATTAATTTTTAATTAGATACTCACTTAATATTTTTAGGAATTAAAAATTATTCTGGATATTTCTTACATAGACCTATCTAGGATAAATTGATTTCTAAAAAAATATTGGCATTTGGTATTATTAAAATTAATTGTGCAAAAATCACCCTGCATTCATATTTAATTTACAATTAATTCATATCGAGTCGAAAAATTCCAAAAAAATTGCACTAGTTTAACTTCATCATTTGTCACATTCTGGCCAAATTTCATAATTTTTAGACTTGAATTGATATTTATATTTTTAACCCTTGAATTTGGTCTCAATGGCATTTGGCATGTCTATTTCGCATAAAAAATACAAAATATTCCTCTATGAAAACCTAGTATCTGGATAGACTAAAAATCAATCTAAGGAGAAAGTTACCTCCCTGAGTTTGACCTTGGGCTTGCCCAAGTAAAAAAATTGCCGCTTGTTATTAATTGATATATTAATTTAGCGGTTTTTGATAAATCCAATTTTGTCCGACTGCAATGCATACATTTATTTTAGTCGTTAATTTGATTGAACTAAGAGGGTGAAATCTGAGATTTTCAATTAACAAGGACGATTAGCTAATGCTAAATGGTTTACTTACAACTATTCCCTTCCAATATTTTAGTTACACTTGTTCCTCTACCTTTTTTGCAATAACATATGTACCTCTAAAAAAAGTTTGTAATTAGATCCTAACTTCTCCTATCTTGAAGATTCCATTTTTATTCTTAACTAGATGGTTAAGAAGTTGAGGCAGAAATAGATCCAATTGAGAAGATTTTAGTAAGCAATTAAGCTTTGAGGAAGTGATGTCGGAACCATGGGTTGATATGCCACAAAATTAGCCATATATATTTGAAGTTAATTCTTAAATACTAATTTAACCCTTTTAAGATCATTATAATCAACAATGATGTGGCTAACTTTTTAAGGTTGTTATCAAACATCATACCTCCTTCCTTCCCAATGTTTCAAGGACGACTTGTTTTAAGGTTGGTATGATGTAACATCCCGAGTTTCATGAATTTCATTATTATAAAAAATCAGTAGTATTATACTTAGTAGAAGCATCTTGTCGATCCATGTCCAACACACCCAAGAATGACAATTTTAGACAAATGTAGCTTAAGTTCTAAGTGTACACGTGTTGGGACATAACACTAAATTAAAAAAAATCTCCGTTGCAAGATTTGGTTAATCTCACAACTTTTTAATTATGTTATTAATCATACTGACGACCATGATAACTGTAATCCTTCCCCCCATCTTCCTTAGACATCAAGGGAGAGGGAAAGGTCCCTATGGAGGTCTTTGGAGGTTTGTGTTCTACAATTCACTTCGAATGACCATTAGTGAGGGTGGGCATGCCATTATTTTTATTGTAATTTTATGTTTTCTAGTAGTTCACTTAATTTTAGAGGCAAATTCCTTAGTAATGTAAGAACATAACTCCTCGAATATGGTATTGGTGCTACCTGGACTTTCCATTCATCCCAGTTCTTCATTTTATCTGTATGCATATCATCCATCACTCATTCATCTGATAACCTTTCTACCATTCTAGTGGCTCAATGATCCTTGTAGAGCCACCAAATTTCTCTAACAACCTCCATATCGCTCCACCCATTTAGATCTTCAGACCTTGTTTACAAGACAAGGGGCCCAAACTTGATTTGCATCCATTATCCAGCCAACCATCTTCACTACCCCTAGGATACCTCCTCATGCTGTAGTTGTGTACCTAAAGTCTACAGGAGCCCTTCTTTCGGAGAACAAATCTTGGCTTTGATCTCGACTTTCTTCACCGAAGGATCTTCATTGACAAGTCTCTATAGAGCAACTCTCTTCTAGTTCAAACCTTCACAACTTTCGCCAAGCCAAGGCGAAGGAATTTGGATGATCTGCTGATCAAGAGGATCACAAAAGAGGAGTTCGGACTTCGCCAGAGCACTTCTTGAGCACCGCTGAACGAGAAGAGGGATGAACTCCAGCAATAATAAATGTTCAATCTCTACTATGATCGATCTCCATCGGACAATGCAAAAGCATCCACGTTGAGCATCCAAAGCTCCACTTCATGCTGCAGCCTCAGAACGCAAGAGCCATCATCGAGGCAAAGCAGTACGCCACGAGCACCCGAGCCTCATAGCACGTGTTCAACATGTGCATTGCAGATTATTTACATATCAGACCCGTTGAGCTTTCCGTTTTGCAGTTTAGTCTAGTCATCACACGCCCTCAACATGTATGTTTGGGATATTTACAGAAATTCCTGATCGATTTCATTTATTTTCAAGATAAGCTTTCCACCTTTGTAAATTTTTTATATCTACTCTTGCAACTTTTAGTAATTGCATTTAGGTACCTCCAGGGATTGTTTTGCAATGTTTAATTATTTTTTATTATTGTTTTCTTTGTTTATTATTGAATATCTTGTCAACCATAGTACTAAATTAAATGAAATTGGTATAGAGGTCTATTGATTCTTTTTGATGTGATTTAATTAAATAACTAATTTGATATGTATAATCATGATTGAAAAATAAGAATTTTTATAGACCTATATGCACTGTTAATTTGATTCTTGTGATTTTTTGATTGATATATTTATCTGTTACACCTTGGTTGCCTTTAATGAATTATAACCTAATAAGGATTTATTTTAAGCTATTGATTCTTGATTAGAATTATTTAAAGGGAGATTTATTTGTGTAATTTCTCTAATTATTCAAATTATATGCCTACTCAAGTGAATTGAATTGATCCTTTACAATCACTGAGTTTAACATTGATTTGTATTAATGGATAGAACAAGTATTTCATGCTGATTGATTGAGTCAGGAGTGCTTTGCATGTTGTGTTTGTGCATTGCCTTTCTTTGTGCGCATTAGCATCATTTTATCACTTAATATATTTACATAGAAAATCAAATAAAAATCATGCATTGCATTAAGTCTGCATTCCCTTATCCAGATAAATTTTAGCTGAGTCACTCTTAATAGAGATTTAAATTGGTTCTAAATAATAGTTAAGCATACCTACTACGACTTACCATTATTAAAACAACTATTTAGCTGTTAAATCACAAGGATCCTTTGTAAATTTTTGTTAAGGATTCTAGATCAAAATGTGAATACAAAGTAGATGGATCTAGGCTTCATCATTGATCGATCGCTGAGCACGTGACTTAATTTGCACTTGTTGTAATACGTGCACTTAGCGAATCGTTCAGAACCGAGAGAAGATCTCCACGAAGAATGTCTCGGTTTTAATTTATATCCAGGACAAGTTCGAGGTCGAACACAGGGAGGCAAAGAAATAACTTTGGATTAATTCAGAAAACTTAGGTTTAGATTTCCAATGCGGATTTTTTTGTATTTTTATGCAAAAATAAATGTGAAATACAATATGCGGGTGAATTAAGATAATAAGAAAACATACAACTTAGCCAAATTAATTCTAATGTGAAATCAGTCCATTTTGGCAAAATTATATTTTCTTAGAAACTTAATCCAATAATGAATGCCAAACATTTTTTTTGAATTTTAAGAATTAAAATGCAACAATAAAAAATGCTCACTTTTTATGGATTTTTATGCAATTTTTCATACAAACAGAATGCGAAAATTATGAAAATTTTACTGGAATTAAAACATGATGAAATGAAACTACAATATTTTTTTAGAATTTTCTGATATCATATGAATGTTTATGGATTTTTTAATGAAAAGAGAGTGACAGTGAATAATTAATTCCTAATAAATCTACATTATCAAATTAACCAGAGTGCGAATTATCTCAATAAGGTATTTGAACAAACAATACAATAGCGTTGAAATTTCGCAAAAAATGATGTCTATGGATTTAGTTAAAAATTAATTACAAAAATCACTCTATAATTTATTTAATCACAAAACAATTCCAATTAAGAGGAACTTTAGAAAGTAATTAAGGCATACTTCAAGGCATCATTCTTGATTTTTATGATTTTTTGGAGCAACCATGAGTTATATATGAATTTAAGAGCTCAAATTGGGCAAAATAAGAAAGTTTTCACTAGAATAATTTTAATTAATTACCCAAAGGTCATAAAAATACTAACAAATATCAAAATGGTAGAGAACTAGTTGCTCAACACAATGACATTTTTCATTGAATAAAATGATGCTAAAATGGACTCCAAATGAACATGCAAATATATGGGTGTCCGTGCAAATTTAGAAAACACAACATATGAGCAAACTATGTACATGGACTATTTTGAAAATATGAAAACATGAGAGAAAAACAATGCAATTTGTACATAAATAAAAAATAAAAAAGGACAACCTTCTTCCCTTCTTCGATGCAGGTGGATGGTTAGGGCATAGGAGCAGGGGGCGGCTGGGGCCGCGCATGCAGCGTGGTGGACAGGGCCGGCGCAGGAGGAAGGAGGAGAAGGCGGCCGTGCGGCGATTCTGGTGGGCGGCTGCGATCTCGCATCGACATGGGGGAGGAAGTGCGGTGGCTGAAGGGGGCCGCGGTGGGTGTGGCCAGCCGCCGCTGGCTGCGCGGTTGAAGGAAGGTGGCAGAGCGAGGGGGGTGCACGCCTCGCGGAGGAGGCGCAGAGGGCCGAATGCGCCGTGGGCGGAGAAGTAGCGCGACCAGCAGGGGCAACAACGGTGGAAGTTGGAGGCGAGGATACCTATTGCGTCTCTGTTATTTATTTTTTTATATTTTTTTGCTGTGATGTTTCTGTGATTATTTTTTTTTAATTTTCTTAAACAATGAACAAATATATAGATAAAAAAGGGAAAATAGTAGAAGGGAATGACGATGAAGATGGTGTTGATGGTGATGATATTGTTAAGGGATAAATTGAGATAATATTATGAAAGGTCCAAGGGTTCTCTTATATAGGAGAAAAATCCATTGGATAAATATAAAAGATAAATAAAGAATTACAAAAGATAATCAAAAAATAGAAATTGGAATTATCTAAATACATAAAATAGAAATTATCTCAACACTCCCCCTCAAGCTGGAGCGTAGATATCAATAAGACTCAGCTTGGAACAACATTTCTGATAAGGTCCTCTTGCCAGAGCCTTTGTGAGTATATCTGCCGTTTGATCTCCAGAGCCGACATGTGTAGTAGTGATAAAGCCTTTCTGTATCATGTCACGAGTATAGTGGCAATCCACCTCTACGTGTTCCGTCCTTTCACGAAAGGCTGGGTTATTTGCAATGAAGAGAGCAGCTTGATTATCAAACTGGAGATGCATGGGAAGAGGTACTTCTATAGTTAGATCAGTAAGAACAGATCTGGCCCACATCATTTCTGTACTACCCTGTGCCATAGCCCTGTATTCTGATTCAACACTTGATCTAGCAACCATCGTCTGCTTCTTACTTTTCCATGAAACAAGAGAATTTCCTATAAACACAGTAAATCTAGATGTAGACTTTCTATCTTTTGGACACCCAGCATAATCTGCATCCGCGTATGCTGTTACTGATAAAGATGTGCCTCTGCTGAAAAGAAGTCCAGTACCAGGTGAAGTCTTCAAGTATCTGAGAATCATATGGACTGCATCCATATGTGCCTGTCTGGGCTGCTCCATAAATTGACTTACTTTGCTTATTGCAAATGCTATGTAGGGCCTGGTAATAGTTATATATAATAGCTTGCCAACCAGCTCTCTGTATCTTCTCTTGTTGGCTTCCTCAGTATCATCATCATACAACTTCATGCTTGGGTCAAGTGGGGGTAGTGGCATGTCTGCAATCTGCCATACCTGTCTCTGAGAGAAGATCCATACCGTATTTTCTTTGAGTCATTACAAGACCCGTTGATTCCTGGCAAACTCTATTCCAAGAAAGTAACGTAAATGTCCAAGGTCCTTGGTCACAAACTGCTGACCTAGAAAGTCCTTGGTATCCTGAATGCCCTGCTCGTCATTCCCTGTAATAATAATGTCATCGACATAAACAAGAATGACTGTAGTGCCTCTTTGGGTCTTCTGTATAAAAAAGGAGTGATCTGCAGTTGATCTCACAAACCCCCGCTGCTCTATCAAGTCCGAGAGCTTCTGGAACCACGCTCTTGGACTCTGCTTGAGGCCATAGATAGCCCTGTGTAACCTGCACACCTTATGACACTCCCCCTCAGCAGCGAACCCAGGTGGCTGCTGCATGTAGACCTCCTCCTGTAAGTCACCATAGAGGAATGCATTTTTCACATCAAGCTGATAAAGAGGCCAATCTTGTGTTACAGCAGTAGCAAGGAGAATACGTAAAGTAGAATGTCTGGCAATTGGGGAGAAAGTATCGTGATAGTCTACCCCATATGTATGGGTAAACCCTCTTGCCACACGTCTCGCCTTATAGCGATCCACACTCCCATCCGGACGGTGTTTCACAATAAACACCCATTTGCATCCCACAACTGATGCATCAGTAGGAGCAGAAACAAGACTCCACGTACCATGTGACTGTAGTGCAGCCATCTCCTCTTCCATGGCTAACCTCCATTGACTATCTTTGAGGGCCTCCTGATACGTTTTCGGTATCTGTACGGCTGATAGTGCTAATGTAAATCTCCTGAAATCTTCTGACATCCTATTCAAAGAAGTCTGGGCTGCAAAAGGGTAAGTAGCACATGTTCGTTTTGGCTTTCGCAGAGCAACTGGTATATCAAGATCATCTGCCAAGTCATGGGCCTGTATATTTCCCTCTTGAGAGGGTATCTGCTCCTCCTGTTGTTCAGTTAATTCAGCGGTATTGTCAGTAGAAATAATATGCTCATTACATACCTGGGGCGTGGTGGATGATGGGCAAGGCCTGTGAGCAAGGCGAACAGGGCGAGGTCTGCGAGGAATATCACGAGGCAAGAACTGAACCAACGGAGGTGGTGGAGGAGGTGGTGGAGGTGGTGGAGTTGGAGGATTAGATGAAGGTAAAGAATCAACAATAAGAGGTGGTGGCATGTAAATCTCATTATCAGAGTCAAGATGGATTAAGTTTATCACCTTTAGAAGAAAAATACATGACCGACTCAAAGAAAGTAACATCAGCACTAACAAAATATTTCTGGTTTAGTGGATTAAAGCAGCGATACCCCTTTTGGGTATGAGAATAGACGACAAATACACACTTGATAGCTTTAGGAGAGAGCTTGTCATGCCCTGGAGAGACGTCATGAACAAAAGCAACAGATCCAAATACACGAGGTGTAAGGGAGAAGAGATCCTTCTCGGGAAACACAATCGAGTAAGGAATCTTCTCTCCTAACACA
Source organism: Ottelia alismoides (assembly GCA_037367405.1). Lineage (NCBI taxonomy): Eukaryota > Viridiplantae > Streptophyta > Magnoliopsida > Alismatales > Hydrocharitaceae > Ottelia > Ottelia alismoides. Next base: position 396,713 of record JAZKJV010000873.1, on the reverse strand, counting down.
GACGAGGGCATGCGGTTTACCAAATAACAAGTAGTAAGGACAGCATCACCCCAGTAAGAATGAGGAGTACGACTCTGTATCAACAATGTTCTGGTCACATCAAGTAAGTGACGGTGTTTGCGCTCAGCAACACCGTTCTGCTGGGAAGTGTAGACACACGAGGTCTGGTGAACAATGCCATGAGATTTAAGGAACTCAGAAAGATGTAAGGTGCAAAATTCCAAGGCATTGTCGGAACGAATATACTTGATATGGCAGAAAAAATATTCTTTATTTCTTTAATAAAATACTTGATAGTGGATTCAGCCTCAGACTTATTTTTTAATAAAAAGATCCAAGAAAGTCTAGAAAAATCATCGACCACTACAAGATAAAAACGGTGTCCTTGGAGATCAGGAACACGACTAGGACCCCAAATGTCTAAATGAAGGAGCTCAAATAGCTGAGAACTGCTCCGACTCTGACGGGATGGAAATGACGACCGGTGATGCTTCCCAAGTTGACATGCTTCACAATAAAAGGAGGATCTCGTAGAAATCTGAGGGAGAACATGACATAACTATTGCAGAGGGAGATGTCCAAACCTAAGGTGCCACAAATAAGGAGAGACCAGTCCAGTAGGTATAATAGAAACACTAGCATGAGGAGGTTGGACCAGTCTGTAAAGTCCCCGCTGCTCATGGCCACTTCCAATCATCCTGCCCGTGAGTATGTCCTGAAACACAAGAGATGAAGGGTCAAAGATGGCACGACAATGCAGATCCTTAGTGATCTGACTAATAGAAAGTAAATTCATCTGAAAGGCAGGAGCATATAAAACATTCTTCAGACGTATGGATGGTGTCAACTGCACATCCCCCTGTCCTGTAACAGGTAGGTGGCCGCCATTAGCAATGACGACCCATCTGCCAGGTGGTATTTCTCTGTAGGATTTTATTTGCGTTTTGTCTCCACATAAGTGGTGAGACGCACCAGAGTCCACAATCCATTCTGTTATGTCTGTATTTGTACTACCAGTAAGGCATAGGTGATACCTGAGGAGCTTGACGAGGCTCTGGCTGCTGTAGCAGTATCTGTGATAGTGTTAGTACTAGGAGTCATGATCTCTCTAATGCGAGAGACAATATCATCCAGGCGAGGATCGGCCTGAGGAGACACAATCTGCTCTGCTACTCGACCGAAAACAGGATAGCCATGCTTCTGATAGCATGTATCCTCTGCATGTCCAGGCTTGCGGCAATAGGTGCAGGGACCGTGTTGACGTCCACCGCCTCTTCCTCGAGGTGTGCGTCCTCTAGAGTGGGTTGCCCCACCTCGACCACGAGAGGCGGTCATCGCGGAGGACGTAGTTGTTGAAGAGATGTTCTGTCGGCTGAGACGACTATAGGCCTCTTCTATAGGAGGAATGGTTGCTCCAGTAAGAAGATGGGTACGTGCAGCCTCGTATTCTGCATCAAGTCCAGCCATGAAAATTCCAACCATCGTGGAGTTCCTGTATGTCTTCTGTTGTTCAACAGAAGTTGTAATGGGCATGTAGCTATGAAGTTTTTCAAACATGCCACGCAATGAAGAGTAGTAGACATGCAGAGGTCGACCATTTTGTTTGGAGTTGTAGATATCAAACTGCAATTCAAGGATCTTGGCCTCATTTTTCGCTTGTGCATAAGTGGATGCCAAAGTATCCCACGTTGCCTTGGCAGTGGGCTGATTTAGAATATCATTTGTTATTTCTGTAGTAAGTGTCCCACAAAGCCATACTCGTGCGTACGCATCATCTTGCTTCCAGGAAGAATTAGCCCCAGTCTTATCTGTTGGCTCTGGGTCTGTTAAGATGTGCTCCTTATTATTGCACTGCATGAGGGTGAGAAATTGCATGGACCATAACTCATAATTGGTCCCATCCATCTTAACGATGGGAGCCGGACCTTTAAAGGCTCCGGTCGAGAAAATGTCACCCTTGGTGTCAGACATGATGATAAAATAGCCAAATAACAGACTTCAACTGGGGTAGACCGATATACTCGAGTCTATCAAATCATAAGAAGGATTGTTCGTGTGTATTCATACCATCAATCTGGACGGCTCAGCAGATAAGGATCCGGGATCTGATGCTATAGGGCACGTTTAGGCGCACAGATTGGTGCCTCGCGCACAGGAGGGATCTGGGATATGGGGAGCGCACTGGAAGCTGGGGAGCGTACTGGATTCTGGACGCACAGGGTGCGTGAGGCGCACAGGCTGTGACGCGCGGAAGGGCGCAACGCATGGGAGGGCGTAGCGCACGAGAGGGCGTGGTGCGTAGAGATGAAACGAAGGCGTCGACGACGCTTTTTCTTCTTCCTCAGAGGAGGCCCACGGCTAAGGAGCACGTGCTTCAGGCAGACTCGCAGCGGAAGGGAGGAATGGCACGCGAGGAGGGGTCCGCGCAGAGGGGACGCGCCGGGTGGCCGGGAACCGCAGCGGTTGCGCCACGCGCTGGTGGCTGTCGGTGGATGAGGGCGCGGGCGCCTGTGTCGACGGAGATGCGGGATGGCCACGTGGCCGATAACGGGAGGTTGGCGGAGCCGCTGGAGTCGAAGGGACCTGTAGCGTGCAGGCGGAGAAGAGCGCAGGTCGGCGCAGCACCGCGCGCCGGGACCCGCAAGGGCCGCGGGAGGGCGGCGCTGGCGGAAGAGTCGTGCGATGTCACGAGATCACGAGAGGGTTCACGAGAGGGTTTACGCATGTGACAGGTGGGGATTACGAGTGTTAACGTGGCTCTGATACCATGTTAAGGGATAAATTGAGATAATATTATGAAAGGTCTAAGGGTTCTCTTATATAGGAGAAAAACCCATTGGATAAATATAAAAGATAAATAAAGAATTACAAAAGATAATCAAAAAACAGAAATTGGAATTATCTAAATACATAAAATAGAAATTATCTCAACAGATGTGATGTGAAAATGAGGGTGATATGGTGGTGATTGGTGGGGAAGATGATGCAATGGTGTGATATATATAAGAAAACAAGGGAAAACTATTAGATAAAATAAAATAAAATAAAATAAAAAGAGAAATGACAGGGAATACTTACCTGAGGTTTGTCGGATTTGTGAAGCAGCTACATTAGACTCATGCCGTCACCTCGATCCGATTGGCGAAATAAAAATCGGAGAAGCTATGCGAGCTCGATGGGGAACTCGTGATGCAGTACGGTTGTCACCGTTGATCTCGCCTGAAGGAGGTCGTCGTTTGAGGAAGATGATAAGCCGCTGTCACCGACACCACATTCAAAGCTCTCTCCTTATTCTATACGAATGGCAGATGGGGAAAATGATGATGTGGAGATGAATATAAAGATGAAGGATGGGAAGTTGGAGAAACGTTAAGGTGGAGGAGATGGAGTGGAATGTGAGGTTATTGGAATATGGTGGAGTTGAATGGAAGTTGTTGGTAGAAAGAGAAGTTATTGTAGAGAATGAGAAATAAATAAATAAAATAAACTAGGTTACTAAAATACAATAAAATAAAGAGAAGAAAAAGAGTGGAGAATTTACAAAATAATATGTATATGTTTTTTTACTTTTCTAATTTGATTTTTTGTATTTTTAATAAAAAGATATTTACAATATAAAAATAAATAAAATACAGGAAATAAAATATAACACAATAATGATTTTTTTGGATTTTTTAATAATTAATAAAGATAAAAAACGAAGAAAAAAATGAATATTTACATAATACACAATGTACACTTATGTCCCAAAATCCATATTTTGCGAACGAGCTCCGATTTTAATGAAACAACTTTCATTAGATAGATAATTTTCTAACTTGAACTTTAAAAGTGAGTTTGTTGAATTTGGAGTTCAAACGGAGCGGGAATTTGGTCGGGAAGTTGGACTTTATTGCCTTTTCTCTTTGAGATCTAGGAGCATTTATTTGAGTTGAAATTTATTTTATATTTTTGTATTTTTATAAACATTTTTATGAAAAAGTCTGAGGAATAACCAAAAAGGATTTGAAATGAAATTATTAAAAATACATAAATTTTTGGATTATTTATAGGTGAAAAACTCCTTTATTTTGCGGTTTTTTATTGCTAATTTATTTTATACAATATAATATATAATAATTAGTGTTTTTTTACAAAAGTTATTTTGTTTATTTATTGATTTTATGGACATTTATTTGAGATTTTACTCGGGGATTTTGCTAAGATCAGTAAATTGCGATGATGAATCGTGGATTCATCAATCACTATAGATATACTGTAGAACTTATCACGAATCGAATTGTTGTTCATACTACGTCGATAACTCAACGACACTTGGTGGGTCCATACAAAGGTAACAATAAGCAACTTATTAGTATTGAGAGGAAAAACTATACTAATTATACTAGAAACAAGGAAAATAGGCTCAACTCAGATCTGGGTTTACATCTTATAGGTGGAACAATATTAGGTTAACCATTTTAACATTTTCTTTATTAGCACAATTCTCTACCACTAGGTTTCTTGGCATATGTATGATGTTGGTATATTATACGGAAGTTGATGACCACTATGTGCGACATCTACCATGGGAAATGCATCTACCATACAATAACATGCAATTAGTGTTTTATTTAATGTTAATGTAATTAGGTTTTAACTAGTGAACTTGTGTAATTACATTGGGAAATCAAATTGGTTTTCAAGTGAGAACCCAATTGTGTCGGATGAAAAATTGAGAATTCTCAAATTTGAAACAAGGTAAGTTTGGATGGAGTTTTAGTACCGCATATAGTAGTTCTATGACTTTGGTGGACTTATATGTGAATTCACATCCAAAACTCTTGTAGCAATAGTGATCAATCTGTAATCTGTTAATTTAATATTTACTTGTTGCAACACATCTGATTGACAAGTCAACATAATAAATTGAGTATAACTGTAAAGAGAGCTTGGCTTAATTTATCCTAGATAAGTTCAGGGTCGACCTCAAGGACACAATATATTAGTTAATTTAATTAAAGCTTAGATACCTAGATTTAGTTTATTAGAGTGATATTTAGGTCAATGAATAAAACCATAATGAATGCATGATTTTTTATTAAATTTTATATTATAGTCAACTTATATGCTACAAAATGTAATGAAAAACAATACAATATTCTACATACAATAAAATGAATAAAAAGCTACAATTTAACTCATGAATTAAAAGTTTAGATACTGAACATTAATGGCTCAAATAAACCCTAAACTGATCTATATATGATTCAAATCACATTCAAGATGTCAATGCATGAGATTCAAAATAAGCCTAATTTACTCAATCACCATTCAATATTCAATAAGGGTTCTAATTATTAAAAATAAAATTATATTAAACCTAGTTAAATTCTGAATTTATCAACTACATCAGTGTTCAGTTTTGGCATTGAATGCAAATGAGATAAGTCTAGGGGTGTAAACGAGGTGAACTTGAGCGAACCAACCCAGGCTCGGTTTGGTTCGTTTAACATACTTTCATGCTCAGGTTCGGTTCATTCGATAAAATGAAAACTGTAATAGGTTTAGTTCTGTTCGGGTAATATTCATAAAGGTTCAGTTCGACTCGTTAAAGGTTCGTTTAAGAACATGGTAGTACTGTAGCATGCAGGGGAGGGTTTTGTGGGGGTTTTGGGAATAGGGAATATGGAGTTAGGGAGTGGATGACTGGATGGGTTTGAAAAATACAAGAATAACCCTTATGTTATGATAGAATGTATTTTTCCATTATATATACAATATGTATGTATATATATACTTTTATGTATGTATGTGTGTATATAATCGAACCTTTAACGAACTGAACTTGAACGAATCTATGTTTTTGAGGTTCGATTCATTTATATAATCGAGCTCGAACTCGTGTTCAGGTTCAATTCGTTTATTTTTGAATCGAACCTGAATCGAACTTTTAGCGGGCCAAATTTGAACGAATGTCGAACCTAAGAATTTTATGACAGCCCTAGATAAGTCAATAGTTGTGAAGATCCGATTATATCTATCAACAAAACATCTCCAATTAGTGATTTGAAAGTCTCAAAGCATATCAAAGGTTAATCTACACCACTGAAGAACATGAAGAGGGCTTTTAAATGAGATCAGTTTCACCTAAATTGGATACAAGACGTTATGGATATCAAACATACAATCCAATGGCATATATGTAAAGAAAAGTTAATTAAAATTACTTAAAACATTTACAACTAGGTCTAACAGGGATTATAATGCAAATATGAAGAGTTAACTTCTTATCTTGTAATTTACCCCTTATACGCATGTGGCTCCAGGATTAGGATATGACTCGTGGTTTGGGCCATGTGGAGGAAGATGTGCTTTGACTGAGGCATGGACTCTTTTCACTTTTCTATACTTAGCACGAGTTACATCTTCCTTTGTCACTTCTTGGGCACTATGAGGAAAATATAGGGATGTGTGGTATTTTTATTATAACTCGTAGTTTTGTGTCTTTATTAATATGGCTAATAAAATTGAAATAAAAATGTTTTGTAAAATTATTTCGTAAAAAGTTTGTAAAAATTCTTTTAAAAATTCTTTTGTAAAATATTGTGTAAATTCTTGTAAAATAATTGTAAATATTTTTGGTAAAAATATTTGTAAAATTATTTTTGTTAAAAATTATTATAAAATATTTGTAAAATAAGTTTACTATTAAAATATTTCATAAAATTATTTGTGGTACAAGACTATTAGTTTTTAATAACTTATAAAATGTTTGAAAATATAAATTTTGAAAAATTAGTTTGTAAACTATTTGTAAAAATTTTGCAATTTTTTGTGTATTTTTTAAAAATATTGTGTAATGGTTTTTGTAACATTGTTTGTAAAAATCTTTTGTAAATTAGTTTTGTAAAAATATCTTCCAACCTTGTATATAAATATATTGTAATGTAGAGATTGTGTAAAATATGTGTATATCTTGTCGTAAAATTCTTATAAATAAAGTTTGTAATAACTTGTAAATTATGTATATAAAATTCTTTTATAAATAAAATTCTTATATAAATGTTGGAAATAAAAATTATGTATATAAACCTCTTTAGTAAAACATGTATATAAAATTCTCTTGAAAATAAATCCTTTTGTAAATTTTGTATATAAAAATATGTAAATGGCATTTTTTGCAAATAAAAATCTTGTATAAAATTTGTGTAATTCTTGTATATATTTTTGTATAAAATCCTTTGTGAATATATATAAAATTATTGGTAATACTTATAAATACTTCTAATTGTCTAACTCTATTAAAGACTCACAAAAAATGAAAAAAATTTTAAAGTTCATAAAAATTGTAAAATATCTCTAAAAATCACATAAAAGCTTAAATCAGAAAATTCACTTCAAACAAAAATGATTGCTTTTGCATTTTCATTTTCAAGAATGATATTAAACTAGTTCAGAATAACGTCTGAAGAATGGAGCTTAGTTAAGACCTTAATCCGCTTAATTTCAGAGGAACCTTATAAGAACATGAGTTAAGACTTTTTAGGTCAAGAGACTTAATTCTTTGGGTACATAAGACTATCTTCACATGTCATTTTGATTGGTCTAAGTAGAATATCTTTACACACATGTGATTCTTTTAGATATTGACCTAATTTGGACAAGCACCTTGCACGTATCTAAATACAGATGACGTGGTGAGTGGAAGAATCCACTAGCTTGAGACACACATGGAAACATACACAGTCACTTCGAGTGTCCAGTGCAACCCAACCTAGTCTAGTGGCATGAACATCTAAAGACATGATGCTGTGGGTTGAAATAAAGCTTCAGACGAGGGACGGTCTGCTGACACAATTTTTTCTAAGACTCCAAAATATGGACGGATCCATCGGGTCAAAAAAGATCAATGCAATGCAACAATATTTTCTACCAAAAATAAATCACACATCAAATATACATACATGACCACAATGGTTCAAGCTTCAAAGAACCTGCATATCTTAGTGAGAACTTGGCTAAATGGGCCAGGCTTTACAAGGAGATGTGGCTACATTGGTCACACTCCAATTCTTTTTCTCATTCTTCTATCTTCTCTCCCCTTCGATTGCGGACATAACATGTACATGAACTTAGAAGGAAATACCCCGCTCATCGAGGAAAGAGTAGCTAGACCGGGGAATTAGGGTCACCTTGATATAGAAGGTTATTCTCTATCATTTCAGATGTGGGGAGCTATATTTCACATTTACAGTACAAGTAAGATTCATAGTCATAAGAAAATACTTGTTCTGATCCGAATATCGAGGCGAATTGAATAGAGACTTATGGAACTTAAAGGAGGTTGAGTCTTCAATCCTATTCCCAATAAGGTTTCGACAAAATAATAATCCAAAGGTCTAACTGAGCTCCGTACTTTGATTTTGTGAAGATTAGTACAAAAATCAAAATTGTTCTAAGTTCTTTCTTTTCCCTTTTTCTTTTTAATCACATTCTTCAAATAAGTGTTTGCTAAGGGACTAGTAAAGGGAAAGTATAGGGGAATGATAAATCTCCATTTCATCATCTTTATTCATCTATTTTGACTTCAAATCTATTATAAAACACATGTAAATGGCATTAATTCTCACTTTTTAATAATCGGATCACATCTGTAAATCGTGTATTATTATCATTATTTTAACCTAAAATAAATAAATAAAGAAATAAAGGAAAAGGAAAGAGAAAAGAGGACTGTATATATGAAATATATACATGCTGATCCTAATCCTGAGATTAGGTCAAGACCGTACCTAATCGACAAGGAATTAAGTAGGGGAAGAATGGTACATTAATCCATAAAAATATCAGGGAATTAATTGCATTTGTATATATTCATCACTGTTCATAACGTAAATATCTTTTACTATTTTGTTTATCACCGAAACAAACTCAAATAAAAATATTTTCCTCTTGAAACTTGTACATAAAAATGTGCTTTAAATTATAAAATAATTGTAAAAATAAATCTTGTATCGAATAAGAGAGAACACTTTGAAAAAGCCGTAAAGCTAGAATTAACAGATCAATATCTAGTCCATACAGACTTAAAATAAATCAAACTCACTTTCATTGTGTTCAAAATTAAATAAGCTTCAAAATGAAGATAGTTTCATAAAAAAATAGAGTTAAGATGTGAAAGTCGACTTTTTGGAGTGCTATCGTACTTAGTTGGATATATTATAACTATATTTTTATTTATTTATTTGTTCCTTTATATTTTTGCACATATTTTATTTATATTATTTTATACATATTTTATATTATTTACATAAAATACAAATAAAAAACGAAAGTGAAATAACAAAAAAAATAAAATAAGTATATTCACACTATAGATATATTATACATATATTGTACATAAACTTATTTATTTAAACTATTAAATTAATTCTTAAAAACAAAATAACAATATATTTAAAATCCTCTATTTATTCTATAAATAAATAAAATATAAAATAATGTATTTATTTACAAGAATAATTCATTTAAAATATGTATATTGTATATACAAGCATGTTATACTTATGAATTATTGTTTTATTTATTTTAACCTTATTAATTAATTATTTATTTTATTAAAATCACCAAAAATTAACTTATAAAAGTTCTTATTTTGAAAACTTTTTAATTTCAATTCATTCTCTATTCATTTTCATTTATATTATTTATATTAGTGTTTTTTATCTTCTAATGTTTGGACCCATTCGAGTCTGAATGCTGATTGGATAGACTCGAGTCTGTTGAACTGGTTCAACTCATCCTCCTCTTCCTCCTAACTCGAATAACAACCCGAGTACCCTTCTTCTCTTATTTTCCTACACATTCCTTTCATCCTCTTCTCCAAATCCCATCACCCGAATAACTTCCAGTCATTCTAGAATCCCGTCTGATTAATTTAATTTCATTTAGCTTTAGATTGCATGCACAATTTCATTTTGAAATCTACCCCTTGTTTTCCTTTATAAATAAGAGTTCCTGGACCTCATTATATTTTGATCCGATTTTGATACCTTTTCACCCCGGAATCCACACATGGAGTGTGTGGTTGGTGATAGGAACCCGTCTCCACGATTAAGAGTGTGTGAGGAGGCATCAATTGTGAGATCCAAGCTACCGCCAGAGTTCTCCGATGAGTCAAGCTTCTTCGGCATTTCACAGCCGGATCGAGGTTGGGATCCTCCGTAATACACCATAGGTAATCTTAGGTTAATATCTATCTATTTTCATATTTAATTTTAGCAAGTTTCATTTGATTTAGTCTTAGATTAGTAGTTCTCAGATCAACCCCCAATCCGCCAGATTGGATACTTTCAGTTGTTTTAAACCTGATCCAATCATCCTCTCACCTCACCCAACTTATAAAACTTATTCAAAGCCTCTTCACACACTCTGACCAACCCCAGATCGATCATAGATATGAGATTTTTAGGTCCAATCCTTCGCTCCACTGAACCTGACACAATCACCTCCATTTATTATCATTTTTGCTCAATAGTCACAGCTGAAGGTACCGTTTTGGATAATAGAATTAATTACAGGAGGAGAAGCCTTTTGGTTTTTGATCGAAATCTGGAAGGCAAGTTTTAGCTACACAGGAGCTCAAGCTCTAGATCCCTGATCAGCAGGTCCTAGACCCTATTTTCACCTCCATTCAATGCAGGGAACCGACATTAAGCTATTGGTATGATCAGCACGTAGATCGAAGGTATATCGGAGGAGATACCATCGATTCAAGTTCATCCAGAGCCGCCTTCATTCGTGTTCTTCCAAGCTATTCCAAGAGCGTCCGATCAAGAACGCCAGCTCTAGATTTGATCCGCATAATACATTCGTTCCCAAATAAAGACCGCTAGATCAGATCATCATCCAGAACAGAGCTGAGCAATATGTCACATGCAAGGCACACTTTATTGGTGATTTTATACTTCTCCCCTTGTTGTTTTTTATTTGTAAATAAGCCCTGGTTGAACATGTGTCCTAATGTGGTTCTTTGAATAATTACATCCATCACCTTTATTGTTTTACATTTTGAATCTTATTCTTCTCTATACATACTCCCATGCATCAATATTTGGAAAATTGGTAATAAATATATTGTTTATTATTATTATTTTTTTAATCCAATAGTTTTCTGTAATTGCAATTAGGTCCTTCAAGCACAGATTCATGTGCAAAAACACATGAATTAATGGATAAATTGCGCTTTTGATCCTACATTTCTTTTACTTGTTATTATTTAATATAACATCTTTAAATAATTGCACATAAGCCATGTTTCTATAGTTTTTTTATTTTCCTCTTTAATTTCTTTTATGAAATAGCTAAGTAACTCATTTAAATCCACAAAAAACATTTGTTCTCTTGTTTGTTTGTTTTATCTCTAATAATTTTAGTTTGAAATTTCTTTGTTTGTTATTTAAAAATTAAAAAACAACTCTTATTTTCTATGTTTAACTTTGAAAATTCATTAAAAAACTAAAATTATTTGAAAAATTATAAAAAATCAATGTAGTTTCTTTTATTGTATTTTATGACAAGTATAAATTTCTATTTAAAATCCATCAAAAAATTCTAAAAATTAAAAAATACATTAAACCTTAAAAAATTCATATAAATTCTTAGAAAAATCGGAAAATATAAAATTTTCTTTATTTAAAGTTTAATAAATTCCCTTATTTTAAAATTAATTTCAACTTAGATTTTTTATTTTACAAAAAATAGTAACTCAATTTTGCTTTATTCACTATTTGCTTTTATAATAAATTAAAAACTCCTTAAAAATTGAAAAATTACAAAAATCATAATAATAGTAAATATATTATAGAAAACACAAAAAGACTTTAATTCTATTTTTTTATTATTTTTATTATATTTGAAAAAAAAATATAAATTTCCTTTTTACCTTTCATATATATATTTGTTTTACAAAATTATTTTAAAAATTAAAATATAAAAATTGTAAAATTAATTAAGAACCAAAAATCGTAAAATATAAAAAATTTACAATATTAGAAATCCATAAAAGTATAAAGGCATTAAAAGGCATAAAAATCACAGAAAGAAAAGAAGAATTCCTTTTATTAGCAATAATTAAATAACCTTCAGATATTGTAGTCTCCCTAAGTTTGATCCTGATTTGCTACACATGTTAAAAAAATAACACTTGTTCTCCTATTATCTTGTGTAGAATAAAAATAATTTTTGTTTGAGAAGATTTTGGGTTACGACGACTCTTGTGATACACCATCTTCACATCCTCACAGTTCATCTAAATAATTGAAACCCCAAAAAACTGTCATTTAGCAATGTACAAAGAGATAATGAGTTATAATAGCACATAAACATACACATAAACAATAACAATAAAATCAATAAATCAACAAAAGTTAACACAACAGAAAATTAGCGTAAAGTACAATTTAATTCACTTAAATTGATATTTAAACCTAATTAAATAATGCTAATGATGGTGACACCATTTGATGAATCATTAATCAGCTACTTAATATTCACTCGTTGTAATACGATTGATTAACAAGTCAAAAGAACCAAGCTGAGTTTCTCTGTGAAGAGAGCTTCGCTTAATTTATCCTGGATAAGTTCAAGGTCGAACTCAAGGACATGATATTTTAGTTAATTTAATTAAAGCATAGATACCTAGATTAATTTTATTAAAGTGATATTTAGGTCAATGAATACAAACACAATGAATGCATGAAGTTTTGTTGAATTTTATATGCAAGTTAACTTAGATGCTAAAAAATGTAGTACAAAATAATACAATATTCTATACATAATAAAATGAGTACAAAAGCTACAATTTAGCTCCTGAATTAAAAGTTTAGATATTGAACATTAATGATTGAAATAAACCCTAAAGTGATCGATATATGATTTAAATCGCATTCAAGTTATCAATGCATAAGATTCATAATAAACGTAATTTACTTAATCAACAACCGGTATTCAATAAGGTTTTGAATAATAAAAATCAAATCATATCAAATAAAATTAATTCTGAATTAATCAACTAAATCATGGTTTAGTTTTGGCAATGCAAATGAGATAATTAATAGTCATGAAGATCGGATTATATCAATCACCAAAACATCTCCAATTAGTGATCTAAAATCTCAAAGCATATTAGAGGTTAACTTACACCACATTAAAGAACATGAAGATAGCTTTTAATTGATACCAATTTCATCTAAATTTGATACAAGATGTTCAATATATCAAACATACAATCCAAGGGCATATATGTAAAGACAACTTAATTAAAAATACTTAAAACGTTCACAACTAGGTCCGACCGGGACTAAAATGCAAATATGAAGAGCTGGCAACTTATCTTATAATTTACCCCTTTTACGGGGGTATTTCTATAACAATGTGAAGCCGACGAAGTGCATGCGTAAAATGTCCAGAAGATCAATGCCTCGCATACGTGTCTCCAGGCTCAAGACTAATAAATGATGGATTTATTAACATAATTTAATATATTTACCTCTCTTATTTAAGTAAATCAACAATATTCATTGATAATTAACTCTAATTAATAATTTGTGTGTTGTAAATACTTGACCCTAATTAATACATATATAATATAACTCTATTATTGTGATTTTATTTTATGTATTTAACTCTCACTAAAAATCAAATAAAAATTAGCATAATATTGTAAATTAATTAATTAATATAAAATAATATCAAAATACAAAAAAATAAGTAAAATAAAAATGGAATTTTTTTTATATTATTTAATTAATGTTTAATTTTTATCTATGTATAGATGACCTCTGATCTCTTTGACTTTTGCATGAAAGTTGTAGATCTCATCACGATCTATAACTTTCATGTTTGACATTTTTTCTAATTAGTCCGCTAATTATTTATTTTCCTATTTTCCTTGATTTATCCTTTTTCCACAATTTCCATTGGGCCACGTGGCGCAATCTGCGTGCACCACATAGCCTGACCTTATTTTCAACTCTGCCTTCAATACCATTCATTTGATCCTTAATTAAATGTGATCCCCGCCATCTATTAGCACTTTTTCCTCAGTCATTTGATCTAATCTCTACATCAGATATCAGCCACTAGACTCCGCCTAAAGGATGATCGTCTGATCTTGCCTTCGTCTCCAACCTTCAGCTGGTTGCTTCTCCTTCCCACAAACTACCGAACCATCCATCTTCACCTAATTTCTCCAACCAACCCATACACCTTCTACCATCGAAACCACCACCAAACTTTTCATCATTCAACTATCTTTCTTGGAGACCTTTGATCTAACCCTAACCCTAACTTCCCTAACCGGTGGCGATGATTGAAACCACCACCTCAGTTCGCTAACCACCAAACCTCCACCACATGGAAACGCCTCCTCTGCCTCCATCAAATGCTATCCTCCATTTGCAAGTGGTTCCTCCCAACCTACTCTTCCTCTAGGTGACAGTTAGGGCTTGAGTTTGAGTGCGAAGACGGAAGGTATCCACCGACGAGATCCTCAACCATAACAGCTGTGTTCAGTCACTTCCTTGGATGATTGAGCTTTGTCTCTTAGCCGGAGATGTCAAGCGACGACTGGAGCATCCCCACTCCATTTCAGGCACTGCAAGATTCTTCAAATCCATCTTCCAGATTTCATCACTTCCAGGTAAGTTGATTCATTTTTGTTCTCGTTCATTATTAGTCAGATTTCCTATGACACATTTATTCATCTAAATCTGATTTGAAACAATGAATATTTTGCCTCTCATCATTTATTCACGTGTGCAAATACCTATCACGGTTCTGTTTCTCCATAGCCATATTTATCTCAATCCATTCCATGTATTATCTCAGTCTGGAACCTATTTAAGGCTCAATCCTCCATGTTCGAGAATCCTTCCATTTCACTTATTATTTCCTTAAATCAATTGCACATGCTTTGGATTTTTTCTACTAACAGTTGCATGATCTACTTTGGATTTTTTCTACTAACAGTTGCAGGATCTAAGGACTTCAATGGTCGGAAGTCAAAGACTAGCTTTGTTCAAGCTTTTCTTCTTCGAACATTAGACATCAATAGGAGCACCTTCAGACCATTGGTCCATCTTCGTCCCATCGTCGTCTTTGCCAAGCCTCCAACATGGTGTTTGGCGCTTCGTAACACACGAGGACTAGTGGAGGAGCGCTACAACATTCACTGAAGCCCTGCTAGAGCTCCACCACGTGTGGAGGAGTCTAAGAACATACGAGGAGCATTAGCCGTTGGTCTCCCCAAGTTGGGCGAGATCTGACAGTGATTATCAAGCCACGTTGCCCAATCGAAGCAGTGTTTCATTCTAACGCTCGACCTTCGAGATTTCTTCTGAGCTTCTTGCGAACCACCATAAGAAGTCACGCAGACCAAGCCTCCATCCCTAAGCCTACCCTAAGCATGTGTCTTGTGCACATGATGGGGTAAATTATAGTGGCCGTCCTTCAGTTTCTTCTATTTGCAGATAAGTCCTCTCGTATTGTGAGATTTACAATTATGCCCTATAGTTTATTCTATTTGAGATTTAGTCCAACTTGTCCTGTTATGTAAGAAAACTTGTTTTTTATTGCAAAAATGCCCTTATATTAAACATTGAATATCTTTTTATATATAAATCCAAATGAAGTGATTTTGGTCTTGCTTGAAAGCTATTTTGATGATTTGTCTCTTGGAGTGATTTATTGCAAATTTTTATTTAATAATCATGTTTAAGTTATTTCTCTTTCTAAGAGCTTAATTAGAACTTAAAATAAAATTGAAAGAGGACTTTTTGTAATAACTTGGACTTGATTTGCACATTCAATCTTAGTGACTCTATTCTAGTTATTTTTATCATTATCATTCAGTTATTAGGCTATTTAATTGTTTGTGAATTAATAAAGCATCTTAGTAAGATTAAAAGATAATTTATTATTGAATGCTTTTGAGACTTAAATCGCTTTTCGCCTAATTCACGATTTAATTATCATTAAATAAATTCATGAAGTTTTTGCTAGAAATTGAAGTCTTTTGTTGTGTATCTATTCATATTGTGAATGTCATAATTGTATTATTTGAGCATTATTACTTTTATATAAATCAACTGCATTGAAAAATGTGTTGAAAATCTATCCATTTTGTGTTCCTGCACAGCTCACTATTATCATCCTATAAATGGCTATATTAAATATTTGACACTAAAATTTTTTGATCAAATCGCTCGCGTCTATGTGTTCGACCTTGGACTTCTCGGCTTATAAATTCAAGCCGAGAACCTCATCACTGAGATTCTTCTCGATTCTACATGATCTGCTAAGTGCTCATGCTACAATGGATACAATTTAATCTATGAAGTTAGCGATTCATTAGATGGCGCCATTGTTGGGAATACAGCTTCATTAATATGATTATTTAGGTTTTTATATTTTTGTTAAGTTGATTAATATTTTATTTAGATTAGTATCTGATGTGATGTTTTATGCATTATTTATCTATTTGATAATCTTTGATATCTAATCTATTTTCTTCTGTGATGGGTCCCATTCATCAATGACACTCGTGGATAAATGGAGGCGTGAAGCTCAGAGTAGAGTTCATGCTGAGAAGAGCCACAGAAGTTGCCATCAAGTTTTTCGAAGATTATTTTGTGATTTACCTATTGTATATATGTGTAATAAATTTGTACTTGGATTTTATTTGTGTGCTGACTATGTTTCAACCGTATTATGGGTGGGACTCAACATAAGTGTTGGACTTAGAATTTAGGCACACGACTCATAGAACTATTTTTTTGATGTATTCTTCTTAGTGCTTGAATCGTAAGTTAGGACACACTATCTTTATTCGATGAAATTCACTATCTCTGAAGATTCATGAAACACACTTAATCTACATTCAATCTAGCTCAAATTAAATTGATTCTTTTCCCACTAATAAAACACATGATTAGGTGCAGTTTTTCATAGACTTGCATGCATTTAGATAGTATTTTGTATTCAGTTCTGCATGTGCATGAAGAGAGCTGGATTCATTGTAAGTACTTCTCTTGAGCATGGCATCGTGATTTTATGTTTGCATGGTTTTTCCCATTTCATGATTTGTCACCTAGGATAATATGGAAGTGGGACTGGACGGTAGACAATGATTTATGTGTTCAGAGATTTAATACAAGTAATGAACCAATTTCTAAAAATGGGACTGTTAATGCAAGTTGATCTAATTAAAGTAGAGTTAAAAATACACCTTATTTTGGGAGAGCAAACCCCTTACTATTTGTAGGATTCTTTTATATGTCGAAAGAAGAGGACGCATCCATAGGATAGTGCCCAAATCCTACTTAAACCTACTTGTAATGGATTCAAATTTTGTGTTATCATCAATAAAAGAGACAAGATAATTAGACCATATTTTTGGTCTTCATTATGTGTGTTGGTGAACTAATCGGGTTTGTTTGATATTGGTTGACTCTGCGAAAACCTCCCGAGACCCTAGGACCCATTTTCATCTCTTTAGATTCATTCATCTAGAGATTCAACATCACCTAGTGTCTCCCTTAGCTTCTTAATTTTATACTTAGATTTATTTTCAGCCTAAGTATAGAGGGGTACCAATTCATTCTGATTGTTCATCTCGAGCTACCTTTTTTATTCATATATTTACTTAAGCTATTTCTCAGCTTAAGTATAGGAGGACTGAAAAATGAAAAGACGGGAGTCGCTAAATAATGGCCTGATAACACAGGCTCACTGTTGCTGAGGAGACTACTCCAATCCTCGCGTTGATCAACAATTAACCCGCTGATAACACAGACTCACTGTCGCTGAGGTGACTACTCCAATCCTCGCGTTGATCAACAATTAACCCACATAAATAATCAAGTAATTAAGAGAAAGAGTTAAAATTTATTATACCCTACTAAGAATGTATAATGGGAAGCAAGTAGGGGTCGAACACAAGAAGCAAAGGCGTAAAGCAGGCTAGACAAAAGTCAAGCACCCTATGTCTTGTGAATCACTTAGCCAAATTGAACCTTTTTTGTGGGTTTTTAATTTTTACATTTTTATATTTTTTAATTTTTGATTTTATATTTTTATATTTTGGTTTTTCTTTTACTGATTTTGTATTTTCTTTTTATATTTTATATTTTTGTATTCTCCTTTTCTTTTAATAAGGATATAATACTATATAAGATATATATGCACAAGAGAGAGATAAGAGAGGGATATTTATAGGTAAAAATACTCAAAATCCAAGTAATATAATATTTTTGAATTTTTTATATTTTCTAATGTTTTTGTGATTTTTCCAAAATTTTCCCATTTTTTGGTATTTTAAAGTAAAAATACTAAAAACAGTGAACAAAATAAAAGGCTGAAACTAAAAATGGAGAAATAAAATATCAAACAGAAGTCAAAATTATCCAAATTAATTTTAAAATAATGGGAATAAAACGGAGAAAACTAGAGAACATAAATTAGATTTTTAGGAATTTTTTAGGAAATTTTAATATTTTTATGAAGATTTTAGGATTTTGCGATTTTTAGGTGTTTTCTTTGATATTTTTTAGGTTTTTGGATTGAAGTTCAAACACACAAGAACACACAAAATATGATTTTTTTGGATTTTTTTCATAAAGTTTTTATAATTTTTATGTATTTTCTAATGCAAACAAAGCTGAAAATACATGTTTTTGAATTTTTATAAATATGAAAATGCAATAAAAATGAAAAATAAAAATATGACGTGAGAGAGCAACAAAACATGAAGCTATGGTTTCTTTTGGGAATTTTTAGGATTTTATAGATGCATGAAATAAATGCAAACAACAAAGAGAAAAATCAACACTAACAGGGCATATATGTGAATATCTAGAAGTCTAGGGGTACGAATGTAATTTTTTCCAAAAAATATATAAAAGTTTCAGGACCAAATGTAAATTTCAAAACCTATAGGGGCACAAGTGCAAAAACTCCAAAGACACGTGCGCAAGGCACGTGACAAGCGAGGACCTTTTCGTAATTAATAAAAAACCTACGGGTTTACACGTTATAAAATATTCCCTGGACTCAATAGAAATAACAGAAACGACAAGGGCCCCCATGCAAAATTCCCACACTGCACGTGCGTTAGTCACGTGGCGTGACGTGGATATGGACCTATTCGCAAATATCAAAAGTTGAGGGTTCTTTTTGCAAAAAATTACACAAAATATTAAACTGCAAATGAAAATCTATGGATCAAACTTTAAATACAAAAATCAACAAGGGTATCAGGCAAAATTACCCCCGCTAAGGCGTGAACCAACGTCGACAATCCTTCCACTAATACACGTGGCGCTTCGAGGAAGGCCGATGACGCTTCGGCGGCCAACGGTTGAGATCAGATCCAGAGCTGGTGATCGACGGCGGAGGGCAGGTAGATCCAACGACAGCTGTATGTCTGGAGCACCGGCCTTGAATTAACGACGGGAGGTCAAGGAGGAAGAACGGAGAAGAATCGCCGACAAGACGATCTTCCCCAGCCTCGATCCTCATCCTCCGTCGGTCTTCAGGCTCGCAAAATGGTCGGGCAGACTCCTGGCATGGTCTTCTTTGTCCTGGTGGCTCCAGAAATCCCCGGCGGTGGCCGGAGCTTGAGCGAGGAGGCGGCAGAGCCGGGGGTTCCCAAGTACCTCCGACGAGTCGCAAAATGAGCCCCACGCTCTTCTTAATGTCCCTGACCTACAAAAAGAGGGTGAGAGGGTCAAGGACAAAGTGCCTCGATCCCGCGGCGGTGTAGTGGAGGCGTAGAGCAGTGAAATGGTGGTCATCGTCGGTCGGCGCAACCCGGGGCACGGTCGGACACGAAACATTGAGATTTTGGAGTAATCGAGATGCGATTCGATGGAAGGGGAGTTTGGGGATACGCTACAGACGTTCTAAGGGCTTGGAGCAGTACAAAATAAAGAAGGAAAAAACTCACCAAGGCGGCGTAGGGGAATGACTCCGGAGATACCTCCGGCGAGTGGATATGCGTCGATTCGACACCGCCTGACCCTCCCAAGATACGTGTCCAGTTCCTCCTATCACCAGGAAGGATACACGGGTATTAGGTCTAAGGTTTTGGGGTGGAAGAGCGATCAAAAACTCAAAGAAGGTTGGGGGGTCCTTTTTGAATGGTTGACGAAGTGGGTTCAAAGAACGATGAAGATCGGCCGAATCGACGACCCAATCCCCAAGAGAACATAAGGGCTTGAATCATCGATATGTGGAGAACAAAAGTAAAGAAGGCATTATCTCGAATGGGTGAAAGCGCATCCTCCGAAAATCGGAGAAAGCGTCCAAAAAAACTCAGTCTGATAGGGTCCAGACCTCGTCAGAGAGCTGACCGAGGTCAACCAACGGAGGATTCTGGTTGGTCCACGTGGACCAACCAGAAAATTCTTTGAAAAGACTTGAAAACTCGATAAAAAAATAATAAATGATTTAAATAATTTTTGGTTATAAATAAAAAATGTTTATTATTTTTAAAGTATTTTATAGTGATTTTTATTTAATTTTTAAAGGTATAAAATTACCAGTTACCTTTTAGGGCTATGTATAGGTATATTTATCTGTATATTTTAATAATTTATTTTTATTTATTTTGTTTATTATTTTGTAAATTTATAACTTCATTTTATACACTTAAATATATTTTTATTTTATTTTTCTGATGTAATATATACATTTAATAAAATAGAAGTATTAATTATATAGGTATATTTATAGGTATTATACCTATGTATTTCATACAAGTATTTTATTTTTGTAATTTCTTTATGTTTTTATTCATGTTTTAATATACACATATATTATAAATAATATTTAAAAAATTATAAAATATAAAAGTATAAAAATAATGACTAATAAATAAATGAATATTTTAATATGTACAAGTATACAAAAGGGGTCCAAAACTCAACTTTCAAACCGTAACCTCCGAAAAATATGAAACCACCTTCATTAAATATCTTATTAAAAGTTATATACAATTAAAGGTAATTTTGATACATTTCGAGTTCTTATTTGAGAGATATAGTTTTGGGAAGTTGGGATTTTGGAAACTTATTCAGGTCATAACTTTTTATCTGGACATTATTCTTGTATGAAATCTCTTTTGTAATTTATTTTATTTAATTATCTACAACTTTATGTACAAAGTTTCTTTATTTGAAGTATAAAAAGTGGAACCAAAAATAAGTCCCAAAATGAATAAAGAATGAATTAAATAAAAGGGATTTTTATTGTATTTTGCCCCTTATCTCCCCCTACTTTATTCCTTGTCGACCTAGTCATCGAGATGCTTATGTCTCGGGGTTTCCGGTCATAAAATATTTAAATTATTCTTTTTTTCTTTTCTTTTCTTTATTATATAATTTTAGCTTAAAAACCGCATTTTATATACTATTACATAATGATGCATGAATGCTAAAATGACTAGATTAACACTATTTACACGCATTTATTAGGGTTTTTAAGGACAAAAGGATAGAATAAAGATGATGAAACAGAGATTCATCAGGAACCCGAGTTCCAGTCTTCTTCTAACTAATTTTACTCATTGTACACTTGTGACTATGGATTCAGTTCTTGTGTATCTCTTTATATTTAGCATGAGTCATGGCATCATATCACTTTGTGTTATGAGGAAATAGGAAAGGTTAAGTATAGGGGGTCTACTATATATATTACATATACACTTTAACCATAGCTCATATTTAAAAAGTTAAACTCTTGGGGTTACGGGTATTGTATTACACTTTTAGAATTGATTTTTGTAAAAAAAATTGAAAATGATTTTGAAAACTATATACATATAACATAGTTTTCAAATATTTTACCTGATTTGTGAAAATACGATTGACATGTTTTGGAAAATCATTTGTAAAATATTTAGAAAACCTATATTTATGTGACATTGTTTTTTAAAAATGTTTTACCTGTTGGACATGCAAGCCCACGACGAGCCATTATGCAATAAATATTATTGCAATTCACTCATCAATCTGAAATGAAGAATAATTATTTTGCATAATAGGTCCCTTAGTACAATTAGGATTATGTACCATGGCCATCTTAATGATCATACAGTTGTTGATTCAATTATTGAATCATAGAGGTTGGTGCTTGGATGAATATCTAAAGAGTTAGATTGAGGACTCATCAAGCACCGTCAAATGATTGTTAAGATGCGATCTACAACTTGAGTAGGAGATGGCAATCCTTATCTCTAAAGGCTGATACCTGATCGACCTCTTGATGCAGGTCCTCTGCATAGGAATGGAGATTCGGAGGTGTCAGATTAGTTAGGTCAAAGATTTGACTTAATGAGATAGAGATAGCCAAAGACCTACGTCATATGTTGTCACGATATAGGCACGCATCCTCTGACCGGAGACAGATGTGTTACTATATGTCTGAGTATGTACATTTGGTAGACCGATAGGTTGATGTCCTAATCAAGGTCTATATACCGACAAGCTGATGTGCATATAAGGGCATATGAGTAATACGATTTCTCAATGGGATCATACAGGTTCATTTATTGAACCAGAAGACAAGAGCTCACTCATGAGATATTGGGAAGAATCAAATTCCATGCACGGTCGTCTCTCATTGGAAGCCTGACTAAATTTGTAGTTTTGATATATACTTTTGGAAAGTATATGATCAACACCTGGGTATGATATATGATTTGGAAAGTATATAATCGATACCAACTCCCAATGATCGAATGAGAAGCTTAATGATAAAAACCTGAAGGAGACAATTCGGGTTTAATCTAGGTCTTCCAGTATTCAGGATGTACAGGTATTAGGAATACCTGAGAGTGATGTGATCATAAACGATTGTATAACCATGATGCTTCCATTCCTAGGGAGTGACGAAACGAGTCTGGATTTTAGTGACTCCTCTTAGTAGAGAAGTGATCTCATCTTGGTCCAAATGTTGGACATTGATCTGAATGTGATTCAGATGCAATGAGAAGATTATATTTGCGGTCGTGATTTAATCAAGCATCTATGGGAGGTCTGTAATATCTGGATTTGAGATGTGATCTCAATATCCAAGTTACTATACATGGAGCAATACAATTGCACTGTCCTTATCTCCAAGTATCCAAGGAGAAAGCACATTATCCTTAAAAGAGTTCAAGAATGATTCCATTCTTGAATTTTATTTATATATATATATATATATATCCAAGCATTGAGATATGGATGATTAAATGCGATTTAATTGTAAAATGTAATATGAATTTGATTCGTATTATTTATCCATATAAGAAGAACTATCTAAGATAATTAAATGTGATTTAATTATCAAAGATGTGAATAATGCGAATGTGATTCATATTATTTGGGTACATGATAAAAGAGATCCAAGATGATTAAATGTGATTTAACTACCATGGATATGAATAATGTGGATAAAACTATCCATATTAATCATATATATTATAAATTTGATTTATAATATTTTAAAGAGAGCATATTGTAATTTATATTTGTTAATTAATTATTGGTGTGAATTGGATTCACATTGGATGATTAATTAAAATATAATTTACATTTTGTTTTGGGATGTGAATGTGATTCACATTTTCTAATGGTATGATTGCAATATTTCACAATATAATTATGAATTGTTTTTGTGAAATAATTTACAACAATTGTTGTTGTAAATCTTGGATATATCATGAGATAATGGTATCTCATGAGATAATGAGATCTCATTAGATGTTGGTAGCCGTCCCCCCTTTTTAGGGGATGCGGTTTATCTCCACATATCTCCAACGATAATTAATTGATTTAATTTGAATTTAAATATATTGATTTATTAATATATATTAAATTAAATTAAATTAATTATTGTTGTGTTTTCACAACAAAATCATGGTCATTGAAAGAAACACAAATCAATCTCATCCATTGATTTTGTGTTGTCCGTGGATTGGGATCCATGGATCCCAAAATACTATTTATGAAGAGGCGCCCCTTGTTCTTCATGGTACATGATCAATCCATATGATCTCTCTCTCTCTCTACACGCCAAAGGTTTTCTCCCTCTCTCCCATTGTGGCCGTCCACCATGAAGCCTGAAAGAGAGTCGTCATCACCGTAGCATCGTCGTTATGCTGCCGGATCATCTACTCATGGATCTCCATCTCCTTCGATGCGCCTCTCTTGTGAAGAAGATGTTAGATCTCGTTTGACGAGATCAGGAGATCTGATACTTGGATCATCAACATGGACTGCGAGGAGTACGCGTCTCATCAACGTGCTCACAAGCGTCTCCTCCGTTGGATCGGACTTGAGACATGAGGTCTCTTGGTTTAGAGACTCGATCGAAATCACGCTTCAAGAAATAACCCTAGTACCTATTTTAGTTTAGATGAAATGATCCAAGCAGTGTTTTTGGATCATGTAGTTTCATCATTTAAAATTTTTTAAATTCCGCTGCTCGGAGCAACTAGTGCGACTAGTCGCTCCCGATCGCATTTGATGCGATCCTTACGCTTCCGTGATGCGCTTGAGAATCTTAACATATACTTCAAGTGGTATCAGAGCCAGGTGAAGGTTTGGGATACGATCCATGAACCTACGAAGATTTGGGCTCGTTGGGGTTCGTGGAAATTTTTAGTCGCATTTCAATTTTCACAGCACTATTTTGTGATATTTTTTCGGCACTGTTTAAAATGTTTAAACTGAATTTATCATGTGGATAATGTTATACATTAAACAAGGAAAATATGGAATTTTAGTTTGCGTAATTTAGATTTCATTTGCTCAAGATATGATCGTTTTAGTGACTATATGTCCACTGTTTCGGGGATGGCGGTTAGTGACGTAACTAAGATGTTATTGCTGTTTAAAATGCCTGAAAATGCATGTTAATCATATATTTTATATTTTAAATCAAATTATCAAACTCTGGAAATTGAGTTTGCTTAATTTGGATTTAAAATAAATGAGATATGCTAATTTTAGTAAGTAGGGGTCACTGCTGAAAATTACATATTCAACCATGAAACTTGTGATTGTCATTTAAGAATCTTGTGAAATTAGTGGTTAATTTCCTTGAATAATTATGAATAATATTTTGGAAATATTAGAATAATAATTATTTCCTTAAATGGCATTACCTCAACCAATAAATGATTAGATTTGATCTAGATCACCAATTGGTCACTTGATACACTTTCAACAAAGTTGCTACTTGAATAGGTTTGGTAATTTGTCTAGCAAATTTTCTTATAATCAAAATGATTTTTATTATTACTATATGGTATAATTTCGGTTGAGAAAGCGATGATCATCTGAAGTACAAAATGATTGACTCGACATTATTTTTTCCCGAGGCGGATATGGTGCCTAGTCGGGGAGCATTGGGGTAGCAGGTTGCACCGTGTACGGTTTGTCCCACTTCCGTTCGTACTGACCATGACAAGGGTAGGAAACGGATGATGCTTGAGAGATTACGATGTATTTTCTAATTATTAAAATTCGAATAATATGTACTTTGAGATAATA
Source organism: Ottelia alismoides (assembly GCA_037367405.1). NCBI lineage: Eukaryota > Viridiplantae > Streptophyta > Magnoliopsida > Alismatales > Hydrocharitaceae > Ottelia > Ottelia alismoides. Next base: position 371,133 of record JAZKJV010000873.1, on the reverse strand, counting down.
CTACTATTTTAAGTAATAATCAAGTTTGATGATTGAACTGGATTAATAATGATTTAATGAGATTAAATTAATTATATCTAATTAATACACTCTATTATGATAGATGTTTATTTCCCTTGGAAGAATTAATTATATGAATGTGATTCATGATAATTAACTAAATTTGAATATGAGGTGGAGGATCACATAAGTGACATCCATGGTCTTCCGTCAAGGCGAAGGGTTCCGTCACCAGGGATTGTGTGTGGGAGATGCCTGTCCGAAGTGACAGCTCCTGCATGCAAGCACATCTGGATCAGGATCTTTGCTTCTCAAAAGGGTAAGGCCGTATGCGTAGTAACCCTAGTATCGGTTCCTCATATTATTGGGACGATATTGGATTGGGCATAGCGAGTTCCATTCTGTTGACGGTTGGTTCAATTAACAACAGATCAACATCACCTTAGGGGTGGTGGGCTCGGGTGTTAAAGATCGGATTGGGAAATGCAAGTTGGACTTGCAAGGCGAAATGAGTTCCCGCTTCTTTCTATCTGAGTTGTAGTTTTTCATATTATGGGGATGCAACAAAGATAGGTTAGGAGATCCTAGATCTTGTTAGAGATATAATGGTAAGAATATCTCTTACATTGAAAGTGATTAAGGGAATGAACTTTCAATGTTGACAAGGTAAGACAACTTTGATATAAAAATTCCTAAATCAAAGTAAAATATGTATATATGTATATGTATATATATATATATTTATTTATGCAAATTTCTTATTTCAGATAATCCTCATTAAACCCACTCAAAGCTAAACTCAATAATAGCCAGTGTAATATCATGAATTGAATTCATGATCAAGATATTATCCTTAAATTGGACACATAATGTATGTGGTTACAATATGCAAGTTTCCTCATCAAAATGAGGAGTGACAATTAAATAAGACAATAAGATATTACCTCATGGTTTGTATGTCTCTATAGTCTTAATCCCTCATCGAGTGTACTTTGAAAGTGACATGTCGATGATAATTGTCAAATTAATCCTTATAAAATCAAAGAAGATGTTTTGACATACATATAGGCTCTCAACATTTAATCATGAATGACATGGTTCATTGCATTATGCAGAACAGTAGCTCTACAAAGAGATGATGTATTCAAAATGTTTGAATACATGCCTGGACCAAAGTATTTAAGAGTTTAGATGGATGTAGATATGATGGATGTCATCATTCTACTGTCTATACTCAAGTCATTCATGAATCTTCATAATATTCATATTGTACGAATTAAATGAAGCATGAAATACTCTTACAATTAAAATCTTTTGAGTTCAACGTAAGAGAACCTTTATCTTAACCAATGGTTGTTTATAGATAATGGGAGCGCAGTGGAAGCATGGGTATGACCCAAGTAAGAAGGAGAGTCAAAGAGTTGACTAAACTTCTATGACTTCCATATGACATCCAAAGAATTGGATGAATACCAATACTGCAATAAACCGATGTATTGAGAGTATGACTATCTGGACTATCTAGGATCCTTAGAGAAGGACTCGGATAGTGCATCGAAATAATCTACATTTAATCATTGAAATTGACGTTCTTATAAGATAAGATTAAAGTCTAATAATTGTGTCTCATTCTTCTAATAACACTTGCAATTGTTGCATATGTTGTACAAGATTAGTAAATTTGATCTTAAGGATTAATAGTCATCTATATGGGCATTGATACAATTGTTGCAACAATCTCCATAGGATAGATAGACTTCGTATTTTCAGTGGGAGAGCCCTTGGTCTTAGAGATGTCTCTATGACCTAGATATTAGAATACATTCATTGTTAGAAATAAACATGAATTCTGGAATAAACCTATCATAAAGAGTTATGATGGATATATTTCAGATAGTACTACTAAAAAAAGATATTTCAGATAGTAATCTAACATCTAGTGGACTCTAATAAATTAGAAAATTAATGTATAGTTCATTAAGACCTCTAATACTGAAAATTAAACCTTATAACATCAATAGGAGGATGAAGATCATTTGACAATGATCTAGTATCAAGCCTTGGACATTTGTCTATTGATTTGATCAGTAGACTAGTAAGAGATGAAACTTTAGAATGTCTAAAATTTCAAAACTTACATACTTATGAATATTGTATTCTAAGCAAAATATCCAATACACCCTTCTCTAGGAATGGTGTTAGATGTTGAGGTACTCAAGATCTCATACATTTAATATATGCGGATTATCTATATCAGAATAAACCTTATGGATATGTGATATCTATTAATGATTATTTATGATATGAGATTTCTTCCCTTCACCTTAGAAACCTTTGAATTATTCAAAGATTTCGCAATTTTGGTTTAGAACCAAAGTTTGAAGGAAGATAAAATGAATTCAATCTAACCTAGGTAGCAAGTACTTATTAGATGAATTCAAGGAATACCTTATGGAGATAGGAAGATCATTCCTATCTCACTTCTCCTAATACACTTAAACTCAATGGGGTTGTAGGGAGATACAATTAGATCATGTGTGACATGATTTGATAAATGATTAATCTTAGCATAGTCATCTCTTAGTTTCCAAGGTATATATGTAGTAGAGACTACAATATATATCCTTAATAAGGTTCCATGCAAGTAAGTTGGAATCTAGCACCAAAGAGTGCTACTTCATTAGGAAAATAAAGAATGGTATTGGATGCTTACTTTATGACCTTGAGATTCTTAAAGAATTTCATCTCTAAGAATATAATTCTAAGATGATGACTTTCTTGAGAATCAAGATGAAAAATGAAGTGAAGGAACTCATTGAATCTTGAGAAGATAATGAGGCTCCTTAAGTCAGAAACTAAAAGGACAACTAAAGATGAAACACTGATACCTCTTCAAATGAGTTTGAAGATGAATTCCATGTGCCAGATAAGTCTGACAATGATCTGACTTCATATGATGAAGCTTCTGAAGATCATTACATGGAGAGATGGATATTAGCAGTAAAGTCTAAATGTAGACTTCATATACAAGTGTTGTATATGGACCCTCGAGGATCCACCTATGAGGGTAAGACCCATTGAGATGTAAATGGATCTTCAAGAGAAAGAGGGAACCTGATGAGAAGGTAAAGACCTTCAAAGCACGGCTCGTATCCACAAGATACACACACGAAGAGAAGACATCGCTTGCGTTGAGACTTCTTCTTCAGTGACATGCTTAAACCCATCAGAATATTGCTAACTATAGCTGCACAACTTGACTTCGACATCTTCAAGATGAAAGTCAAGATTGCATTCCTCTATGAATACCTCTCCAAGGTAGCTGTAAAGTGTAAATGTAGACTTCATATACAAGTGTTGTATATGGACCCTCGAGGATCCACCTATGAGGGTAAGACCCATTGAGATGTAAATGGATCTTCAAGAGAAAGAGGGAACCTGATGAGAAGGTAAAGACCTTCAAAGCACGACTCATATCCACAAGACACACACGAAGAGAAGACATCGCTTGCGTTGAGACTTCTTCTTCAGTGACATGCTTAAACCCATCAAAATATTGCTAACTATAGCTGCACAACTTGACTTCGACATCTTCGAGATGGAAGTCAAGATTGCATTCCTCTATGAATACCTCTCCGAGGATATTCATAAGTAGTAGCCACAGGGATTCATGTTTGAGGAAAGCAAGGTGTGCAGGTTAAATAACTCCATCTATGGACTCAAATAAGCTTCTTGTAGTTGGAACATAAGATTTGATGAAATTATAAATTTATGATTTCAAATAGAATCTTGATGAACCATGTGAAGCTTACTGGGAGTACCAATGTGTTCATCATGCTAAATGTAGATAATATCCTAATCATTTAGAATGATATAAGGATGATAATAAGTGTTTTATGATCTGGCTATTTCATACCTTGAGATATGATCTCAAGGATACCTCTTAGATCTTAGTTCTGAAGTTGTTCAGAAGCAAAGAGAAGAGAATGAATTGTGATTGTCACATTATTGGTACATCCAGGATATATTCTATCCAAGGAAGGCTCCTTTCCCTTAAGATTTGGTAATGACCAATCCGAAGGGATATCATATCAAGTGTTGATGATGGTAAAATTGCTTGTCCTTGTGCATCGGTTGCTAGATGCCTGGTATGTGCTAGATATGTACGAAAAGCTAGATGTTTGCCATGAAGTGGGAGTAGTAAACTATTGCTAATCCTACTATGTAGATAAAACACTTAGTTGCATTAATAAAATAATATCTTCAAAGATGACAAGACTTAGAGATAATGATATCAAAGTCTCATCGTCAAGAACCTAAGACTTTATAGATAGTAATCTATAAGGTCTTAACTGCAGATACATTAAGAGATAGAGATCTCTGGGAATAAGGGTAGTCTGATAAGGATAATTGAAATTACACACTGGTTATAACGACTGTTGAGTTGTAGTACCAAAGACATTATGACTGCCTCAATATTGAGTATTGGTTGCATAAGATGCAACATTCACATTGGATGCGAGCACTGTTACTGAGGGATATGCAAGTGTCGTAAAAGGACTTGACATAGTTTCTCGGGAACAGAGTGACTGATCAGCTTACTTGGATATATTAAATAGCCTATGATTGTCACATGAGTGTGAGTTTAAATGATTAGACCATTAACGGCTCTTTGGGCTAGTGGGAGATTGTTGGACATGCGAGCCTACGACGAGCCATTATGCAATAAATGTTATTGAAATTCACTCCTCAGTTTGAAATGAAGAATAATTAATTTGCATAATAGGTCCCTTAGTACAATTATGGTTATGTACCATGACCATCTTAATGATCATACAGATGTTGATTCAATTATTGAATCATAGAGGCTGGTGCTTGGATGAATATCTAAAGAGTTAGATTGAGGACTCATCAAGCACCGTCAAATGATTGTTAAGATGTGATCTCCAGTCTGAGTAGGAGATGTCAATCCTTATCTCTAAAGGTTGATATCTGACCGACCTCTTGATGTAGGTCCTCTGCATAGGAATGGAGATTCGGAGGTGTCAGATTAGTTAGGTCAAAGAGTTGACTTAAAGAGATCGAGATAACCAAAGACTTATGTCGTATGCTGTCATGGTATAGGCACACATCCTCTGACCGGAGACAGATGTGTTACTATATGTCTGAATATGTAAATTTCGTAGACCGATATGTTGATGGCCTAATCAAGATTTATATACCGGTGAGATGGTGTGCATATAAGGGCATATGAGTAATACGATCTCTCAAATGGATCATACAGGTTCATTTACTGAACCGGAAGACATGAGCTCACTCACGAGATATTGGGAAGAATCAAATTCCGTGCACGGTCATCTTGCTTTGGAAGCTTGACTGAATTTGTAGGTTTGATATATACTTTTGGAAAGTATATGATCAACACCTGGGTATGTGATAAACACAGAAATCGATCGGTCTTGTGTTCCACACAAGGCGGGAACATTGTCGAAGTGTCGACCAATCAAAATCCGCGTTTAATCAACAATTAACCCACACTAAAGATCAATAAATTAGAAATAATGTGGAGTTAAAATTTATTTTTAACTCTGCACAAATGGTGTATAGTGTCAAGTATGCAGAGAGTTCGAACACAGGGAGCAAGCAGGGTAATTCACAAAAATGTAAGCACAAGTGTGTGTGTGTGATAAGTCTACACTAAGCAAGCAAACAAAGAAATTTTTGTGGGTTTTTAATTTTTAAATTTTTTTATTTTTATTTAATTTTTAATTTTGTATTTGATTTTTAATTTTCTGATTTTTATATTTTATATTTTATATTTTTTTTATTTCTTTTTCAATATTGGAAAGTAAAGACAATATAATAGGAGGCAAGCTAAAATATTTATAAAAATGCACAAAAGTAACCAAAAATTCAGAACTAATATGTTTTTGGTATTTTTATAATTTTTTTACTGTTTTTGTGATTTTTGGGGATTTTTCAAGGTGTTTTTGATATTTTTAAATAGCAAAGCAAGGCAAAACAGTGAAATATGTGCTGGCTGTGAATAAAATGGGATTTAGAAATAGCAACCAGTAGCTCAAAATTTTCACACTATTTTTCAAATAAAAAGGACAAAATAAGGAACAAACAGAAACTGAGTTTGTGTTTTTTGGAGTTTTCTACAATTTTATATATTTTTTTGAAGTTTTTGAGTCTTTTTGAATTTTTAAGGTTTTTCTTTTGAGATTTTTAATGATTTTTGGACTGACACTAAGATAGAATAAAATAGACACTAGGTGATTTTTTTGGAATTTTTGGAGGTGTTTTAATATTTTTTTGGTATTTTCTAAACTAGACAGTGCACAAAAAGGATGTTTTTGATTTTTAATAAATGTGCAAATAGAATGAAATCAAAAACTAAATGGATGGCGTTAAAGCACAGGTGCACAGGAGCTTAAGTCTATTTTTGTGGAATTTTTGGGCTTAAGATGATATTTCAAATAAATACAACAAGCATCCAAGCATTAAACAGTTCTGGCAGGGGTATATGTGCAACATCCAAAACATCCAGGGGCATACATGCAATTTTCCACAAAAATATACACTTTATATTCAATTTTTGGAACCAAAATGTAAATACAAAAGCCGCTGGGGCACGCCTACAAATTACCCACCAAGGCGCGTGACTTGCACGCGCCTGGTGAGGGCTTGGACGTAATATCACAAAAACCTGGGGGCTTAGTTGCAAAAGAACCTAAACTTGTACACTTAACGCCAAAATTTCAGGACCAAAAAGAAATACCCAAACGTACAGGGGTTCCTCTGCAAAATGCCCACCACCTCACGTGTACAGGTCACGTGAGGTGACGTGGCGAGGGACCCAAACGCAAATAAACAAAGCCTAGGGGTTGTTTTGCAAACATTACAAAATTTTTAAACTACAGATAAAAGTTTAAAGACTAAAAAGTAAATGCAAAAGGCGCGAGGGGGTGGGTTGCAAAATACCCTCTTGCGCGCGATCCAACGGCGGATGGAGGGCCACTTAAACACGTGGCGCGTTGTGGACGGCCGATGGCGCTTTGCGGATGTGCGGCCAGGATCAGATCTCCGGAGACGATCGACGGATGAGGCACGCGGAGATCCAACGTCAGCTGTGCGATCTGGGACTCCTCCTTGATCCAACGGCTGGGAAGAGGGTTGCAAGAACGGGGAAGAACGCCGGCGGAGGCGAGCTTCTCCGACCTTGATCTCCCTCCTCCGGCGACGACAGGTTCTCAAAATGGACAAGGAGCTTCCTGGAAAGGTCTTCTATCTCCTGGGGGCGTCCAAAATCCACGGGGAAGCCCGTGGTGCTCTCGGGCGGCGGGCGGAGCTGGAAGGTTGCTGCTGCTCCGGCGAGCTCCAAAACTCGCCTCCAGGCGCGCGTGAAGTGGCTTGGACCTGCAAACAAAGTCAAGGGGTCCAGGGCAAACTGCCTGGACCCTCGGATGGTCTCGAAGGGGGTGCGAATCAACAGGTGGTTCCACGGCCGGAGGTGCGCTCCGGCCAAGGTGCTCGATCGAGTGATTTGGTAGATGGAACTTCAAGATTTTTTTGGGGTTTTTGAAGCCTAAGCTAACAGGAACTAAATGCGATAAAGAAATGGCGGGGTGGAAGCCCTCGATGGCCGGAGCCAGAGGATGAAGGTTACCTCGACGCCGGCGGTTGGCTGAGGTGCTGGAGCTTCCCTCGACCTCGTTCGCCCTGGCTGAGAAGCTCGCGGCGGAGCTGTCACCTCCGGCAAGACTTGGAGCGCAAGAGAGGCGGAGAGGGGTGGACCAAGGGGACTCGAGTTTGAATTCAAAGATGGGGGTTGGTTATATTTGGTTTGACCCATGGTGACAGGGGTCCAAAGACCAAGAGGTCTGGAGCACCTCATTGATCCATACCCCGATGTAAACATTCGGCGGGCATGAGGGATGAACGAGGAAGAGGATCACAGAAGAAATCGAGACGAGATAGTGCAAGAATCGGCCTAGAAAATTGGGCGAGAATGAGACAAAATGCACTCTGACACAAGCTACAGGGTGTAGGGCAGGCAGTTGACCCGAGTCAACTGAGACCGCCCCCCTGGTTGGTCCACGTGGACCAACCAGGAAAAACCCTGGAAAAATTATTTGTTAATTCAATTTAAAATAGTAAATGGCCGAATTAAATAAAAATTATAAAATAAAAAATTCTTAGAATTTTATGTAGTATTTTATTCTGATTTTTATTTATTTTTATGATGTATATTTTTACAAGTTACCTTTTTGACCCTATATAGGTATAATACCTATGTGTTTTGATATTTTATTTTATTTTATGTATTTTTAATCTTATTATTGTTATTTAGTAATTTATAAAATTATTACATGCTTTTATATAAATATATTTTTGTTTTAAATTTTTTTTTGAGATATTTTATATATTTAATAAAATACAAGTATATTTTATATAGGTATAAGTATATACAGTATACCTATGTATTCTTTATACAAGTATTTTTATTTTTAGATTTTTTTTTCTTTGCATTTTATTTCAATTTTAATGCACATGTACAGTATAATATTTACAAAATTATAAAAATATAAAAATGAATAAATAATGAATAAAGAATAAATTGAATATTTTATTCAGTACAAGTATATAATGTGGGTCCAAAACTCAACTTTCAAACCGTAGCTCCGCCAAATGCGAAACCACCGCCATTGGATAGATTATTTTATTCTATATACAATTAAAGTGAGTACTCTGCATTTGGAGTTGTCAGTTGTGAGATACAGGTCTGGGAAGTTGGGATTTTGGATTCTTATTCAGACCATACCTTTTTGTTTGTATATGATTTTTCTGTGAAATCAATTTTGTATTTTTCTTTATTAATTTATCTACAACTTTTATGTACACAGTTTCTTTATTTGATGTACAAAAAGTGGAACCAAAAATAGGTCCCAAATTGAATAAAGAATGAATAAAATGTAAAGGTATTTTGACTGTGTTTCTGACCTTATCTCCCCCTACTTTATTCCTTGTCGACCTACTCATCAAGATGCCTAGGTCTCGGGGGTTTTGGGTCATAAAATATTTACAATATTTTATTCTTTTTCTTTTCTTTATTTATTCTATTATTTTGGCTTTAATTACAGTATTTTATACACTATTGAGATGCACATGTATGAATGCTAAGATGCTTGATTTAAGGCTATTTACAAGCATTTGCTAGGGTTTTTGGTGCCAAAATGATAGAATAAAGATGATGAAATGTGGATTCATCATCCCCCTATACTTTACCTTTGCTAGTCCCTAGCAAACACTTATGCAATAAGTGCAAAAAGAAAAGAAAGAAAAGAAAAAGAAGAAAATTGGATAAAGTTTAATTATCAAACTTGTCTTCACAAAATCAAAGTTTGGAGCTTAAGTCGGACCTTTGGAATTTTAGTGCGGTCGGAACCTTAATGAGAACCAAGTTTGAAATCCAACAGTCCTTGAGAATCCCAAAACTCTGTCCAAGTCTCCTCAATAGCCAGGTCAGAAATACTTCAACTCATACGCAAACTCTTATGACTATGAATCTGACTCGTACAGTGTAAGTGATATGTAGCTCCCCACCTCAGAAGTGACAAAGAAACAACCTCCCCCAACCTGGTAACTCTAATGCCTTGGTCTAGCAACTCTTTCCTCGAGAAGCGGGGTATTCCCTTCTAAGTTCAAGTGCAACCGGCTCAATAAGAGGGGGAAGAAGTATAGACTTTTGGAAGCTCAGCCAGTGTAGCTAAGTCTCCCGCTGCAAGCTTCATGAGATGTAACGTGGATACCATAAGCTTTTGCTTTATTGGACTATATACACTCCGGTGGGGTTATTAAATTTTCAATCCGACCCACCACTTTTTTGGAGTTCTTTTTTTCTCTTTTTTTTTTCAATTGCATCTGTACAACATATCTACATGGTGCAGCAAATATACAAGAAATTTTCCTCTTGAGCCAGTAGACTATCCCTCTTTTGAAGCTTTATTGCAACCCACGGCTTCTGTCTTTAGCCTTCATCACCACTAGACCAAGTTGAGGTGCACTTCCTTCACTAGAAGAAGAAGAGAGGTTCCGCCTAGAAGTACTACCCTCATATGCTACCCCAAGCTAAAGGAAACTGCCTCCTCACCACCTCATCCGTGGAGAGCTATGTGAAAGGTGCAGGTGTCCAAGTTAGGTCATTATCAACAAGAGTCGTGCGTGTGCTCCGAAATACTCTACTTAGGCAGTCAAGAATCCATTGAACCAAGTCCCGTGATCCTCAAAGAATTAAGTCAACTAGACCTGAAGTACCTCAAACCCAGTTCCTATAAGGTTCCTGTTATTAGGTAGATTTTAAGGTCCAATCAAGCTCCAATCTCCATATTTTACTTAGACTTGTTCAACTATCAAACTCAATCCGAAAAATGCTCATGTTATGCAAATGCAATGCAGAAAATATTTTTGTGATGCAATTTTCAAGATTTTGAACTTTTTATGGATTTTTGAAAAGATGATGCATGCGTATGCAGATGCATTTTTTTGTATTTTTCAAAAAGATCTTTCAAATGTTTTTGGATTTTAGTTTTTGCAAATGTTTTTGGGATTTTTGAAAACAAAAAGATTTTGGCTGAAAAATAGGTTAAAATATGTACACGGGCGTGCTTCTTATATATACAAGAAGTGGATTCCAAGAATTTACAAGGGTAAGTGGTCAGTTTTATACATATATATATACATAGTGGAATTTTAGTGTGATGTAAATATTCCTCAAACTTATTTGACACAAGCTTTTTCACACAATTCTTGAAAACTATAGTCCAAAATAATTTTCACAAACATTTTACAAACATGTACACACATTTGAAAATCATTTTGCAAAGGTTTTCAAAACAGTATAGATAGATTTTTCAACATATTTTTGCAACCATTTTTCAAACCATTTGCAAATCATTTTTCAAACATTTTATTTCACATAAAGAAAATAAATTTTACAAATCACACATTTTTACAAAGGTTGAAAACATGTAACAAAATATTTTCAAAATAGTTTTCAATAGATGTTCATAAAGATTTTCAAACTATTTTTCAAACATTTTGCAAAAAACATTTTCACCTGATTTATTAATCAGTAAATACAAAAAGAATTTGAGGAATAACCACATCCTTTTATTAAGGATTTTTAATGAATTTTAAAGAATTATTAGCCATATTTATTACGAAAGTACGAGTTATGGCTAACGTATATACATAGTATATACGACCCCCCTATACTTAGCTTGAGCTATGTCCTCATAGATCGGAGAGAAAAGAGAAGACATAACTCGTACTAAGTATAGGCAAGTCTAAAGAATGAATGAATCAATGAATGAGAAGTTGACCGTCCCCCCTATACTTAGGATCAAATAATCCTAAGTATAGCAGACTGTACACAATGCAGGGAGGGTCAAGGGTGGGAATGAACAGATCGTACTCAGATTGTCTCCCCCTATACTTAGGGTAAGATATCCCTAAGTATAGACAAGAGGAGGAGACAATGGAGAGGATCGAAAAATAGAGAAACTCGGGGTGCACGCCCCCCGATACTTAGGACAAAGTACGTCCTAAGTATGGAGAACTGTCTACAAGGGCGGCACCTTTTCGGTAGATGAAGAAGATAGAGAAGGAAAAGAAGAAAAGAAGAAAATGACTCAACAGATGAAAGTGATATGAACAGATGGATCTGTACAGCGGCAGATGGAGTTGATCACCATGTATGAGACGCAGATGATGAGAGTCAAAGGACACATCTCATACCAGAAGAATGGGGGCAACGTCAATGGTCGGCGGATCGTGATCTAGATATAGCTTCAGGCGTTGACCATTGACGCGGAAGGTAGAGGAAGATGACGGTTCGGATATGTCGATGCTGCCATTGTCATGTACCTTCCTGACCACATACGGGCCTTTCCACTTGCTCTGCAACTTCCCTGGGAATAATTTAAGCCTGGAATCAAACAACCATACTCTCTGATCTAGCTCAAACTGTTTATGGCTGATATGCGAATCGTGCCATGTCTTCACTTTCTCTTTGTACTGTAGGCTGTTCGAAAAGGCTGTATCTCTCAATTCTTCCAGGGCTGCCAATTCTGCTCTTCTCTGGTCTCCTATACTCTCGGGATCTAGAAGCAACTCAGTAACTGCCCAAAAAGATTTGTGCTTGATCTCCACCGGCAGATGGCACGACTTGCCATAGACGAGATGAAAGGGAGATGTCCCCAATGGATTCTTGAAAGAGGTCCGATAAGCCCACAAGACCGAGTCCAAAAGTTGTGACCAATCCTTTCGGTCTGGGCGGACAACTTTCTGCAAGATAGTCTTTATCTCCCGATTCGATACTTCGGCAAGACCATTAGTCTGAGGGTGATAAGGAGTGGCAACCCGATGGTCAATGCCGAACTCGTCTGCAAGGGCCCTGACTTTGTCATTGATGAAGTGAGACCCCCCGTCTGAAATCAAGACTCTAGGTACCCCGAACCGTGAAATGATATTTTTCCTCAAGAATTTGCACACGGTTTTCGCATCTGCGGCTCGGGCGGGAATGGCCTCATCCCATCGACTGACATAATCCACAGCGAGCAAAATATGCTCGAATCCCTGACTCTTAGGAAATGGGCCCATGAAATCAATCCCCCATGCATCAAAAACCTCACAGAAGTGAATGGGTTGCATGGGCATCATGTCTCTCTGTCCGCAGGTTCCCATTTTCTGACAGTCAGTACATCCCTTCACGAACTCATCAGAATCCTTGAAGAGAGTAGGCCACCATAGGCCGGATTGAAGCACCTTTTGTGCTGTTCTTTTTCCAGAATGATGTCCTCCTGCCTCAAGCTTGTGGCAGTATGTGAGGACGCTATGCTGCTCTTCTTGAGGAATGCACCTTCTCCAGATACTATCCCCTCATTCATGATAAAGGGTGGGATCCTCCCAATGGTAGAACTTGGCCTTAGCTAGGAAGGTCTCAAGTTTCTGCCTGGGCCAACCCTGAGGGACTGTCTTGGCAACAAGATAGTTTACAAAGTCAGCATACCATGGGAGTGAGGTGACAGCCAAGATCGCCTCATCTGGAAATGTCTCTGAGATAGGTGCGCTGGGCTCAGATTCCTCAAGATTCTCCAATCTGGAGAGATGATCCGCCACCACATTCTTGACTCCAGGCTTGTCCTTAATCTCAATATCAAATTCCTGAAGTAGAAGGATCCATCTGGTGAGACGTGCTTTGGCATCCTTCTTAGCCATTAAGTACCGGATAGCGGTATGATCAGTGTAGATGGTCACTCTAGATCCGAGAATATATGATCGATACTTATCAAGAGCGAAAACTACGGCCAGCATCTCTTTCTCAGTCACTGTGTAATTCCGCTGCGCGGCATCCAAAGTCCGGCTGGCGTAGTGAATGGCAAATGGTAAACCATCCCTCCTCTGTCCGAGCACTGCCCCAACGGCAAAATCTGAAGCATCCGTCATGATCTCGAATGGGAGAGACCAATCGGGTGGCTGAAGGACAGGAGCCGAAACAACCATATTCTTGAGAGTCTCAAAAGATTCAAGACACTTATCATTAACAATAAACTCGGTGTCTTTGGTCAGCAAGTCAGTAAGCGGTCGGGCAATTCGACTGAAGTCCTGAATGAACCGTCGGTAGAAACCGACATGCCCTAGAAAAGACCGTAACTGACGCAAGTTGGACGGCGGATTGAGTTTTCTGATGATATCCACCTTAGCCGGATCGACCTCCATGCCCCTGTTGGAGACGATATGACCAAGGACCGTCCCTTGAGTCATCATGAAATGACTCTTCTCCCAGGATAAGACAAGGTTGACCTCAATGCAGCGCTTCAGCACACGGTCTAGGCAGTCAAGACAAGCGTCGAACCCGTCGCCATAGACCGAGAAGTCATCCATGAAGACCTCTAAACAGTCACCCACCATGTCCGAGAATATGGACAACATGCACCTTTGGAATGTCGCCGGAGCGTTACATAGACCAAAGGGCATCCGTCTGAAAGCATAAGTCCCAAACGGACAGGTGAATGTCGTTTTCTCCTGGTCTTCGGGCGCAATGGCCACTTGATTATATCCAGAGTACCCATCAAGAAAGCAGTAATGACTCTTCCCGGCTAACCGCTCGATAATCTGATCAATGAAGGGAAGCGGGAAGTGATCCTTCTTGGTGGCCTCATTCAATCGTCTGTAGTCCACACAGACCCTCCAAGAAGTTGGTACTCTGGTAGCGATCTCCTCTCCAGACTCATTGACAACTGTAGTGATACCCGTCTTCTTGGGTACCACATGGAGTGGACTAACCCATTTGGAGTCGGAGATGGGATAGATAAAATCAGCGCTCCACCACTTGGAAATTTCTTTCATGACTACGTCTCGAAGATTCGGGTTCAGCCGTCGTTGGAACTCACGCGACGGCTTAGCGTTATCCTCAAGATAAATGTGGTGAGAACAAAGATTTGGGCTCAGCCCCTGGAGATCAGCTATACTCCAACCGATTGCCTTGCGGTTTCTTTCAAGAACCTCCATCAGACGAGATTCTTGTTCTCCAGTCAAATCTGCTGAGATAATGACTGGGTGCATTTCTGGCTCTCCAGCAAGGAATCTGCACTTCATTGACTGCGGCAGAGGTTTCCGTTCTGGACAACTGGGAGGTGGCAGATCTGGCTTCTGATATGTCTGTGTAAATGCTACCAGGTCTGCATGGGAGAACTCTCGCTTTGCATGAATTGCTGACGAAGGGCGGCCTGATGGATCATCAATAAACTGCACTGGCTCGCACTCTGTCATGGCTGCTGGCTCTGAAGGAATCAGACAAGGCAAATAATCATCAAAGTCATCCCAGTCAATGTCTGAATCCGAGGGATCAGAAGACGATGAGCAAGAATGGAATTCCTCAGCACCACTCATCACAACACTGTCAGCCTCAGAGATATCTTCATCTAGGGTTGTGCCCTCCCGGCGCTCGACTGCCATGAGCTTGAGATACAGTGAATCTGTAGGCAAGGCGAGGGTCGGTGCTACGGGATCTTTCCAGTTGGATTCATCATCAGTCATCTCAAAATCACAAACCTGGTGGATGTCTAGCTCCTCCTCTGTCATCTGCTCGGCTTCGCTGCACTGCTCTGAGCATTCTGCCTCTCTGGCTCTGATCTCTTCGATCGTCTCTATTTGTATGGTTTCGCCCTCTACGCGAAAGCATACCTTCCCACTATCATGATCGGTCACCGCCTTGGCTGTGGCCAAGAATGGACGTCCGAGGATGATGGGGGCATTAGTTACCGACTCAGGGATCTCCATGTCCAACACGACGAAGTCCACGGGGAATTTCAGGCCCTGAATGGTAACGACCACGTCTTTCAGTAACTCCTTCGGCCTCTTAATCGACCTATCAGCAAACTGAAGGACGGTTCTGCTTCGAAGAAGAGGGCCAAACTCGAACTGCTTGAGTAAGGCTGCCGGAAGGAGGTTAATTGAAGAGCCGCTGTCTAATAGAGTACGATCAAACTGCTGCTCCTGAATCTCGCATCTGACATAGGGAGCTCCTGCGTCTGGTCGCTTGGCTGGCAATGTGTTCTGAATGGCGCAGCAAGTGTTATGCGTGAGCATATGGATTTGATCTCTGTGCCTCTTCTTCCTTCGGACAGTAGTTGTTTCTTTCAAATTCTTCTTGAAGAAGGGGATATGCTCGAACGCTTCTCGTAGAGTCAGCTGAATATGGAATCTGTCAATCATTTCATTGCCGAACTCTACCTCCTGCTTCTTTTTAGGATTTTCTTTTTTATTCCCCTTCGCCCGGCGGAGTGCCTCAGGAAAGGGGATGGTGGGTGCCTCCTCAGATGGAGGACTAGGAAACGGTCCCTGTGCCTGTGAAGATGGAGAATCCACACAAATATCATCATGCAACACATATGGATCTGCAATTTGAACGGGAACCTTTCCTTTATTCATATTTTTGTTCTTTTTGTTACCACAGTCCATAGATACAAAAGGTGGTAACATCACAGTGGGAGACTCAACAAAAGTAGAGGTGGTGGCCTCAGTACCACCATCGGCACCTGCATCTGCGGCATCAGCACCGCTCTCTGGTTCTGCATCGAGAATGGTGGCATCAGCACCACCGTCTTCTTCATCATGAGCGGCATCAGCACCGCTCCTCTGCTCCTCTGGCGCTCCTGATCCTGCTTCTGGGTGTCGCTCAGAAGAGGCACCGCCGGCTGGCATCCTACCGCTCCTGCTCGGACTTCCTTTTCAAATTATTAGGATTAGGTTCGATCTGAGCGGGTATGGCGGCTTTTCCTTTGATGAAATCCCGCATCTCCTGCCGGAACTCATCCATTTCTTGCCTGAAAGAGGCTCGCTGTTCAGATAGCAAGCGGGCAAGATCATCAAGAGCAGGGTTCTCGAAGGCTGGACCCTGAGAACCGGACGTCTGTCCCTGCTGGAAATGGGGCTGTTGCTGGTGTTGTTGCTGAAACTGGGGGGAAGGCTGGTGATAAGAATGCTGAGGCAGCTGACGCTGCCTCCACTGTTGTCCCTGATAGGCGGGACGAGGACCACTCTGATAATGCTGGGGCTGGTTGTACTGGGGCTGCTGGTGTTGTTGCTGTGGCTGGCCGTTCTGCTGTCCTTGAGCAGGGGAATGCTGTTGGGATGAGGATCCACCATTACCCCAACGGAATCCGGGGTGATCCCTGCGAATCGCTGGCTGAGGGTATCGGTCATACCAAATCCCGTTGACTTCCATCAACGGTTCCTGCTCGAAGGAAGGTGGAGGAAGAACTGCCAGTGGCTGCTCCTGCTGATAAACCACCATCTGCGTGTCCGAAGATGGCGGTTGCTCTGAATGGTATTGCAGCAATGGAACCGGCTCCGCCTGGATATGGTTCACCTGGCGGTATGAGGTAGAGGCCTGGTTGGGATTGCTGCTGCTGGAAGCAACCTGTGACCTGGGAGGCTGTTGTGAATGGGCCTGTGCCTCCTGAATACAGAGAATTTGAGTTTTCAGGTCACTCATTGTCTTGGTGAGAAGGTCCATCTGGGCTAGACCTTGGTTCTGCTTCTTTTCCAGGATCTCCATGCGGTCCAGCTTTTCACTGATTATGCCCATGTCGGCTGCTGCTGATTCTGCTTGGGCTGCGGCTACCGACGTTGTGCTAGGACCGGCATCGATGCGGTCGATCCTCTGAAATGATCCCGCTCCTTGCGGGGGCTTCTGCTGAGTGTAGATTCTGGCCTGGGTTATCACTGTAGAGTTCTCTGCCATGCCTTCGTAGATGGCCCAGACGTCGTCTTCTCCCTTGGAGAAATAGGATCCACCGCAAGAGGCGTTCACAAGCCCCTGCAGCTCCGGTGTCAGCCCACAGAAGAAACTCTGCACCAGGTGGGGCTTGGAGATATCGTGATGTGGACACCGGTCAATGAGCTCTCTGAATCGATCCCATGCTTCATGGAACTGTTCATTTGGGATCATGACGAAATTACTGATCATTGCTCGAGCTGCGTTTGTCCGGCCGAGAGGATAGTATTTCTTCAAATAAACGGACCGGAGATCTGCCCAAGTGTCGACGAATCGCCCTAGATGCTTGAGCCAATATGCGGCTCGATCAACCAATGAGAACGGGAAGGCGATCATCTTGATAGTGTCCTCGGTCAACAACCGATCGTGGATAGTGCTGCATATCATTTCGAACTCTTGGAGGTGGAGGTGCGGCTCTTCGGTCGGCAGCCCATGGAACTTGGGAAGAAGCTGGATCGTGTGGTGCCGAAGCTCGAAGTCTCCGTGGATTGGTGGGAGTCTGATCCACCGATGAGTGAGGGACGAAGCTGGGTTGTGCAGTTCCCTCATGATGGTCTGTGGCGGTCGCTCACCGTCTGGATCGGCTCCTCCTGCATCAGGCCCTCCTCCTTCACCACCTTCTCCGCCAGCTCGGTTCTCTCTCATCTGAGCAATTTCCCTCATAAGGTCACCCATGAATGTGCCCTGGTCGCGGATCTGCCTCTGCATAGTCTCCAGGGATGCTAACAAGGAATTGTTGATGGCTGCCTGATCAAAAAGGAATGGAGGGTGCTCATGATCATCTGCATTCTCGCCTCTATCTGCCATGGCTGGATTTTCTGAAAAAGCAAAAGAGGCCATCTCAGGTGCTGTCGAATGAGCTGAACACTGTGATGCACTGAATTCTGACACTCTTGGACTGATGGAAGGAGAATAAGAAGGGTGGTCGAGGGGGAACAGGGTGGATGTAAACTCGGGCTCGGAGAGCGAACTCTCTGAGGTTTTCCTAGATGAATAAGGAGGAGTGCTAGATAGCGGTGCTGACAAGGTCGGCCTAAGAGACCTCCGTCCCATCATCTTGATTATTCGAGAGAAGTGGGGATAATGCAAGAGAAGAAGAAGATGATATGCAACAAAATTGTGCACAATTGTGCGGTGTTTTTGATCTTGACCTAAATAAATCTAGCAATCAAACACAAAGCAAGGGTAAGTTCACCAACTCAACACATGAAGCCGTGAAGGTTCGGCTTTTATCTTTTCAATTTTAGCTTGATTCAGGAATTTATCTTTTAACGAGTCCTTAGAACGCTACGCCTATAGGAGAGAGAGTACTGCCGGAAAAGTATCCCATACTTGTCCTCCTCCTGTGTAACCTGTAGCTTGCACTTTTTGAGGTCCTTGTAACCCTTCCTGGATCCCTACTCAGCCAAAGAATAAGAGAGGAAGCCAATAGGCGAAATCGATACTTCGGATCTCGCTCGCAACGGAATCACCCGTGAGCGTGCAAGAACCTACTCGGACGCAGCCGGTGAGACAGACACCCCCGTGAAGGCGTGGCCTATGCTCGATACTTCGGACGAGGTCGATGCTCACACAATAGTGAGTCACCAATGGCGACCAAGCCCTATTCGACTACGTACGATAGAAGCGCCAATACTTCGGAAATCCAGGCGATACACAAGGCAGCCACAAGCTGGGTTTTTGGCTCTAATCCTTACGAAGCGCTCACCTCACTTGGAAGGAGACCTTCCCATGCAACCTGAATACAAGTGAGGGTATTACTCACCCCAAGCAATGAATCCAATTACCTTTTTTATTTTGGTCAAGTTTTCTTAGCAGTCCCTTTTTTAATTTTTTTGGTGTTATCGCTTCTTTTGAGTAAATTCAAACAAGCGCCTAACGATTTTTGTATTTTCTTTATCCTACTTTGTTCCAAAAACAGAGGGAGAAAAGAGTCGGAAAAGCCGTGCAAGTCGACACAAAGATGGAGATCTCACCTTTGTGCCTAAATGATGCGTGCAAAGTAAGAAGACTTACAGTGAATCCCAGCTCTCTCCATGCGGGATGCAAAGCAGAAATTTATAAACCTAAACTACATGCCGGTATGCACACGGAAATCGTCCTAGATTAGGCAACTGCTAGCGTGAAGAACCACAAGTTGATTATCAACTTCCAATCCGAGTGTCCGGTCTTGGCTCACCCCTCCTCTTCTCGACACACTCGAGTTCAGGAGTAGCGCTTGATGGGGTTCGCTCACGGCGCGTGGATCAAAAGTAGATAACCAACTGTTTAATTAGTCTAAGTCCAAATACGCACTATAGGAGCATGCAAAAATAATTAGGTGTTTGGACCTATTCTAATCGAGTCAAGCAGGACCTAAAACTAAGAGCTCAAGCCACAAAAGAAAGTGAAAAATGAAAACAAAACCGGAAAATGACAAGCGAGAAAAACTCGTCAAAAACCGCGGTGAGCCCCCAAGTGAACAAGCACTTGGAAATTGGGCCCGGTAGTGTCCAAGTCCAAAGTACCTGTATTATTACAAATTAATAGTCTCTCTCTCACAGAAATAAAATGCAAGCTAACTAATCACTCTCTCTCAATCCTCCTGCTCTCTCCTGCCGGCTTGGCCCAAGAAGGCCGGCTCCGCTTCCCAAGGATGCTTCGGATCACCTAAGCAATCCGCCTTGCTCCGCGGTCCCTCGCAAGAAGACAAGAAAAGAACTGGTCAGATAGCTCACCAAGATATATCAAAACTGCAAGAGATAGAAAGTAAGGCTATGGTAGACAATCAACACAATCAAACAAAATGTGAACTACTCGCTGTTGCTCCCCGGCAACGGCGCCATTTGATAAACACAGAAATCGATCGGTCTTGTGTTCCACACAAGGCGGGAACACAGTCGAAGTGTCGACCAATCAAAATCCGCGTTTAATCAACAATTAACCCACACTAAAGATCAATAAATTAGAAATAATGTGGAGTTAAAATTTATTTTTAACTCTGCACAAATGGTGTATAGTGTCAAGTATGCAGAGAGTTCGAACACAGGGAGCAAGCAGGGTAATTCACAAAAATGTAAGCACAAGTGTGTGTGTGTGATAAGTCTACACAAAGCAAGCAAACAAAGCAATTTTTGTGGGTTTTTAATTTTTTATTTTTTTTATTTTTATTTAATTTTTAATTTTGTATTTGATTTTTAATTTTCTGATTTTTATATTTTATATTTTATATTTTTTTTATTTCTTTTTCAATATTGGAAAGTAAAGACAATATAATAGGAGGCAAGCTAAAATATTTATAAAAATGCACAAAAATAACCAAAAATTCAGAACTAATATGTTTTTGGTATTTTTATAATTTTTTTACTGTTTTTGTGATTTTTGGGGATTTTTCAAGGTGTTTTTGATATTTTTAAATAGCAAAGCAAGGCAAAACAGTGAAATATGTGCTGGCTGTGAATAAAATGGGATTTAGAAATAGCAACCAGTAGCTCAAAATTTTCACACTATTTTTCAAATAAAAAGGACAAAATAAGGAACAAACAGAAACTGAGTTTGTGTTTTTTGGAGTTTTCTACAATTTTATATATTTTTTTGAAGTTTTTGAGTCTTTTTGAATTTTTAAGGTTTTTCTTTTGAGATTTTTAATGATTTTTGGACTGACACTAAGATAGAATAAAATAGACACTAGGTGATTTTTTTGGAATTTTTGGAGGTGTTTTAATATTTTTTTGGTATTTTCTAAACTAGACAGTGCACAAAAAGGATGTTTTTGATTTTTAATAAATGTGCAAATAGAATGAAATCAAAAACTAAATGGATGGCGTTAAAGCACAGGTGCACAGGAGCTTAAGTCTATTTTTGTGGAATTTTTGGGCTTAAGATGATATTTCAAATAAATACAACAAGCATCCAAGCATTAAACAGTTCTGGCAGGGGTATATGTGCAACATCCAAAACATCCAGGGGCATACATGCAATTTTCCACAAAAATATACACTTTATATTCAATTTTTGGAACCAAAATGTAAATACAAAAGCCGCTGGGGCACGCCTACAAATTACCCACCAAGGCGCGTGACTTGCACGCGCCTGGTGAGGGCTTGGACGTAATATCACAAAAACCTGGGGGCTTAGTTGCAAAAGAACCTAAACTTGTACACTTAACGCCAAAATTTCAGGACCAAAAAGAAATACCCAAACGTACAGGGGTTCCTCTGCAAAATGCCCACCACCTCACGTGTACAGGTCACGTGAGGTGACGTGGCGAGGGACCCAAACGCAAATAAACAAAGCCTAGGGGTTGTTTTGCAAACATTACAAAATTTTTAAACTACAGATAAAAGTTTAAAGACTAAAAAGTAAATGCAAAAGGCGCGAGGGGGTGGGTTGCAAAATACCCTCTTGCGCGCGATCCAACGGCGGATGGAGGGCCACTTAAACACGTGGCGCGTTGTGGACGGCCGATGGCGCTTTGCGGATGTGCGGCCAAGATCAGATCTCCGGAGACGATCGACGGATGAGGCACGCGGAGATCCAACGTCAGCTGTGCGATCTGGGACTCCTCCTTGATCCAACGGCTGGGAAGAGGGTTGCAAGAACGGGGAAGAACGCCGGCGGAGGCGAGCTTCTCCGACCTTGATCTCCCTCCTCCGGCGACGACAGGTTCTCAAAATGGACAAGGAGCTTCCTGGAAAGGTCTTCTATCTCCTGGGGGCGTCCAAAATCCACGGGGAAGCCCGTGGTGCTCTTGGGCGGCGGGCGGAGCTGGAAGGTTGCTGCTGCTCCGGCGAGCTCCAAAACTCGCCTCCAGGCGCGCGTGAAGTGGCTTGGACCTGCAAACAAAGTCAAGGGGTCCAGGGCAAACTGCCTGGACCCTCGGATGGTCTCGAAGGGGGTGCGAATCAACAGGTGGTTCCACGGCCGGAGGTGCGCTCCGGCCAAGGTGCTCGATCGAGTGATTTGGTAGATGGAACTTCAAGATTTTTTTTGGGGTTTTTGAAGCCTAAGCTAACAGGAACTAAATGCGATAAAGAAATGGCGGGGTGGAAGCCCTCGATGGCCGGAGCCAGAGGATGAAGGTTACCTCGACGCCGGCGGTTGGCGGAGGTGCTGGAGCTTCCTTCGACCTCGTTCGCCCTGGCTGAGAAGCTCGCGGCGGAGCTGTCACCTCCGGCAAGACTTGGAGCGCAAGAGAGGCGGAGAGGGGTGGACCAAGGGGACTCGAGTTTGAATTCAAAGATGGGGGTTGGTTATATTTGGTTTGACCCATGGTGACAGGGGTCCAAAGACCAAGAGGTCTGGAGCACCTCATTGATCCATACCCCGATGTAAACATTCGGCGGGCATGAGGGATGAACGAGGAAGAGGATCACAGAAGAAATCGAGACGAGATAGTGCAAGAATCGGCCTAGAAAATTGGGCGAGAATGAGACAAAATGCACTCTGACACAAGCTACAGGGTGTAGGGCAGGCAGTTGACCCGAGTCAACTGAGACCGCCCCCCTGGTTGGTCCACGTGGACCAACCAGGAAAAACCCTGGAAAAATTATTTGTTAATTCAATTTAAAATAGTAAATGGCCGAATTAAATAAAAATTATAAAATAAAAAATTCTTAGAATTTTATGTAGTATTTTATTCTGATTTTTATTTATTTTTATGATGTATATTTTTACAAGTTACCTTTTTGACCCTATATAGGTATAATACCTATGTGTTTTGATATTTTATTTTATTTTATGTATTTTTAATCTTATTATTGTTATTTAGTAATTTATAAAATTATTACATGCTTTTATATAAATATATTTTTGTTTTAAATTTTTTTTTGAGATATTTTATATATTTAATAGAATACAAGTATATTTTATATAGGTATAAGTATATACAGTATACCTATGTATTCTTTATACAAGTATTTTTATTTTTATATTTTTTTTCTTTGCATTTTATTTCAATTTTAATGCACATGTACAGTATAATATTTACAAAATTATAAAAATATAAAAATGAATAAATAATGAATAAAGAATAAATTGAATATTTTATTCAGTACAAGTATATAATGTGGGTCCAAAACTCAACTTTCAAACCGTAGCTCCGCCAAATGCGAAACCACCGCCATTGGATAGATTATTTTATTCTATATACAATTAAAGGTGAGTACTCTGCATTTGGAGTTGTCAGTTGTGAGATACAGGTCTGGGAAGTTGGGATTTTGGATTCTTATTCAGACCATACCTTTTTGTTTGTATATGATTTTTCTGTGAAATCAATTTTGTATTTTTCTTTATTAATTTATCTACAACTTTTATGTACACAGTTTCTTTATTTGATGTACAAAAAGTGGAACCAAAAATAGGTCCCAAATTGAATAAAGAATGAATAAAATGTAAAGGTATTTTGACTGTGTTTCTGACCTTATCTCCCCCTACTTTATTCCTTGTCGACCTATTCATCAAGATGCCTAGGTCTCAGGGGTTTTGGGTCATAAAATATTTACAATATTTTATTCTTTTTCTTTTCTTTATTTATTCTATTATTTTGGCTTTAATTACAGTATTTTATACACTATTGAGATGCACATGTATGAATGCTAAGATGCTTGATTTAAGGCTATTTACAAGCATTTGCTAGGGTTTTTGGTGCCAAAATGATAGAATAAAGATGATGAAATGTGGATTCATCAGTATGATATATACTTTTGGAAAGTATATAATCGATACCAACTCCCAACGATCGAATGAGAAACTTAATGATAAAAACCTGAAGGAGACCGTTCAAAAGAGATCTAAAACTTCAGGTTTAATCTAGGTCTTCCAGTATTCAGGATGTACAGGTATTAGGAATACTTGAGAGTGATGTGATCATAAACGATTGTATAACCATGACGCTTCCATTCCTAGGGAGTGATGAAATGGGTCTGGATTTTAGTGACTCCTCTCAGTAGAGAAGTGATCTCATCTTGGTCCAAATGTTGGACATTGATCTGAATGTGATTCAGATGCAATGAGAAGATTAGATTTGCGGTCGTGATTTAATCAAGCATCTATGGGAGGTCCGTAAGATCTGGATTTGAGATGTGATCTCAATACCCAAGTTACTATACATGGAACAATGCAATTGCCCTGTCCTTATCTCCAAGTATCCAAGGAGAAAGCACATTATCCTTGAAAGAGTTCAAGAATGATTCCATTGTTGATTTATATATATCCAAGCATTGAGATATGGATGATTAAATGTGATTTAATCGTAAAATATAATACGATTTTGATTCGTATTATTTATCCATATAAGAAGAGCTATCTAAGATAACTAAATGTGATTTAATTATCAAAGATGTGAATAATGTGAATGTGATTTATATTATTTGGGTACATGAGAAAAGAGATCCAAGATGATTAAATGTGATTTAATTATCATGGATATGAATAATGTGGATAGCCTATCCATATTAATCATATATATTATAAATATAATTTATAATATATTATAGAGAACATATTGTAATTTATATTTGTTAATTAATTATTGACGTGAATTGGATTCACATTAGATGATTAATTAAAATATAATTTACATTTTGTTTAGGGATGTGCATGTGATTCACATTTTTCCAATGGCATGATTGCAATATTTCACAAGATAATTTATGAATTATTTTTGTGAAATAATTTACAACAATTGTTGTTGTAAATACTGAAGATATCATGAGATAATGGTATCTCATGAGATAATGAGATCTCATGAGATATTGGTAGCCGTCCCCCCTTTTTAGGAGATGTGGTTTATCTCCACATTATCTCCAATGATAATTAATTGATTTAATTTGAATTTAAATATATTGATATATATTAATTTAAATTAAATTAATTGTTGTTGTATTTTCACAACAAAATCATGGCCATTGAAAGAAACACAAATCAATCACATCCATTAATTTTGTGTTGTCCATGGATCGAGATCCATGGATCCCAAAACGCTATTTAAGAAGAGGCACCCCTTGCTCTTAATGTTACATGATCAATCCATAAGCTCTCTCTCTCTACACGCCAAAGGTTCTCTCCCTCTCTCCCATTGTGATCGTCCACCATGGAGCCCAAGAGAGAGTCATCATCACCGTATGCATCATCGTTATGCTGCTGGATCATCTACTCATGGGTCTCCATCTCCTTTGGTGCACCTCTCTCGTGAAGAAGATGTTGGATCTCGTGTGATGAGATCATGAGATCTGATGCATGGATCATCAACACGGATTGCGAGAAGTACACGTCTCATCAACGTGCTCGCAAGCATCTCCTCCGTTGGATCGGACTTGAGACAAGAGGTCTCTTGGCTTAGAGACTCGATCGCAACCACGCTTCAAGAGGTAACCCTAGTACCTATTTTAGTTTAGATGAAATGATCCAAGAAGTGTTCTTGGATCATGTGGTTTCATCATTTAAAAATTTTTAAATTTCGCTGTCCGGAGCAACTAGTGCGACTAGTCGCTCCCGATCGCATTCGATGCGATCCTCACGCTCCCGTGATGCTTTTGAGGGTCGTCACATATCCTTCATTAGCGAGGTTTGAATACTAGTTTTTTTACTTGTTTTGAAAACCTTTATAAAATATTTGAAACTTTCTATACTTACATGATAATGTTTGTAAAAAGTTTTCAAAAATCTTTTCGAAGCTAACAGTGTAATTGAGTATAATTAATTTCTTAAATCTCTAACTTATTCAAAATAATAATAATATAAAAAATAAAAACACAAAAAGATTGACTTATCAATTGGTGTTTATCTCTGGCACTTTCACTATGCACTCAAGGCTTGAGATGGTCTTTAACACTCGGTTTAAGGAGTCTCTAGACTTCGAGTTATCTTGTCTTAATCATTAGGATCTTGGAATTAAAAATTCATACTTCCCTAGTTAGAAGATGTGTGTGCTATATTTCATGCTTAATCTCCCTTAAAAGAACTTGACTATCACTCACATGCACGACTGCATTCATGATTGAGATGAGTCGAGGTATCATGAACGAGTTTGACTTGATCTATATGAAGCTTGAGTTTTGGACTTGATCTATATGATGCTCGAGGATAGGATAAAATTAATGATGGATTCATGAAACCTGAGTGTCAGAAACTTAGCCATTAGTTCTCATGTTATTCCTTGACTTTGACCTAAAGTGATAAGGTGTGAATAAATGAAAATTAATAAGTTGATCAATGTGCGCCAATCCTTGGTAAAAGCAGTGGAGCAAGACAAAAAGAAGGGACATTCCCTCACATAAAAATGATAAAAAACTGAATTGAAAAGAAAAAGCTCATCGCATTACAAAGTTACATTATATGAGCTTATATTCAAGGCAAGCGCTCCCAACCTTTAAGTATCCACTTGGACTGAATCATTAGGCTTTTATGACTAGGGCTAATACCTCAAAAAGTTCTCTACATCGTTAACGATACATGGGTACAAGTATATTAGATGCTTAAAGAAGACGTACCCCAATGTGTTCTAAGGAAAACAAGTACAAACTGCTCAGATTTCTCTTTGACAGACACACTGATTGGTAAGATAAAAATGAATCTTGTGTTGAGTATTGGCACTTTAGAGAATTCTGTTCTAATGATATGAAGAGAAAATAAGTACGCAATCCTATATTCTCCTTAATCTGGCATTGCATCTATATCTTTGAAGTTTGACAAACTAAAGACACTATGGATTGAGGTAAGATTATATTTATTCCCTAGAGTTGAGGGTTGGGTCCATAGGATAGCTTTTGAGATTTGAACCTTTGTTGATATCTTGACTCCTCTCTTGTGAATGCAATCAACACTAAGTCATACTTCTTATATATATATTGAGAGTCTAGCAATTGGAGAAGTTGAATTTCTTTTGATTAACACTTGTATCAACTTAGTGTCTTAGGAGTTCTAAAACTTAGTGTTCTAGTTCAAATCAAGCTTTGAATACTCACACACACATGTCAAGGATCTCACTGATTAATCTAACTTTCTAATTAATCCTTTATTTATTAGCTCTAGGACAAGCTTAGCTTAAGTATAGGGGGTGATATATCTCGGATTTATCAACATAATTTAATATATTTACCTCTCTTATTTAAGTAAATCAATAATATTCATTGACAGTTAACTCTAAATAATAATTTGTGTGTTGTAAATAATTGACCATAATTAATACATATATAATACGAGGAAAGGGAGCCTACTTTGTGAAGTAGGTAACTTACCTACTTCACATTCTATTTTTTGCAAATTTTTTATTTTTTTTGAAAAATACCATCGTGGGTTTTCATAATTATATCCTCTAATATGTCATTCAAATTTCGTCAGAAACAAAGAATCCTACAACCTCCATCCAGACAGTCATTTTTTAACGGTCACAGATTTGCTGTATTTTACATGTTCTGGATGAAGGCCGTAGGAGTCTCTGTTTCTGACGAAATTCGAATGGCATATTAGAGGGATATAATTACGAAACTCCACGGTGGCATTTTTCAAAAAAAATTGTAAAATTGGATGTGAAGTAGGTAAGGTTACCTACTTCACAAAGTATGCTCCCTTTCCTCATATGAGATAAGTCTATTATTGTGCTTTTATTTTATGCATTTACTTCTCATTAAAAATCAAATAAAAAATAATGTAAATAAATAAATTAATATAGAATAAAATCAAAATAAAAAAAATAAGCGAAAGAAAAATGAAGAAAACTTGTTTAATATTGTTTTAATTTGTGTTTAGTTTTTATCTATGTATAGACGACCTCCAATCTCTTTGACTTTGACATGAAAGTTGTATATCTCATCAAGATCTATAACTTTCATGTTTAGAATTTTTTCTAGTTCGTCCCGTAATTATTTATTTTCATATTTTCTTTGATTTATGCTTTTCCTTAATTTCCATTGGGCCACGTGATGCAATATGCATGCACCATGTGTCATGGCCTTATTTTCAACTCTGCCTTCAATATCGACCGTTTGATCCTTAATTAAACTCGATCCTCATCGTCAGTTGGTGATTTTTCCTCAGTCATTTGATCTAATCTCTAGATTAGATCTCACCCACTGGACTCCGCCTTAAGGATGACCGGTTGATCTTGATCAGATGGTTGAGCCTTTGTCCCCACTTCAGTCAGTTTCCTCTCCTTCATGCGAACTGTCGAACTATCCATCTTCACCTAATTTCCCCAACCAACCCATACACCTTTTACCATCGAAACAACCACCAAACTTTTCATCACTTAATCGTCTTTCATGCTGACCTTTGATCTAACCCTAATCCTAACTGGTGGCGGTGATTGAAACCACCACCTCAGTTCTCCAACCACCAAACCTCCACCTCTGCCTCAATAAACTACTATCTACCATTTGCAAGTAGTTCCTCCCAGCCTACTCTTTCTCTAGGTGATGGTTAGGGCTTGAGTTTGAGTGCAAAAACGAAAGGTATCCATCGACGAGATCCTTGACAGTAGCAGCCGTGTTCAGTCACTTCCTTGGATGATTGAGCTTTGTCTCTTAGACAGAGACGTCAAGCAATGATCGGAGCGGGGAGTAAGTTGATTCATTTTTTTCTTGTTCATTGTTAGCCAGATTACCTATGGCACATTTCTTCATCTAAATCTGATATGAAATAATAGATATCTTCACCTCTCATGATCGATTCATGTGTGCATATCCCTGTCACGATTCTGTTTCTCCATAGCCATGTTTATCTCGATCCATTCCAGGATTTATCTCAGCCTGGATCCTATTAAAGGCTCAATCCTACTTGTTCAAGAATCCTTCTATTTCGCTCATCAATTCCTCAAATTAATTGTTTGTGCTTTGGATTTCTGCTACTAACACTTGCAGGATCTAAGGACTTCAATTGTTGGAAGTCAAAGACCAGCTTCATTCAAGCTTTTCTTCTTCGAGCATTAGACGTCGATTGGAGCACCTTCAGACCATTGGTCCATCTTCATCGCATCACCATTTTTGCCAAGCCTTCAACTTGGTGTTTGACGCTTCATAGCATACGAGGACCAGCCGTGGTGTTTGACGCTTCATAGCATACGAGGACCAGCCGAGGAGCGTTACAGCATTCGTCGGAGCCCCACTAGAGCTCCACTACGCGCGGAGGAGTCTAAGAACATACGAGGAGAAGTAGTCATTAATCTCCCCAAGTTGGGAGAGATCCGACAGTGATTATCAAGCCTTGTTACCTAATCGAAGTAGCTTTCATTCCTAAGGCTCGATCTCCGGGACTGCTTCCGAGCTTCTTGCAACCGCCATAAGAAGCCACGTGGACGGAGCCTCCATCCTCGAGCCTAGCCTGGTCATGTGTCTTGCGTATGTGATGGGGTAAATTACAATGATCATCCTCTAGTTTCTTCTATTTGCTGATAAGTCCTCCCCTATTGTGAAATTTAGAGCTCAACCCATACTGTTTTTTTGCGATTTAGTCTAATTTATCCCATTTTGTAAGAAAAACTTGTTGTTTTTATTGCAAAAATGCCTTGGATTAAAAAATAAATATCCTTTTGTATATAAATCCAAACGAAGTGATTTTAGTCTCGTTTGAAAGCTAGTTTGATAATCTTAGCGTGATTTATTGTGAATTTTGATTTACAAATCACGTTTAAGTTATTCCTCTTTTTAAGAGCTTAATTAGAACTTGAAATAAAATTGAAAGAGGACTTTTTTGTGAGAAATTGAACTTGATTTTCACATTGAATCTTAGTGACTTTATTCTAGTTATTTTTATCATTATCATTAAATCATTAGGTGGTTAAATTGTTTGTGAATTAAGAACATCTTAGCAAGATTAAAATATAATTTATTATTGAATGCTTTTGAGACATAAATCACCTTTCACCTAATTCATGCTTTAATTATCATTAAATAAATTCAGGACGTTTTTGCAAGAAGTCAAAGTCTTTTGTTGTGTATTTATTCATATTGTGAACGTTATAATTGTACTGTTTGTGCATTATTACTTTCATGAAAATTAACTCCATAAAAATGTGTTGAAAATCTATCCATTTTGTGTTCTTGCATAGCTCACTATTATCATCCTATAAATGGATATATTAAATATTTGACACTTAAAAATTATTCACCAAATTGCTCGCGTCTCTATGTTCGACCCTAGACTTTCCAGGTTTATAAATTCAAGTAGAGAACCCCGTCACTGAGACTCTTTGTGGTTTTGTATGATCCTCTAAGTGCTCGTGCTACAACGAATATAATTTAATCTAATCATTTAGCAATTCATCAGGGACGCGGCTCGTGGTTCGGGCCACATGGAGGATGATTGTGCTTCAGTTGAGGCAAGGATGGACCCGAGGGTACGACTTGAAGCTGTGTCTTGGTGCTCAATTATGACCATAGAATCAGATCAAGGGCATCTGATTCAATAGCACATGTTGCTCCTCAACTGAGAGCTGCTCTGCCTCACATGAAGGTGAAGGTTGTGCTTCGACAAATGAACTCCTCCTCCTTCTTGTCCCTCTGAGCAATACAAGGGTCTGAGAAGACAGATACCGACCTCACGAGGATGTGGCTGAGATGAGGAAGGTCTGGAGGTGTATGGACTTTCAAATCAGTCGAAGCTCGTTAGTGACGGAGGCTAAGAACAAGAAAGCTTCAAAATTCTAGCCAAATCAAGTGGGCGATGCTACATGCAAAATGTTAGCTAATAGCCGAAGCATTGGGATTCATTTTACGGTAAAATGAAAACTTAATATAAGGAGAAGGAGTAGATCCATTTTATGGTGGAGGAAGATACAGAGAAGTAGAATAAGATATGTGGGATGAGTGCATGAGTGGTGGAGCGATTGTGAAGGTGTTCGAGTAATCATGTGGGTGAAAGGATGAGCAATTCGGTGTGAAATAAATTAAGAAATTAAAGGGTGGATGATACTGAGATACTACATAATGATGGAGATAAATTTTAAGGTGATCAAATCAGCCTGGTCTCGAAGTCTATATGACCTCTAATCTTCGCTCAAGGTTTAGGCTCAGAGATGAGCTCGAGTAGCACGATCAGTTGGGTTGCACACGACCAATAGAGCCATTGATCTTGATGGAGTATGTCTTATTTTATGGCCTCTATTCTCACCCACTCTCGGTCACTCAAAGGATAATGCTCGGAAGAAACTCATGCATGGGGTGGATAGGGTTGAAGTTGGTCTGAAATAGAGTTTTATTCTCCTCCAGGCAGTTGCTCGAGGGTGGTTTCAACCATCTCCCATTACCTAACGTGAGGTGAACGGTTACCATAGAGGTGAGGGCATGAATAAGAAGATAACGAACACCATTGGGATACTTGATTCATGGGAAGAAGGCACACTAGTAAGCGGAGAAATTGGGCGAAGACGGTTGGTTGATGGGCCATGCCTCTAGGAAGGGTAGTTGTGGAGGTTGACGACGACCCACAACTGATCATGATCAGACGGCTAGAAATGTGATGTGGAGGGGTTGACCTAAGCCGCTTGATCTTTTGATCACACGACCCATAACAGTGGGTTTGGGATAATCAAAACCATCTGATCAAATGATCAAACAACCCATCAAATGTGTGGGTTTGATTGAAGGGCCTGATCACATATAGGGCTCTGATTGAGCCACGTGGCTCAATAAAAATAAAGAAAATAAGAAAAACTTGTAAAATAAAAATAAAATAGTAAATGGTGCAAAATTTAAAAGTTTTCAATATAAAAGTTGTGTATTTTTTTTCAAAATCTACAACTTTCATGAAGAATTCATAGGTAAAATACATAATATATACATACTTAATATTTTGTAAGTATTTTTAATAAATAACAATACGTCTTTTATTTATTTTGTTATTATCGATATTTTTATAAAAAATAATATTTTATAACATATTATATGCATTATTAAATGAATTTTTATGGGATTTTAATAATAAGAAACACCCAATTTAAAGAGAACCTTAAACACAAATATCAATTACTTATTTAAATATATAATTAACCTTAATTATTTACATAGTGTTAAATACTAAATTGAATTAATTGGTTGTTATGTTAATTGATTAGTTTAAGATAGAGGAATAATTAATAGAAATAATTATGATGAATTTTATATTCATCAAATAATAGAAAGGAGGAATGAAGGACAACATACACACTCCACTCTGCCTCCGACTCGGGCTCGAGAGAGTTAATTCCGATTTCATATCTTGATAATTTTCTACGGTTTTCATTTTGAGGGTCGAATAAATTAATTGTACTTATTAATTGTGATTAGACCACTGTGGAAATTTGACTCGTCTCAACGGCTCGGATTAGCCACCATTTTGGAATCCGAAGACGCTCAAGAGGACATTTTTGGAATATGAAAGGTCACACACTTGGTATGCTTATACCTATCCCCAATCACCCTTTTCTTTATATGTAAGAAAAACTTTCGCCCTCTCTCGTGATCTCAATTCTTCCACCATGAGGCAGCCTTCTTCTCTTCTCTCGACTGCAGTTCTGTGAGATACATTCGAGGAAAATCTTGTCGATGTATGCATACGACAATCATATACGTCGTATCCTGGTGGTGAATTGCAAGTACCCTACGCATTGGTACTGTGGGGGAGATATCCTCTCTAAGATCGGTCTATCATGGTCGCTTTAGTGATCTATAATCTAATATATTTACTATTTTATTTGCCTTAATTTTGTGTTACTTTACTTTTTTTAGATCTCGACTTAATATGTTGTTCTACATAATAAATTGGTTCATGTTTGTATATTGTAATTGGATTATGATTAATAAATGCATGATTGTTTTTTGTTAATATGTAGTCGTTTATATTGATTCGTATGGATCAAAAATTACTTTTAATTTATATCTTGATGTTCCTGATTACAACAAACTTAGAGAGGAGATCTGGAACTGAGTTTATAACTATGTCAGACATAATGTTTAAATTATGGATGAATATGACTAGGATGCCTGAAAAATTTGGTGGTCAGAATTTTAAGTGATGGCAACAACACATGAAAATCTGATTAATCGCTATATGGTTGATCTCGATGCTTGAAACTGAATACCCTACGAAAAAGGAAAACTCTTAACTCGATAGTCAAAAGGCACAATCTACGTGGAAGGAACGCGATCTTATATGTCATGATTGCATCTTGTTGGCTCTATCGAACACTTTATTTGATTTATATTGTTCGTCCACGTAGATTGCAAAGAGGCAATGGGAAGAACTGAACTGGAAGTTTAACGCCGAGGGTCTCCATATAGAGAAATACCCCATCACAAAGTTCTTAAAGTTTTCTATGGTCGACGGGAAGTTCATTCCTTAATAGGAAAATGGGTTTTTACTCCTAATCCATGGATTAAAAAAATACTAAAATGAGGCTTCCAAAGAAGTTTCAAGTCACATGAATCACAGAAAAATTTCTCAAATCTTGGGAAGACTTCGGTATGACCCTAAAACACAGAAAGGAAAAGATTTATATGGATGACTTGATGATGGAAATCACCATAGAGGAGGAACATAGTAAGCAAAGCATGTGGTTCTGTTCATGTTCAAGGTAAGATCAATTTCATGACATCGAAGGGTAAAAAGAAAATGAGAAAGAGTAGTAACAACAATAAAATCAAACTAAAGGGCAAGTTCCAGAAAAAGGTAAAGAATAAACCCTGTTGGTACTGTAATCAGGTTGGCCCATGGAAAAAGGACTGTCCACCCTTAATGTTCAACCAAAGACTGCAGATGGGAGTCCTCAAGTGAATATGATCACTACAATACTTGGCGTTAGTGATGGGTATGTCTCTGTGAATCCTAAACTATACCATATTCATGATCCTAATGAGTGGCTCGTAAATATGGGAACTAATGTGCATATCTATTCTAACAGAACTTTATTTTCTTCTTATTAGACCAGTGATGAGACACTGAAGATGGGGAATGATTCCACGATGAAGGTGCGAAGTTCATGACAAGTAAACTTAAGGTTCTCCTCTGGATGTGTCTGGACTTTTACATAAGGTGTTGCATGTCTCTAACGTGAAGAAAAATGTCTTACCTGGCTCTATCTTAGTTAGAAATAGTTTTGAGTTGAATTTTAAATGTAATAAAGTTGGTATTGTGAGACATAGATTTTTTTATGGAAAAGTTTGTTTGGCAAATTTTCATTTGTTGTTTAGAATTAGATATGATTCAGATAGAAAATATTGATTCGATGAACGTTTTGAATTCTAAATGTTCTAATTATGTGTCTCACATTGTTAGTAATTTAGAATCTTGTGATCTGTGGCATAGTAGATAGGGACAAGTAAACTTAAATCAATCAAAAGAATAATGAATTTATAGTTGATTCATAAACAAACTGTTTATAAAATTAATAAATGTGAATTTTGTGTGCAAGCTAAAACACCTAGGGAGTTTTTTCAATCTGTCTCTAGAGATAGTGAGATCTTGAATCTAGTGCACACTGATATCTGTAAGTTTAATGATATGTTGACTAGAGATGATAAGAAATCCTTTATTACCTTTACATATAATGGAAATATATATTGCCATGTGTATCTAATGAAAACCAAGTATGAATCCTTAGAGAAATTTTTTATCTTTAAGAATGATGCTAAGATACAAACAAGAAAAGTGCTTAAACGCCTTAAGTCAGATATAAGAGGTGAATATATTTCTAAATTGTTTCATGAATAATGCAAAATGTTTGGCATAGTTCATAAAGTTACTACTCCATATTCATCACAATCAAATGGGATAGCCAAAAGGAAAAATAGGACCCTAATTGACATGATCAATGCTCTCCTACAAAGTTCTGGATTTCCAACCTATAAGTTGGGAAAGGCCTTGAATATGGCTTTCCATATTCTTAATAGGGCCTGATGACCGCCCGAACGACTAAGGTAAAGGTAAAGAAATAGTCGTCGCGACCTCAATCACTCGGGCTAAGTATATCAAGAAAAATATCGAACCGCGAAATAAATCAGAGATCAAAACACGAAGTGCGGTCCTAACTATGAGATTAACCTGGTATAGCACCCAGGGTCGAACACAAGGAGCACAGATTGGCCTTGCGGCCTACGATGTAGTCAGAAATCCGAGAGAGTATTTTTTAGTGTTTTTAAGGGTTTTTATATTTTTTTAGGATTTTTGGAATATAAAGAAAACAGGAAAAGCACACAAACAATTAACTTGAACAATTTATTTAATGCATTAAAAAGCAAGCAAAAATTCAGACAAAAATGTTTTTATGTGTTTTATATTTTTTTATGTTTTTGGTGAATTTTTGAGATTTTTCTGATGTTTATTTTATTTCCTAAAAATCAAACAGTACGAAAAGCAAGGGGTACTGTCCAGCCAGGCCCAAAACCCAAAGATAAAATATCTAAGGATCTCTAAGGGACCTGAAGGTAATTTTCCTGTATACTAAAGAAAACAAGGAAAATTTGAGCACCAAAATTATTGTTTTTGGGTTTTTAAATTATTTATTATGATTTTTAGGAGTTTTGAGGTGTATTTAAGTTTTTAGGGTTTTTACTCAATGAAAAATAGCCAAAATTGGCTAGAAAATCAAGGAACACCAAATAAACAGTAACTAATTTTTATAGGATTTTTAAAAGGGTTTTGATATTTTTTTGGGGTTTTTGAATCTAAACAGTAGCAAAAATATGGGTTTTTGAATTTTTAAAAATAGCAAATGAAATCAAAAATGTCCTCAAAATTCACAAAAATTCTACACCATGGCAGGAGCCATGTGTCAAATTTTCATCGAATTTGGAGGTGGTTTGATATTTTATTCAAAAACAAAGGAGGGGCACTGTGCACAGGGACCAAAGTGCAAATACCCAAAAGTTCTGGGAGGTCTGGTGCAAAATACCCAAGAAATCACGCGCGAGGCGCGTGTCTGGGGTACTCAGGGACCCAAATGTAAGAAAAACAAGTCCTAGGACCTTTTGGTAACTCGTACCAAAAAGTCCAGGGGCTGTTATGCAAATTCCCCACTAAAAAGGCGCACATGCGGAAATAAAACGCTCATAGGGGCATAAATGCAAATATCAAAAACTTTTCATTCATTAAGGAACATCCAGAACTACAGGGCTAAAGTCGCAAATACACCAAAATATCACGTGTTGATGCACGTGTCTCACACAAACAGGGGCATAAATGCAAATACTGAAAAGTACGAGGTCCAATGTGCAAATAACCCAACGTAAATAAAGTACTCAAAATATTTACAGGACTGAAATGTAAAGCATAAACTACGAGGGGGCCTACGGTAATTTACCCCTTTATTACGATCCAAGGACGGAACGTACGCCACGTGTAGATCCGACGGAGGAGAGGCGAAGGCGCCTCACTCCTGCAATCCTTGGCGTGATCGGATGGCTCAGACGAAGACACGTGGAGGATCTGACGGTGTCGGCTCAGCTGCGCCTCATCTCGAGATCCAATGGTCCGGATCACTCCTCCTTTGATCGTGCGGTGCCTGACGCTCCTGGAACGGATGGCTAGGATTGAAACTGGAGCTGGAGGGCGATCGAACGGTGACTGAAGGTCGAGGAAGAACAGGTGGCCGGCGAAGTTCGCCGGCCCAGTACGTGCGCTCCTGACCTCCCCTGCTGCGTCTGAAAATCGGAGAAGGTCCGCGAGGGAGTCCCGCAGCTGGTGGTGGTCTCCGGTGACCCAACCGAACCCTGGAGGGGCTCCGGCGAGGTCGACGGAGTCGAGCTCCTGGCCTGGACGTGAGGGGGCCTCAGATGGCCTCCTCTTGACCTGCAAAATGAACCGGAAGCTTCGCGGGTCGAGGGCAAAGTGCCTCGACCCGATGAAGCGGCGTGAGGGTGAACGATGGGTCGGGACGAGCGAGCTCCGGCGAGCGGAGGACGGTGGAGCTCGATTCCCAGATCCTGTGCGATCTGGGTTGAGTGAAGGGGTGAAGAACGTGCGTGAGGGAACGGCGAAGGTGACGGTGCGTTCCGATGACCGAGAAGGTACACGATATGGCCGGAATCAGCGGAATACGGCGGAGATACGAATTGGGCGAAACTGAAAATTAAGCTAAATGGAAAGGCTAAAATGCTACCTGGGCGGTCGGAGAGACTGGGGAAGAGCAGGGGGTGCTCCTGGTCGTAGCCTCAAGGGTCGTCTCGCCTGAGGCTCGGTGCTCACGCTGGTGGCGGAGCAACGGCGGCGTGAAGCTGCCGGATCAATGGCCGGCCACCTACTCCTCGCTGCAACAAGGGCCAACGCGAGCTGTCACCTCGGAGGTTACGATGGAGGTCACGGGAGTGAAGGTAGGGATCCAAAGATGAGGCGCGGAGGCGGCGGAGGTCGGGATATATATGGAGACAGGGCTGATTAGGGTTGGGTGGAGACGGCTATGGAAGGAGTGGATCCTTCGGCGAAGGGTCCGGCGAGGATGATGGATGATTGGCGAAGGATCCGGGCACGGGGTTTGCGGAGGCGACAGGCTGGAGACGCGTGGAGAAATCGGCGAAGTCGGGTCGGGCGCGGGTCTCCCCAAAAGGAAAGAGTCCGCGGGGGAGTTGACCGGGGTCAACAATCCCCCGTGGACCAATCAGGAGCTGCCACGTTTTTATTTTTTGTTTATTTAATTTAAGGTAGAAAAAGGCCGAATTAAGAAAAACTCAAAACATGAAATATTTTTCTTTTATTTTTTTCTATTTTTTGGTGATTTTTAATTAATTTTTGGAAATAAAAATAGGGTAGTTATATATATAGGTATATGTACACTATATAGATTTTAATTTTTGATTTTTTATTTGTTATTTTTATGTATTTTTATGCCCATTTTATATTTTATTTATTTACATCATAAAATAAAGAACAAAATGGTATTTTTATTTTATTTTAATTATTTATACACAAGGGTGAAATAAATAGTTGTATACATTTATATACATGGTATCTATACAATGTATTTTTGTATTTTTAATTTTGTATTTTTTTATTTGATTTTTGTTTTGTTTTTTTTTAAGAGTTTCTAAATATATACAAAATATGTACAAGCATATTTTTGGGTGAGGAAAATATAATTTTATTTATTTACAAAAGTATGTACACATGAGCTCCTATCTCCCTCTACTTTGGCTTTTATGCGGTCAGGCCCATGCTGAGCCCTCCCTTGGGTTAGGTTGCTCAATATTTATTCTAAATATTTCCCTCTTTTTCTTTTTACTCTTTATTCTTTTATTTTTGCACAAAAACATGCTAATTACAGGTTTTTACACAATGCATGCTTTTGGTAATTATTTGTATTTACACATATCTACATGTATTTGCAAAGGTTTTTGTAGCTAAAATAGAAGAATAAAGAGTGATGAATGGGTATTCATCACCCCCCTATGCTTAACTTTGCTAGTCCCTTAGCAAACACTTATTTGAAAAAGAAGTAAAAAAGAAAGAAAAAGAAAAAGAAAAAGAGGATGTTCATGGATCAAGGTTGAATTATTAAACTTTCCTTTATTAACTTGAAATATGGAGCTCGATCAGATCTTTGGATTATTAATGTGTCGGAACCTTATTTGGACTTAAGCTTAAAACTCAACAGTCTCCAAGTTCCACCAATCTATGGGCAAGACTCCTTAATAAACCAGATCAGAACAAGTCTACATACACAAACTCTAATGACCATGAATCTTTCCATGCGGTGTACGTGATATGTGGCTCCCCACCTCAGAAGTAACAAAGAAACAACCTCCCCCAACCTGGTAACTCTAATTCCTCGGTCGAGCAACTCTTTCCTCGAGAAGCGGGGTATTCCCTTCTAAGTTCAAGTGCAACCGGCTCAAGAAGAGGGGGTAGAAGTATAGAGTTTTTGGAAGCTTAGCCAGTGTAGCTAAGTCTTCCGCTGCAAGCTTCATGAGATGTAACATTGATACCATAAGCTTTTGCTTTATTTGATTATGTACACTCCGGTGGGGTTATTAAATTTTCAATCCGACCCACCACTTTTTTGGAGTTCTTTTTGCATTTTTGCATATATATATTTTTTTCAAGAACTTCTGTACAACATATCTACATGGTGCAGCATATAAGAAATTTCCTCTTGAGCCAGTAGACTATCCCTCTTTTGAAGCTTTATTGCAACCCACAGCTTCTGTCTTTAGCCTTCATCACCACTAGACCAAGTTGAGGTGCACTTCCTTCACTATAAGAAGAAGAGAGGTTCCGCCTAGAAGTACTACCCTCATATGCTACCCCAAGCCAAAGGAAACTGCCTCCTCACCACCTCATCCGTGGAGAGCCATGTGTAAGTGCAGGTGCAAGTCAAGCCATTGTCTAAGAGTCATGCGTGTGTTGTTAAGTGCTCTACTTAGGCTCATCAAGCTGACATATGCTCATAGCCTAGTGGACTCAAAGAATTAAGTCCTTATGGACCTGAAAAGCCTTAACCCTAAGTCCTATAAGGTTCCTCTTAAAGTTAAGTGGATTAAGATCTTTTTCAAGCTCCATTTCTCAATTTAATTCCAGGCTTAGTTTAAATGTCAACTCTTATCCAGGAAAAACTATATACATATATGTACACAAGATGCTATTTACAAATGTTTTACAATTATGCAAAATTTTGAAAAATGTTTTGAAATCATGAATAAATGATGCATGAGGTGCAAGTTTTGCAAAGAGATATTTACAAACATTTACACAAGATTTTTGCAAACTTTTGATTTTCAAAACATTTTGGAAAAATTTTGTACTATATACATAATTTTGATACAAAAATATTTACACAAGCTTTACACAAAAGATTTTTGAAATCATTTTTACAAAAATACTTTGTACACTAGCTATGTATGTGCAAGATAAAAGAGGTTTATGTACATGAAAAAATTTTTAAATTTTTGTGATTTTTAGCCATTTTATTTATTAACACACTCACACAAAGTACGAGTTATGGCTAAAGTATATATGAAAATATATACACCCCCCCCTATACTTAGCTCGAACGATGTCCTCAGAGTGATCAAGAGCGATGAAGAAGACATAACTCGTGCTTAGTAAAAGGGAAGTGAAAAGGAATGGCTAAGTACCGGAATGAATAAATGAATAGAATGAGAGGAACTTGGTGGTCTCCCCCTATACTTAGGATTAACTAATCCTAAGTATAGCAAGCTGTACATGAAGGGAAAGCCGAGTGAAGAAGATACAGAATCTGCCCCCCCTATACTTAGGGTAAAATATCCCTAAGTATAGGCAGCAAAAACAGGAGCAGAAAGAATGAAAAGAATACTCGCAGGTCCGACATTCCCCCCTATACTTAGGGTAAAGTACACCCTAAGTATAGCATAATCACAGGATGAGAAAAGGGATGTGGGACTAAAGAATAGAATGATATGGACAACTGGATCTATACAGGCGGAGGAACAGTGAAAATCAGGCGTGAGATGCAAAAGATGTGAGTCAAAAGACCACATCTCACGCAAAATGAATAGGGGCACAAATAATAACGTCCCGCGGCTCATGATCTAGAAATGGTTTTAGCCGCTGGCCGTTCACTCGGAAGGTACTCTCAGAAGATAACTCAGATATATCAATGCTTCCGTTATCGTGTACCTTTCTGACCAAGTAAGGTCCCTTCCATTTGCTCTGTAGCTTCCCTGGAAATAATCTAAGCCTCGCATCAAACAGCCATACTTTCTGTCCAATCTCAAAATGCTTGTGGCTGATATGAGAATCATGCCACTCCTTCACTTTCTCCTTATAATGTAGGCTGCTTGAGAAAGCTGCATCTCTAAGATCCTCCAGGGCAGCTAACTCTGCCCTCCTCTGGTCTCCAATACCATCTGGATCCATCAAAATATCTGTGACTGCCCAAAGTGACTTGTGCCTCAGCTCAACAGGTAGATGGCATGGCTTGCCATAAACGAGGCGAAAGGGAGATGTGCCCAATGGAGTCTTGAAAGACGTCCGATATGCCCACAAGACCGAGTCCAAAAGCTGTGACCAATTCTTTCAATCAGGGCGGACGACTTTCTGTAAAATATTCTTGATCTCCCTATTCGACACCTCAGCTAGACCATTTGTCTGTGGATGGTAAGGTGTGGCAACACGATGGTCTATACTGAACTCGCTAGCAAGGGCCTTCACCTGGTCGTTGACGAAATGAGACCCCCCATCAGAAATCAAAACTCGTGGAACCCCGAACCGCGTGATGATGTGTTTTCTCAAAAATCTGCAAACTGTCCTCGCATCAGCGGCTCGGGCGGGGATAGCCTCAACCCAACGACTAACATAATCTACAGCCAACAGAATGTACTCAAATCCCTGACTCTTAGGGAATGGACCCATGAAATCGATGCCCCATGCGTCAAAAACCTCACAGAAGTGAATGGGCTGCATCGGCATCATATCCCGCTGTCCACAAGTGCCCATCCTCTGACAGTCAGTACACCTCCTCACGAACTCATCAGAGTCCTTGAAGAGGGTAGGCCACCACAAGCCGGATTGGAGCACTTTCTGTGCCGTTCTTCTCCCAGAATGATGTCCTCCTGCCTCAAGCTTGTGGCAGTAAGTGAGGACACTATGATGCTCCTCCTGAGGAATACACCGACGCCAGATGCTATCCCCTCCTTCGTGGTAAAGGATGGGATCCTCCCAGTGGTAGGACTTGGCCTTCGCAAGGAAGGTCTCACGCCTCTGCCTGGGCCAATCTTGTGGGACTTTCCCAGCAACGAGAAAGTTCACAATATCGGCGTACCACGGGAGTGAGGCGATAGCAAGGATCGCCTCATCTGGGAAGGTATCTCGAATAGGATCAATCTGCTCAGAATCCTCAGGTTGCTCTAATCGGGAGAGATGATCCGCCACCACATTCTTGACTCCAGGCTTATCCTTGATCTCAATGTCGAACTCCTGGAGTAGAAGGATCCATCTAGTCAATCTGGCCTTGGGCATCCTTCTTTGCCATGAGGTACCTGATGGCGGTGTGATCTGTAAACAAAGTCACTCTAGATCCAATGATATACGATCTGAACTTATCTAGGGCGAACACTACTGCTAGCATCTCTTTCTCTGTGACCGTATAATTCCGCTGGGCGGAATCCAATGTGCGGCTAGCATAGTGTATGGCAAATGGAACTCCATCCCTCCTCTGTCCCAGCACTGCCCCCACGGCAAAATCGGAGGCGTCTGTCATGATCTCGAATGGGAGAGACCAATCGGGTGGCTGAAGGACAGGAGCCTCAATAACACACTGCTGGAGAGTCTCAAAGGACGAAAGACACTTGTCATCGACAAGGAACTCGGTGTCTTTCGTCAAGAGATCAGTCAACGGTCGGGCGATCTTGCTGAAATCATGAATGAATCTCCTATAAAAACCAACGTGCCCCAGAAATGACCGTAGCTGCTTCAAATTGGACGGCGGTGCGAGTTTTCTAATGACGTCAACCTTGGCCGGATCAACCTCCATGCCCCTGTTGGAGATGATGTGGCCAAGCACCGTCCCTTGAGTCACCATGAAGTGACTCTTCTCCCAAGACAGAACCAAGCGGGTAGCAATACATCGCTGGAGCACTCGGTCTAGGCAGTCAAGACAGGAATCGAATCCGTCGCCGTAAACCGAGAAGTCGTCCATGAAGACCTCCAAACACTCCCCTACCATGTCCGAAAAGATCGACAGCATGCACCTCTGAAAAGTCGCAGGGGCGTTGCATAGCCCAAATGGCATGCGTCGAAAGGCGTATGTACCGAAGGGACAGGTAAAGGTGGTCTTCTCCTGATCCTCAGGAGCGATGGCCACCTGATTATAGCCCGAGTACCCATCCAGGAAGCAATAATGGATCTTCCCTGCCAGTCTCTCTATGATCTGATCAATAAAAGGCAGGGGAAATGGTCCTTCTTGGTGGCCTGGTTGAGTCTCCTGTAGTCAACACAGACCCGCCAAGAGGTGGGTACTCGTGTAGCAATCTCCTCTCCCGACTCACTGATCACAGTCGTGATGCCCGTCTTCTTGGGCACCACATGCAAGGGGCTAACCCACTTGGAGTCGGAAATGGGATAAATAAAATCTGTACTCCACCATTTTGATATTTCCTTCATGACAACCTCTCGTAGGTTGGGGTTCAGTCGCCGCTGGAACTCACACGACGGCTTTGCCCCTTCCTCGAGATAGATATGGTGGGAGCACAACGAGGGGACTAATCCCATGGAGATCTGCTACGCTCCATCCAATTGCCTTGCGGTTCTTTTCAAGAACCCCCATCAGACGTGATTCTTGTTCTCCAGTCAGATCGGCAGAGATGATGACTGGGTACATCTCAGACTCTCCCGCAAGGAATCGATACTTCAGCGAAGTAGGGAGCGGCT
Source organism: Ottelia alismoides (assembly GCA_037367405.1). Taxonomy (NCBI): domain Eukaryota; kingdom Viridiplantae; phylum Streptophyta; class Magnoliopsida; order Alismatales; family Hydrocharitaceae; genus Ottelia; species Ottelia alismoides. The sequence continues at coordinate 327,497 of JAZKJV010000873.1, read as the reverse complement.
TTAGCTCTGGACAGCTGGGTGCTGGCAAATCTGGCTTCTGAAGAAGATGTGTGTATGCTGACAATTCTGCCAAATCTGCCTGGGAAAATGATAAAGAACTCTCACAAACTTGATCTGGAGAAGGCGGGTCCTCTGCATTGTCTCTGATCTGCTCTGCCTCTACCTCCTCCTCATCTGTAGGCTCAGGTGGATCCAGGTCTGTTATCTGATCATCACAATCTGCCCAATCAGATTCTGAATCCGAGGGATCTGTATCAACTGCGGTGGCATCAGTACCACCGTAGAGCAGGGTGGCCTCAGTACCACCATCACTGAAAATCGTGTCGTGATCAAGGTCCGACTCTGCTGACTCAATAGTATCCTGAACCAGGGCTGTGCTCTCCAGACTATCCTCTGCTATCATCTCTGCATCAGCTGTATCTGAATATGAGAGGATGGTCTGTGCTGCAGGATCTGCCCAAGCTGCCTCATCATCTGTGATCACAAAATCACAGTCCTGGTGTATGTCTGGCTCTGTATCTGTCAGCTGTTCTGAATCTATGCTGCCCTCTGAGCGGGATCTATCTCTGGCTCTGTGGTCCTTAACCGTCTCTATTTGTATACTCTCGCCCTGGACGCGAAAGAATACCTTCCCACTGTCATGGTCAGTCACTGCCTTAGCTGTGGCCAAGAACGGGCGACCGAGGATGATGGGGGAATCGGTCAACGAGTCAGGGGTCTCCATGTCCAGCACTACGAAGTCCACGGGGAATTGCAAACCCTGAATCGTGACGACAACGTTTCGCAACAACCCCTTTGGCCTCTTGACAGACCGATCAGCAAACTGAAGGTATGTCCTACTCTGTCTAAGAGTGCCCAACTCTAAGTGGTTGAGAAGGGCTGTCAGAAGAAGGTTGATCGACGATCCGCTATCTAATAGAGTACGGTCGAACCTCTGCTCACTAATCTGACATCTGACATATGGGGCTCCTAAATCTGGCCTCTTGGTAGGCAGATGGTTCTGGATCGCGTAACACGTGGCTTTTGTCAACACATGAATTTCTGTGGTTTTGTTCCTCTTCTTCCTCCTGACTGTGGTTCTGTCCCTCAAGGATCGCTGAAGAAGAGGGATGTGTTGCAAAGCTTCCTGGAGGGTCAGCTGAATGTGAAATCGGTCTATCATGCTCTGGCTGAACTCCTCCTGCTCTCTCTTTTTTGGATCTTTTTCTCTTTTCTTCCCCTTCCCCAACTCAAGGGCTCTAGGAAAGGGGATCACAGGGTCCTTCTCAGATGAAGGACTAGGAATAGGCCTAGACGGTTCGATGACCGGATCCTCACATACATCATTCACCACAGTGGGATCAGAAGAAACTAAACCTTTTCCTTTATTCAAAATAGAGTTCTGAGATACATCCATACGAGAAAAGACAACATCTCTATCAGAATGAATATTGGTGGCCTTAGTGCCACCTCTAGCTGGCTCTAGACGTCTTGCGGCCTCAGTACCGCGGGCTGGCTCGGCTCTGCTGGTGGCGTCAGTACGACCTCCTCGATATGGTGAAGCGGCGGCCTCAGTACCGCCGGCGGAATCAGCATCTCGGGTGGCATCAGTACCACCGTCATCATCATGTGCGGCTTCAGTACCGCTCTCCTCTTCCTCATCTGGCGCTCTAGATGGATCCTCGCGTTGTCGTTCAGATGAGGCGCCGCCTGCTGGTCTTCTACCGCTCCTAAGTGTGACAAAATCAACATCAAATAGATCCGACGATATATCATCAAATGAGTCACTAGGAGTGGTAGGCTCAGTGTGAACTACCTGCTCAGACTTCCTCTTCAAACTATTCGGATTAGGCTCGATCTGTGCAGGGATGGCGGTCTTCCCTCTCATCAGGTCCCGCATCTCCTGGCGGAACTCGTCCATCTCCCGTCTAAATGTAGCCTGCTGCTCTGTGAAGATGCGGGCTAGATCATCCAAGGCGGGGCTCTCATGGGAGCCCGACGGGTTGCCTCTCTGGTAATGAGGCTGCTGGACCTGGTGTTGCTGCGGCTGAGAGGGGTAAGAGGAAGGATGCTGCTGCTGGTGAGCCTGCTGCTCACGTTTCCAAGTCTGTCCCTGCTGGTGGTGGGGACGAGGTACGAAGGATGATGGCTGGTGTGGCTGGTATGCTGGGGGCTGCTGGTGATCTCTCTGCTGGGAGTACTGCCCTCCCTGACCGGCTGGCTGCTGTTGGGACTGGTTACCCCCATTCCCCCACCTGAATCCGGGATGGTCTCGTCGGATTCCAGGTTGAGGACGGTCATACCAAATCCCGTTGACATCCATCAACGGCTCAGCATCAAAGGGGTCTGGTGGGAGTACTCCCAGAGGCTGATCTGGCTGATATACCACCATCTGTAAGTCTGGAGATGGTGGTGACTGGTAAGAGGGCTGCTGCTGCTGGTACGGCTTCGCCTGTACAAGGTGAACTTGTCTAGGCTGCTGCAAGGAGCTGGAGCGCTGGGACGAGCTGCGGCTGCCGCCGGAATCGCCTCGCGACAGAAGACGGGGCTGAGAAGCCGTCTGTGCCTCCTGAAGACACAAGATATGGGTCTTCATGTCGCTCAGAGTTTGTGCCATTTGCTCCATCTGAGTTATGCCCTGGCACTGCTTCTTCTCTATTATTTCCATGCGGTCCAACTTCTCACTGATAATCCCCATGTCCGCAGCGGCCGACTCTGCCTGTGCGGCTGCAACTGTGGACGAACTGGATGGACCTGCATCAACCCGTGCTATCCGCTGGTATTGCACGGGTCCTGGCGGCTGCTGAGATCTCTGTGTGTATAACCGAGTCTGGGACATCACCATGTAATTTTCGGCCATCTCCTCGTAGATGGCCCAGACTTGGTTGTGGTCCTTGGCAAAGTAGGACCCGCCGCAAGAAGCATTCACCAGACCCTGAAGCTCTGGCGTCATCCCACTAAAGAAGCTCTGAACTAGGTTCGGCTTGGAAATGTCGTGGTGTGGGCATCTATCCAGAAGCTCTCTGAACCTCTCCCATGCCTCATGAAACTGCTCGTTAGGGAGCATGGAGAAGTTGTTGATCAGGGCCCTTGCTGCATTCGTCCGCCCGAGTGGATAGTACTTGTTCAAGTACTCGGTGCGGAGCTGCTCCCAGGTGTATACAAACTTCCCTAAATGCTTCAGCCAGGCGGCTGCTCTATCTGCCAGTGAAAAAGGGAAGGCCATCATCCGAATCGTATCCTGGTCCACATGACGGTCGTGGACAATGCTGCAGATCATCAAAAACTCCTGGAGATGGAGGTGGGGCTCCTCGGTGGCAAGTCCGTGAAAATGAGGAAGCATCTGCAGGGTATTCGGAGGGAACTTGAAATCCCCCACGATAGCAGGTACCACCACCCAATGGTGCATCAGTGTAGATCTGGGGTTGTGTAACTCCCGCATCGTTCTCGGTGGTCCTGCTCCGGCCGCTGCTGCGGCTGCTGCGGCTGCTGCCTCTGCATCAGCATCAGGAATGTCCTCAGGCTCGCTCTGATCTCTTTCTTCTCTGAGTCGCTCCAACTCCCTTCTCATCTCAATCATAAAAGCTCCCTGATCGCGTAGCTGCTGCTGTACTGTCTCTAATGATGCGATCAGGGTGGAGTTGATCGCTCCCTGGTCTAATACAAAATGTTCGGGTTGGCGATCATCTGAACTGCCGGCTCCGGCCATAGTGACGTCTGCAAAATCAGATGAGCCCAACTCAGGTTCTGTCAAATTAATTCGTCTTTCCTCGGGCTCATGTCTCTCAGTAGCAAAAGAAAGGGGATCGAGGGGGAATAGGGTGGAATCGAACTCGGGCCCGGAGAGCTGGTCTCGACTCTCACGGGCCAACCTAGATGGTGAAGTAGACGCGCCTGAAAGCGGTGCAGCCAGAGGCTGCCTAAGAGATCGTCTACCCATCATCTTGATCTGGCGAGTTGGGCGGATGGGATCTGGAGAAAATATGATCGCAAAGCAAACCCCTGGTTCACCAACGCAACACAATCTGAAGACCGTGAAAGCTCGGTCAATTTATCTTGTCAATTTTATTGGGTGAACACACAGAATATCAGAGCGATTACGTGACCTGCTGGGATACCCGATACTCTCTCAACCGACTGTCCCGCACAGAAGAGTCGGTAATCAGTCGAGATGAGCACCGGAGGGCTTTACCTAGTGTTCGGGTCACTCTCTCGCACAATCAAACCAAACAATGAGGGGGTTGCTCTCCCCAAGACAATTTTTTAGGTGAAGTGTCTTTTAGGGTCAATAGTGTTATCCAGTCCCAATTTTTTTTTGTTTTTCTTTTTAATTTTTTTCTTCAAAATAAATACAGGCGGCCTAACGAATTTTCCGATTCTCCTGATGATTAAGCCAAAAACAGAGGGAGAAAACGAAAAAGCCGATGCGCGAAGAAATCAATGATGCATGCAGAGAAAGAAATGCGTACCTTGTCTCCAGCACTCTACATGCAAGTGATCCGCGCAGAATTTAAAGACAGAATAAAACTACCTAAATGGTGTAGCGAGGAAAAACCGAGTCCTAGATGAGCAATTCCTAGCGCAGAACCGTCTAACTTAGTCACTCGCCCTTGATCCAAAGAGTCCGGTCTTGGCCCACCCCTCCTCTTCTCGACAGGCCGAGTTCAGGAGTAGCGCTTGCGGGGCAGGCTCGCGGCGCGTAGGTTCTCAGGAAAGCGACTAAGTTATTTTTATTATTTATTATTAGTAGGTCCAATTAACGATCTATAGGAACAGATAAGCAATTAAGTGTGGGGACCCTACTAATTACGGCACAAGCAAGAGAAATTCCTAAATCTAGGGGCTCGAGAAAAACCGCGTAAACACCGGAAAAGGCAGCTAGCTATCAAAACCGCAGAAAAAGCCGCGAAAATCCAAATGGGTCCCCCGAGCACACCGGTACTCGGCGAAACAGACCCGCTAAGTTACAAGTGTCCACAAGTGTCCAAGTTTCTAAATTATTACAGAAAAATTATTGTTCTCTTCTCAAAATAAAATTCTTCTTCCTCCTCTCCCTGCTCTTCCTCCTATGCGGGTCTTCAAAAAAAAAGAAACTCCAAGTTGTCCACGCAGTACCTCGCACAAAAATCAAAGAGAGAGAGTGTCAGAAAACAATGATAATATAGAGAGACAATACGGAAAAAAAATGACTACAAAGCCGTGCTCCCCGGCAACGGCGCCATTCTGATGACCGCCCGAACGACTAAGGTAAAGGTAAAGAAATAGTCGTCGCGACCTCAATCACTCGGGCTAAGTATATCAAGAAAAATATCGAACCGCGAAATAAATCAGAGATCAAAACACGAAGTGCGGTCCTAACTATGAGATTAACCTGGTATAGCACCCAGGGTCGAACACAAGGAGCACAGATTGGCCTTGCGGCCTACGATGTAGTCAGAAATCCGAGAGAGTATTTTTTAGTGTTTTTAAGGGTTTTTATATTTTTTTAGGATTTTTGGAATATAAAGAAAACAGGAAAAGCACACAAACAATTAACTTGAACAATTTATTTAATGCATTAAAAAGCAAGCAAAAATTCAGACAAAAATGTTTTTATGTGTTTTATATTTTTTTATGTTTTTGGTGAATTTTTGAGATTTTTCTGATGTTTATTTTATTTCCTAAAAATCAAACAGTGCGAAAAGCAAGGGGTACTGTCCAGCCAGGCCCAAAACCCAAAGATAAAATATCTAAGGATCTTTAAGGGACCTGAAGGTAATTTTCCTGTATACTAAAGAAAACAAGGAAAATTTGAGCACCAAAATTATTGTTTTTGGGTTTTTAAATTATTTATTATGATTTTTAGGAGTTTTGAGGTGTATTTAAGTTTTTAGGGTTTTTACTCAATGAAAAATAGCCAAAATTGGCTAGAAAATCAAGGAACACCAAATAAACAGTAACTAATTTTTATAGGATTTTTAAAAGGGTTTTGATATTTTTTTGGGGTTTTTGAATCTAAACAGTAGCAAAAATATGGGTTTTTGAATTTTTAAAAATAGCAAATGAAATCAAAAATGTCCTCAAAAATTCACAAAAATTCTACACCATGGCAGGAGCCATGTGTCAAATTTTCATCGAATTTGGAGGTGGTTTGATATTTTATTCAAAAACAAAGGAGGGGCACTGTGCACAGGGACCAAAGTGCAAATACCCGAAAGTTCTGGGAGGTCTGGTGCACAATACCCAAGAAATCACGCGCGAGGCGCGTGTCTGGGGCACTCAGGGACCCAAATGTAAGAAAAACAAGTCCTAGGACCTTTTGGTAACTCGTACCAAAAAGTCCAGGGGCTGTTATGCAAATTCCCCACTAAAAAGGCGCACATGCGGAAATAAAACGCTCACAGGGGCATAAATGCAAATATCAAAAACTTTTCATTCATTAAGGAACATCCAGAACTACAGGGCTAAAGTCGCAAATACACCAAAATATCACGTGTTGATGCACGTGTCTCACACAAACAGGGGCATAAATGCAAATACTGAAAAGTACGAGGTCCAATGTGCAAATAACCCAACGTAAATAAAGTACTCAAAATATTTACAGGACTGAAATGTAAAGCATAAACTACGAGGGGGCCTACGGTAATTTACCCCTTTATTACGATCCAAGGACGGAACGTGCGCCACGTGTAGATCCGACGGAGGAGAGGCGAAGGCGCCTCACTCCTGCAATCCTTGGCGTGATCGAATGGCTCAGACGAAGACACGTGGAGGATCTGACGGTGTCGGCTCAGCTGCGCCTCATCTCGAGATCCAATGGTCCGGATCACTCCTCCTTTGATCGTGCGGTGCCTGACGCTCCTGGAACGGATGGCTAGGATTGAAACTGGAGCTGGAGGGCGATCGAACGGTGACTGAAGGTCGAGGAAGAACAGGTGGCCGGCGAAGTTCGCCGGCCCAGTACGTGCGCTCCTGACCTCCCCTGCTGCGTCTGAAAATCGGAGAAGGTCCGCGAGGGAGTCCCGCAGCTGGTGGTGGTCTCCGGTGACCCAACCGAACCCTGGAGGGGCTCCGGCGAGGTCGACGGAGTCGAGCTCCTGGCCTGGACGTGAGGGGGCCTCAGATGGCCTCCTCTTGACCTGCAAAATGAACCGGAAGCTTCGCGGGTCGAGGGCAAAGTGCCTCGACCCGATGAAGCGGCGTGAGGGTGAACGATGGGTCGGGACGAGCGAGCTCCGGCGAGCGGAGGACGGTGGAGCTCGATTCCCAGATCCTGTGCGATCTGGGTTGAGTGAAGGGGTGAAGAACGTGCGTGAGGGAACGGCGAAGGTGACGGTGCGTTCCGATGACCGAGAAGGTACACGATATGGCCGGAATCAGCGGAATACGGCGGAGATACGAATTGGGCGAAACTGAAAATTAAGCTAAATGGAAAGGCTAAAATGCTACCTGGGCGGTCAGAGAGACTGGGGAAGAGCAGGGGGTGCTCCTGGTCATAGCCTCAAGGGTCGTCTCGGCCCGAGGCTCGGTGCTCACGCTGGTGGCGGAGCAACGGCGGCGTGAAGCTGCCGGATCAATGGCCGGCCACCTACTCCTCGCTGCAACAAGGGCCAACGCGAGCTGTCACCTCGAAGGTTACGATGGAGGTCACGGGAGTGAAGGTAGGGATCCAAAGATGAGGCGCGGAGGCGGCGGAGGTCGGGATATATATGGAGACAGGGCCGATTAGGGTTGGGTGGAGACGGCTATGGAAGGAGTGGATCCTTCGGCGAAGGGTCCGGCGAGGATGATGGATGATTGGCGAAGGATCCGGGCACGGGGTTTGCGGAGGCGACAGGCTGGAGACGCGTGGAGAAATCGACGAAGTCGGGTCGGGCGCGGGTCTCCCCAAAAGGAAAGAGTCCGCGGGGGAGTTGACCGGGGTCAACAATCCCCCGTGGACCAATCAGGAGCTGCCACGTTTTTATTTTTTGTTTATTTAATTTAAGGTAGAAAAAGGCCGAATTAAGAAAAACTCAAAACATGAAATATTTTTCTTTTATTTTTTTCTATTTTTTGGTGATTTTTAATTAATTTTTGGAAATAAAAATAGGGTAGTTATATATAGGTATATGTACACTATATAGATTTTAATTTTTGATTTTTTTATTTGTTATTTTTATGTATTTTTATGCCCATTTTATATTTTATTTATTTACATCATAAAATAAAGAACAAAATGGTATTTTTATTTTATTTTAATTATTTATACACAAGGGTGAAATAAATAGTTGTATACATTTATATACATGGTATCTATACAATGTATTTTTGTATTTTTAATTTTGTATTTTTTTATTTGATTTTTGTTTTGTTTTTTTTAAGAGTTTTTAAATATATACAAAATATGTACAAGCATATTTTTGGGTGAGGAAAATATAATTTTATTTATTTACAAAAGTATGTACACATGAGCTCCTATCTCCCTCTACTTTGGCTTTTATGCGGTCAGGCCCATGCTGAGCCCTCCCTTGGGTTAGGTTGCTCAATATTTATTCTAAATATTTCCCTCTTTTTCTTTTTACTCTTTATTCTTTTATTTTTGCACAAAAACATGCTAATTACAGGTTTTTACACAATGCATGCTTTTGGTAATTATTTGTATTTACACATATCTACATGTATTTGCAAAGGTTTTTGTAGCTAAAATAGAAGAATAAAGAGTGATGAATGGGTATTCATCAGGGCCCCTCCAAGAAATAAGACAAGTATCCTTTTGAATTTTGGAGAAATAGGAAACCAAGATTAAAGTATCTTAAAGTGTGGGCTATCTCGCTAAGGTTTTAGTCCCATAACACAAGAGAATGAAGCTAGATCCTAAAACTGTTGATGAAGTCTTCTTAGATTATTTAGAAAGTATCTATACAAATAAGTTCTTGGTAATTCAATCCAAGATACCTGTAACAGATATCAACACCATTGTTGAACTGTGTGATGCTACCTTTTTTGAGGATGTCTTCCCTATAAAGATTGGAATTCCTCCGAATTTGACCAATGATGTTGCCTCCATACCAGGATCTATTCCAGATCAAGTGGAAAGTATAACAAATGTGGGGGTTGAGACTCAACCTGAACTTAATGATCTTTTAGAAGAAATTGAGCCAAGGAGGAATAATCGACCATGGATAACCAAGGATCTGGGTAGTGACTTTGTTGTCTACTAGATCAAGGATGATCCACCAAGTTACAAGGAAATCATGTCTTCGTCTGAAGTAAAACAGTGGAAGAAAGTCGTAAAATCTGAGATGGCTTCCATTATGTCTAATGGAACTTAGGAACTGGTTGATTTACCTAAAGGGTGCTCTACCATTGGGTGCAAGTGGGTGTTTAAAAGAAAGCCTAGGCCTGACAGATTAATTGAAAAGTATAAAGCTAATTAGTTCTCAATGGTTTTAGGTAAAAAGGTATCGATTATTTTGATACATATTTCACTATGACTAGGACGATTACAATCCAGATGCTTATAGCATTGACATCTATATATGATCTCTCTATCCACCAAATGTATGTGAAGATTGCCTTCTTGTATGACGATCTTGAGGAGGAGATCTATATGGATCAACTTAATGGGCTTGTGGCTCATGGGAATGAGGGAAAGTTTCACAATCTTGTTAAATCTCTTTACGGATTGAAACAAGCACCAAAGTAGTGACATGAATAATTTGACAAAACTATTTTATCATGTCACTTTAAGGTTCATGAATTTGATAAGTCTGTCTATTCCTAGGTGAACGGTGATGAGTGTATTGTCTTATGACTGTATGTTGATGACATAATGTTGTTTGTATCACATGTGAGGACTAATAATGAGGCTAAAGCATTCTTAAGTTACAAGTTTGAGATGGACATCAATGTTGCTGGTGTGATCTTCAGATTCAAACTGATAAGGTCAGATGGCGGGATTGTAATATCTCAATCTCACTATATTGTGAAGGTACTTGAGAAATTTAGATATCAAGATTACAAAGATGTAATCAATCTTTTTGATTCATCCAAAATGCATTTTAAGAACAAGAGTGGAGTACATGTAACTCAGCCAAGGTATTCACAAGTGATTGGAAGATTAATGTATCTTACAAATTATATGAGACATGATATTTCATTCATGGCTGCAAAGCTGAGTAGATACACTAGCTATCCTAACTGTACTCATTAGGAGGCTCTGAATCAAGTATTGAAGTACTTAAAGGGAACTATTTTCCTTAGTTTGCATTATGATAGATATCCATATGTACTAGAAGGATATAATGATGCAAGATGGATAGGGAAAATAGAGGAGTCTGGAAGTTTGTGCAATCTCCTGGAGGTCTATGAAGAAGAATATTCTAGTTCGATTCACTACAAGAAAAATCAGAATTTGCGACCACAATTTTGCTACTACATGTGGTCCCTTTATCGTCACAATGATATTAACTACTATATTTAGACTACATTGTATGGCTAAGACTACTTTGCGACTATTTATAGTCGAAGTCTGTAGTAGCAGATTTTGCGACTAAGGTTGTGACTACCATATAGTGGCAAATGTACTGGTAAATTTTGGCCCGAATTTGTTGGCGCGTAGGCTTCCCTCCTTTCAAAAACCCTAATTTGATCTTCCTCTCCGCCCTACTTTTCCCAAAGAAACTCTCCTTTGTCTACTCCCCGGCCCTCCCCTCCTCCTCTCTGGCTCCCCCGTTCCACGACCAACTCCTCTTTGCTCCGCCTTCTCTTCTACTCTCCTCCCCCTATTGGTGGAGCTGCATGAAGGCTAAGGGGTCCCCGATAATGTTTCAGGACAACCATGAAGGCAGAGGGGCCAACTTCAACCTCCCCGACCCCTACGACCAGCTCGACCTTGCTAGGAAGATCACCTCCATGGCCATCTCCTCCCATGTCTCCAAGCTGGAGATTGAGGCCGACCTCCTGAACTAGAGGGTCTCCAAGGTGGACCGCCTCACCAAGGACCTCGAGGTCTGGGTTGCTGAGATCAAGAGGATGATGCGTGAGATCAACTCGAGGCTCATGATGGCGATTGATGAGAATGTAAGCGAGTTCTATATTATTTTTAAGGGAATGTGGGAATTGGGTTTTGTTTCTTGGGCTTTGGGTTGTGAAAAATATTTGATCTTGGAAGCATGGCTACATTCCTCCCCTTTGCAGAAGCACCACCCATCTCAAGCTTACGCACATCAGCAACCTCCCATATCTTGTATGGCTTCACCTCCCACATCACAAATCTTATTTGGTGGTTAGGTTTTAAAGGCATGTGTACCAACATCAACACACACGAATGATGGATCAACAGTTTGGAAATCACAAACTCATCAAATCACCAAAATGGATCTGCGCATTATACCTTACCAATAAGGTTACTTCAGCAACTACTCATCTTTCAAGCTCCATCATTTGTAATTTTACAGAAGACCAGACCAGTAAAAACCCATATTCTTTGCGCGTACTCCACGCATCACATCCAAGCATATAAGATGGCACAACATTAATCATTACACTAATAAATATGCACTAGGAAAATAATCATACTATGCAAAACTGTTATAATTAAGCAAACTAATGCAACAAAATGTACAATAAGGATAAATTCCCAGCACAACCATTCAGAAAATAGCATATTTGCTCACTGCAATACATGAGCGCAACCACGCTAAAACTAATAGGCAATTCCCACACCTTCAAATGCCTCACCACACTTAATCAACTCATACTCAAAAAAATATGACCAGGGATTTGACTAAGGTGAGCGGGTAATCACTTTGCTGTCAGTTGCTTTCTGGTGAACTCATGTTGTTAAATTCATTTTTGGCAATTGTAATTAGGTAGCAGCGATTGATCGTTTCTTAGAATTTGCATTGTTATATGTTGTTTGCTTGCTTGCTTTTGTGATACTTCTCTCTCTCTCTCTATATATATATATGAGAGAATGATGCTTATTTAAGAGTGATTGATTAACACACGAGTATACTATCTTTACCTTTCTATCGGTCAAAGCTGAATCTAACATTTTTTTTAAGTGATGTATGATGTTGGGTACTTTGTTTTTTGATAACTTTGAATTGTAATTATTGTTATCCATTGTGGTAGAAAGTTGGTGGAGGCATTTTCTTTTCTATTTTCCTAGATTTAGAGTTCTCTATCATCTTATATTTTTGCTCATGGGGATAAGCTTGATATCTTGCTTACTTGTTGATGCTTGATATATGATGGGAGTGTTGCTTATTTCGAGTTCCTCACATCAATGTATTGGAGTGGTTTATCTTTTTCCTTGGTTTGTTTGAGCTATAACTTGCACTATGGATGGCTAGTATTTGCCTTGAGGATAGTGGGAAAAAATTGGATATATTTTTTTCCTCCAGAAAGATTACGGACTTCATTCTTTTGTTATCTTCTTTTATGAAGAGTTTAAGATTTGATTTAATGAAAAATGTAATGTTTCTTGAACTGTAAACTGTATCCTAAAGACAATCAGTTTACCTACTTATATATTATCAAGGCACAGAAACGTACCTTTGAGCACCTGCAAAGTTTGTTGCTTGACCAAAAATTTCCGGGTTCTAGTTGTAGCAATAAGGTCCTATAAAGTGTCAGGTAAGGCTACATCAAATAGACATGTGGGTCACAATTTCATATAAGTTTTAACAACTTGATATTCATTAATGTTGTTTAATCTACTGCTATGGTCACAACTTTAAGTTAATGGTACTCGTATTGATTCTATTGAATATGCAGATGTTAGAAAAGAATAAAGTACAAGAACCGGTCAAATCTATTCATTTCTCTCTCTCTCAGTTCACATCCTATGTGATATGAAAATTTGGGTGTTATATCATAAAATATTGAAATCTACTGCTTACATCTACCATAAATGAGATAAAACTCTGGGATTAAAATATCTTTTTTTATTTTCTAAAAAATGCTATCTTTCTGAGGACTATTACAAAATACCTAAATATAAATCAATCCATTTCCTTTTACTTTATCTTTTTTGATATGATAATTCATCATTGTTTTGTTACTCTTTTGCTCTTGGACATTGATGAGGGCACAATTCATAATAGTGTTTACAAAATGATGGTTTTCAGTTCATATCAGAGCAGACCATGAAGCTTTGCAGAGGAATCTAGAAATGTTAGAAGCTGTAAGTAATTGGCAATGTTTATCTAATGAAAAATCTATTATGCTTTTAAGAAAATTAATTGGGCTTAGTAGCTTATTTTTCATGCGAGCTGTCAATGTTTCTATTGGATACACCTAGGATGTGACATCATATGGATGTTACTCTATCTTAACATCACAATGATTTGTTAAACTTTTTACAAAACTTGTTGAAAATCCTTCTTTTAAATTTGACTACATTGTAAAGTCCTATAAAATTGAATTTCTACTCTCTAGGCCCATTTTAAGTTGTGCTATTTTAAGGTCCTCCTGAAGATAAATGTTGCGAAGAGCTCTTTTTTGTTAATCTGATATTTGAGGTATCTCTTTTAGCTCTATTGCAAAATGAGCATAATTATATATTGTTCTAGATTTTTAATCGGAGGCATGTATTCATAAATGGATAACTATTTTCCTTATTCATTCATTAAAGCAATATATAGTTCAACATCAAATATAGATGATGCTCTATCAAACTTGCACCGGATTGAATACTCACGTTGTCTTGTCCATATCTTGAATCATGGGAAATCTAGTTCTCATTGAGTATAATTACATTTGTCAGCATATACATTGATGAATTTCATATGAACTTCAGCTATGATGTCTAAAGTTTAGGAAACTTATTGATTATCCAGAGGTTCAACAAAAAGTAATGGCGAGCACAATATTGACCTCAACTTAAGGAATTCTGGATCGAAAGAAGCAATGGGGAATATGAGAATTCAACGAGTGTTACTGATCAGCAAGAAGCAGATTGGAACATAAGTTCATGATTAAAGGTGCGGCTATCAATTCTTTTTCTCATCTCTTTTTCACTAATTTTTATTGATTTACAAAATTCCTTGTGTTTTGATAGTCCGTCGAGAAGAGAACTTCCAGCGATCTGCTCCACTTCCAGCATCTTAGGAGGGGTTGGGAAATACCAATGATCTATCTCATACCTCCCCAGTTTATTCCTCCAAGCCTACATCACGTGAGTACCTTTCTATTTCATCTCAATGGTAAAATCTAAACCAAGTTTTAGAAATCAAGGAAATGATATGGTTGTGTGCATGTGCATCACATCTTGTGTTTTGGTAGAATAAAATCTGAAATGATAACATGAGTTGATTAAAAATGAAGTTCAATATTTTTTATTTGTAGTATCTCTTTCTTAATTTTTCATGTAATGACATATCCATGTTTACAGGAGATGCCTATGGCGCATGAACCATGCTCTAGAGGGAGCGGATTACATCGTGATGATGATCGTAGCCCAAATTGTCATACTCCAGATGTCGATGGTATGGTTCATGTAGAAATATTTTTATAAGTAATGTCCAAAACTGAGTCTGTACATAAGATAGATGATATTCATTGTGATTTAGGTTCTTTCAAGGAGGTCATTAATGCCATTAGACATTTGAGGTATATAATTACCATTCTCATTATCATGTAATGTTAGACATATCTTAATAAATAAGTTTTCTTATTGGCATTTAAATATTTCTTTTGTGCTTCGTAGAAAAAAGCAATCATAACATGATCATGAGGATATGGAAGAGTAGAGTGATGGAGAGGAAGATGCCAACAACAATGAGTAAGATGGCGATGACAATGCGGAGATCGAGGATTATGTCATGATATACAAGGTATCACAAAGGAAGATAGTTGTTATTAAGGAACATAGGGAGAATAGAAGAGAAAGGAAAATCCGAAGGAAAAGGGCAATATCAAGAAAGATAGTGTCTTTAGCTAATGGAGGAAAATTAAACCTTAGAATTATTGGTTATGTTGTACTCTTAAACTTTGTAGTTTCAAAACTTTAGATTATAGCAGTTAACTATGTATTGTCTAAAACTTATAACTTCTTTCATAACATTTTAAATCTTGTCTTTTTTGTTTTGCAATATGTTTACCAATGTAACTTCACCTGAAATACTGCAAATTATAATTTTGGATATATATCTTTGTGTAAATTGTGCTTCTTGTGTGGAATGATTTCTTCCATAGTATAAGCAGTTGAATGGATAGTATTATATTTTTCAATGTTTATAGGCTTTGAATCCTAAAGAGGAGCAGATTCGTGGTTACAAATTTCGATAATATTTTCTTTACATGTTTATCGAAAACACATTCAAATCATACTTAAGACGTTAAGAAATTTGGTATATAGAGGTATGTTGTCTGTGGATTTTGTTAGATCCAAAAACAACATGACAGATCCGTTGACTAAGGGACTTGATAGATCTTTAGTCCTTGAGTTTAGGCTTGGGATGGGATTGATACCCATTGGGAGTTTGTAAAGTCTGAAATCAACCTCTTTAGATCCTACCGTGAATATGGATATTAGATCCGACCCGACGAGACGAATACGTTGGAACTTGTTTTATCTTAATGGGAGGTCGTTCCGAAGAGTTATGAATTTTGGAAGCAAATGAGGTTGAAGTCAATTATACCGTCATTATCTCTTAATCACCATCATTAGACTCACAAATATTGATTAAAAATACACATTATCATTGAGAATAATGATCATAATTAGGAATGTCGATTATTTTTCTATACATGTTAATTACAATTATGAATAATTAATCAAGATCAATGATAATTAATCATGATTACTACTAATGAAGATTCATTAATGAAACCATGGTTTCGTGATAGCCTTGGGCAAAATCATAAGCTAGATAGTCCATGTTTTTGACGATGATGGGGTGGCTAACTGCAATCATGCTGCACAACATGCGAACACCGATTCGTTGGCCATGCTAGGGATGACATGTAGGAATCCCATAGGCCTTTAAATATCCCTACTGCTTCATTCTCTACGAATACCATTCCACCACTGATGAAGAGGGTTTTTTTCGCTGGTCAAGTATGTCTCACACAAGGTGGAGACAAAGTTGCTATGGCGACTCATAAGAAACCCTAATCGATCAACATTTAATCCACAATATAAATCAAGCAATGAATAGAAAAAATGTGGAGTTAATATTTATTATAACTCTACAACAAATGTGTATAGGTGTAAGCATGTGTAGAGGTCGAACACATGCAACAAACGGTAGATTGGGCAATTAAGGTCAAAGATTTTATTCTTTTCTCTTGTTTATTTATTATTTTTGTAGGTTTTAAATTTTATTTTTTTATTCTTTCTTTATATACATATATATTATTTTACTTTCTGATTTTTTCTTTTTCTTTTTAATATATAATAGACTACATAAGGCTTTATATATACGATATAGAGTAATATAATTATAAATACTAGTAAGAATAAATAAAATACAACAAATAAATTATTTTTTAGTTATATATATATTTATGTTTTTGTGATTTTTCTGAAATTTTTGATAATTTTCATGTATTTTTTTAAAAAATTATCCCAAATCAGGTATTTAATAAATAACTCGAATGGACTAAGAGATTAAAAATAACAGATATAATATAAATAAAATTTAGAAATAGAAATGAATATTTTTTTTTATTTTTGGTGATTTTTCACATTTTTATAAAGTATTTTTGAAGATTTTTAATTTTTAGTCATTTTCTTTTTCTATTTTAGGGATTTTTGGTCTGGAGTTAATAAACGACAACATATTTTTTTGGAATGTTTCAAAACATTGTTCTATTTTGGGTATTTTCTAATTCAAATAAGGACAAAAACACACTCATTTTAATTTTAGTAAATGGTTAAAATGCTAAAATTGCAAAAATAAATATGGTGCGTGAAAACTAGCAAGTATCTAACCTTATTTTTGCGTAATTTTTGGAGCATGTGTGCTATTTTTAGTAAATGAAATCCAAGCATAAAAAATACACATAATAGGAAGGGCATTTTTGTAATTAAAATAAATGATAGGGTTTCATATGCAAATATTCTAAAAATATACTAATAATATACATTTAATGGATTAAAATTAATACAAGAAACATTAAGGTAATACATGCAATTTTCCCAGCCTACGTGGGACTATATGTGAGTTGAGCTGGATTAGACCAAAGTGTAATAACTATATGGGTCTCTATGCAAAATATGCACATTTATTTCAACTATATATTTTATTTAAAGAAAAAACAAATAAATATAAGAAAATAGCGGGGCCAGATTGGCATTTCGCCCCAACAAGCGTGGAGATGGACGGTGCGATGCGCCTCACTTATGCATGTGGAAGCAATCTAGTGGTGCATGACGGTTCGATGCGGGACACCAGTAATAAGATCGCAGGAGGTGAGTCGATGGCTATGGCTCTGGATGATCCGATGTCCTCTGCTCCACGTGAAGAACAACTCCAGATCGAACGGCTTGAGGTGCATTAGGAGGAACATGGAAGGATGATCAGATCTAGCAGCCTCCTTCAGCCACCAATCCCGCTCCAGAAATGCCCGAGGGCTCATTGATGATGTTTCATGGCAATTGGTGGTCCCAAAAAGGTATGGGGCTCGCTAATCGAGCCCTGGAGGTCTGTTGTTTCTGCAAAAGATGTTGGGAAGTGAAATGGGGTGGCTATCGGTGGTCAGGAACATTGGTATCACGACGGAAACATGGCTGGAGATCGAGAGCTTCGACGGGGTAACAAAGCTTAATCTATGCTAATTTACTAACTGAAACTTGGAATCAAATGCATAAAAGACGATGAGAATGAAATCTACCTAGAAAATAAAATTCGCATATCTTATACCTGTCGGTGAAGGCAAGGAGTACGACAACCGGAGATGGTCACCGTGGGTGCATCTCCTCCTCCGCTAACTGCTTCAGACCTCAGCGGACCTCCCCCTGTCACTAGGATGCACACTTGGCTGAGGATGAAGGGCTGAGGGATTCAGAAAATGACCAAAATGAGGAAGGAGGGGAGGTGGAGTTATATAAGAACAATCAGGGTACCCTTATTGACCGGCGTATGGACAAGAATCTAAATTATATACAAATGATCTAAGGTTAGGGCAAGGATGACTGATGATAGATGTTGATACTGACGTGAAGAATCAAGGAATTTGATCGGTGGATCGAGCGTGAATTAAGGAGGAAATCAGGGGTATGACACTCCTAATAGAGTTCAGAGACTTGGAGGTTGAGCTGACCGAGATCAACAAAGGAAGTGATATGACGGGTCCACGTAGGCCACTAAAGGACAAAAGGCAAGATTTATTCAAAATTAATTAATTAAAAATAATAAATGGGTTTATTAATTTTTTATTATAGAATAAAATGTTTATTATTTTATGTGGTATTTTAATATGATTATTATTTATTTTTGGTTCTCTTTATTACAAGTTAATTTTTAAGGGTTTATTTATAAGTATATTCATCTATGTTTTGTAAATTTATTTTTATTTTATTATTTTATTCATTTATCCTTATATTTATAACTTACTTTTAGGTACCCAATTAATTTTTTTATATTTTTATCATGTAATATGTACACTTAAATAAATAGGGGTATAGATTATATAGATATAAGGATAGGTCTTTCATCTATATATTTTTGTACATTATTTTATTTTTGTGTTTTCTTTATGATTTTATTCTAGTTTTAATACGTATATATACTACCAATAATATTTATAAAATTATAAAAGGTAAAATTATAAAAATAATAAAAAATAAATAAAATGAATATTTTATTCGAGTATATAGTATAATAGGGCTTCAAAATCTAACTATCACATATTAACTCCAAAAAATACGAAACCACTTTCATTATATAGCTTATTAAAAGTTATATACAATTAAAGGTTATTTTAATGCATTTTAAGTTTTTATTTAGGAGATATGGGTTTGTGAAGTTTGGATTTTGGCTTTTTATTTTGTGTATAAATGTACACTGCATATTATTTTTGCATGAAATCAATTTTATATTTTTTTTACATTATTATCTACAACTTTTAGTATGAAGTTTCTTTATTTGATGAATAAATAATAAAGAATAAAATGGGTCTCAAAAGATTCTTTATGAAAAAATAAAAGAATTGGATTTTTATTGTATTATTGGCCCTTATCTCCCCCTACTTTATTCCTTCTCGACCAATTCAATTCTTGACTTGGTCTCAAGGTTTAAGGTCATAAATTACCTTTGACATTTTATTCTTTTTCTTTTATTTTCTTTATTCTATAATTTTGATATTAAAAATAGTATTTTTATATAATTATAATAAACAATAAATGATAATATGTACAAAATAATATTATTTACATGTATTAGCTAGGGTTTTTAAGGCCAAACTGATAGAATAAAGGTGATAAAATGGAGATTCATCATCCCCATATACTTGCCTTTATCAGTCCCTAGCAGACACTTATACAATGAATGCCGAAAAAATGAAAATAAAGAAAAGAAAAAGAACGAAAGTGGATTGAATTTAATTTTCAAACTTATCTTCACAAAATCAAAATTTGGAGCTCGGGTCAGACCATGGTGTGAAAATGTGCAGTCTCCGAGAGTCACAGAACTTGGTTCAACCCACCTCAATAGCCATGTCAGAACTAGTCTACATCATACCTAAACCCTATGATTATGAAGCTGACTTGTACAATGTAAGTGATAGTGGCTCTCCCCAACTGAAATGACAAAAGAACTGACTTCTACAGCATGACAACTGAATGACTCCTCAATCCAGCAACTCTTTCCTCGAGGAGCGGGGTATTCCCTTCTAAGTTCAAGTGCATCTGACTCAAGTGGAGGGGGTGAAGAGAAGAATGGACGGTAGCCTATGTAGTTACCTATCCGGGGATGCATGATCAGTGTAGTCAAGTCATCCAGCTGCAGGCTCACATGATATAATTTTGAAGCTCAAGCTTGCTTATTGACTATACAAATATGTACACTCCGACATGCATTTTATTTTCAACTAGGCATGTCCACTTTTTTTGGAGTTTTTTTTGGAATACTATATACAACAACATTTACCTAAGGAGCTTTTCCTCTTGATCCAGATGACTATCCCTCTTTTGAAGCATTATTGCAACCCACACTCTCCTATTTTTAGAACTCATGGCTTTTGGACGGGTTGGGGTATACTTCCCTCCCTAGACGAGGACAAATGTTTCCATTCATGTGCATCTCATACTGACAAACCCTATCCCCTCACCACTCCAACTGAGTTGAGCCAAGTGAAAGGTACAAATGTCCAAGTTAGGTAACAATTGACAAGAGCCATGCATGTGTCTAGAAAAGTTCTAGTTAGGCAGTTGAGGTGACTTGAACCCAACTCCGAGTCCCAAAGAATGAAGTCCAAGACCTGAAGTACCTCAAATCCAGTTCCTATAAGGTTCTAGTGTTGTTAGGTGCATTAAGGTCCAACCAAGCTCCAATCTTCGACTTTACTCATACTAGTTCAATCATCAAACTCAATACTAAAAATGCCAATGTATATATAATGCAGAAAATATTTTTGTGATGCAATTTTTGAACTTTTGACTTTTTATGGATTTTTGTTTTGCAGATTTTATGCATTTTTTTCAAAAAGGTTTTGCAAATGTTTTTTTGTATTTTTGTTTTACAGATGTTTTTAGTATTTTTGTTTTGCAAATGTTTTTATGATTTTTGACAATGAAAATTTTGGCCAAGAAAATAGGTACAGATATTTACATAGGGATGCATCTTATTATTTACAAGAATCAGGGTTTAAAGGATTTATACACATTATATGTTATTATATATATAAAGTTGGTGAAAAATGTTGATTTATTTGTATGATGCATATATTCCTCAAACATATTTGAAATTTATTTTACAAATAATTCTGAAAACTATAGTCCAAAATAATTTTTAACAAATATTTTTTACAAACATTTACAAACATTTGAAAAACATTTTGCAAAGGTTTTTTAAATAGTATGTATAAATTTTTCAAAATATTTTGCAATCATTTTTCAACACTATTTGTAAATAGTTTTTCAAAATATTTTATTTTACACAAAGAAAAGAAGTTTTTATAAACTAAACATTTTTACAAATATTGAAAATATTGTACAAAATATTCTTCAAATAGTTTTCAAAAGATTTTTCAAATTGATTTTCAAACTATTTTCCAAATATTTTGCAAAACAATTTACCTGATTTATTAATCAAAATATACAAAAATAATTGGAGGAGTAATACGCATCACTTTATTAATTGATTTAATAAATTGTATATGTATACATTATTTTAGCCATATTTATTATTAGTAATATGAAAGTACAAGTTATGGATAAAGTATATGTAGAGTATATACGACCTCCTATATTTAGATTGACCTATGTCCTCATAGATTGAAAATAAAAAGAGAAGACATAACTCATACCGAGTATAGAAAAGTCTATACTACAATGACCAAATAAGGAATTAAAGAATAAAAAAAAATAAGAGAATGGGAATTCGACCGTCCCCCCTATACTTAGGATGAAATAATCCTAAGTATAGAAGTCTATATCTACTTGTAGGGAGGGTCAAGGGTGGGAGTAAACATATCACAGCTCGGTCTGTCTCCTCCATACTTAGGTGAGATATCCCTAAGTATAGAAGAGAAAATCAACCAGAGAGGAGATAGTGGAGGGGATCAAAATAAAATAAATCAAATAAAAAGGGAATAGGGTGGATGAATATACGCATCACTCCCCCTTTACTTAGGGCGAGATATCCCTAAGTATAGGCAACAACAGAATTGACGAAACATAACGAAGAAAGAGTAATGTGAGAGGTGCACCCCCTATACTTAAGATAAAGTACGTCTTAAGTATAGACATGCAGATATGGCAAATTATCTAATACACATGACATGCGGGAGAAAGAAGAAAGGAAAAAAAAACATATATATAAAAGAAGTATAGAATGATGAAGTGCAAGATTGTGTCTAACAGTCGAATACCGTACTCTCAACATCGTCTCCCTGTGAGAACGGTGACACAATTAGAAAGAGAAAGACACCCTAATATACAATCAAGTGGGTATCCGCTACCAGTGACAACATATCGAAAACTAAGCCAGGAACCGATAGCAAAAAGTTGATGAATCAATCGTCCTCGAGCATCTAAAGAATGGAGGAGTCAGGATAATTCCTGACAGTGTAAGTGAAGATTTCAAGGCTCAATTTTTCGAAGGCCCACAATTTAAGTAATTCCAAATTTCTGGGCTCAACCATACTCTAGTCAGAAGGAATCCAACTTCTCTAATCATCAGACTCTCTTTTTGTACATATAATATATAAGGATATGAAATTTAGTGTACTGCATTTCATGAGAGTCGAGTCGAGGCATCACTCGAAGTTCCAGTCCAAGAGACTCTCCTCTAGACCTAATCCTCAAGACTAGGGAATAAGTATTTTTTTTGTCCAATCAATTGTCTTTTTAGTTTGTCAGACTTGAAATGTAGATGGATGGTCAGATGATGGAGGGTATAGGATTGTGTCCATTTTTCTCTCCCTCACATTGGAACAAGAGGCCTCTCGAGTGCCTTTTTACTCAACACATGTATATTTTTAGCTTATTGATCAATGTGTCCGTCAAGAGAGTTAGGAGTCATCTACACTTGTTTTTTTTCTGGGAGTACATTGCGGTGTGTCTTTTTTGAGTATCTAAGATATCTTCGACACCCAGACTTGTATCACTATACGATGCATAGCCCTTTTTGGTGTCAGCCTGACTCCTTGATCCTAATTAGCGCTTGGTCCGAGTGAACATTTTGAAAATGTTTGGGAGTGCTCGCCATTAGTGGAAGCTCATTTGTAATTTGGCTTTTGAGGATAGAGCTTTTCTTTGAACATTTCTTTTTTTTCTTTTCATTTGTTGGCTAGCTCCACTACTTTTACAAAAAGTTAGCGCACACTGATCACCAATTAAATTAAGTTTCATCACACCCTACCACATGGGTAAATATCAAAAGATAGCACGTGAACTTGTTCACATACTGGCTAAAGTTTTGCTGACATTCAGGTTTCTTGAATCCTTCATTAACTTTATCACATCCTTGAATATCATTAGATTGGGTCCAGACTTAAATCACTAATCCTAGTTCCTCAAGTGATAACTCAACTCATCTTACGCATTTGTGAAAGTGAAGTGCTGATTATATTCTTTAGAGGGTAGAGATGAAGAGTGTAATATAGCGCTCAAATCTTTCAAACTAGGGAAGTGTGGATTATTAGAAAAACCTAATGAGTAAAGCATGCTAACTTAGACTCTCAAGATCACAGAAATCAAGTGTCCTCAAAATCCTCAAGCCTTGTGTAAATGTGAATGTGTCAGGAATACACCAACTCCTAGGTTAGTGATTTTTTTTGTGATTTTTGTTTTTGCAAATTTTTATGGATTTTATTTTTTTAATTCTTTTGAGAGACTATGAACTGGCCCAAACTCATATGAATAATTGCATCTACTCTCAGCCAGTATGGGTGTAAGTACGGGCTTTTAGACAGACTCATGTTCCTCAAGGATGGAGCCATATACAGTGTCCTCTAAACCACCCACTCTGCTAAGGGAGACCGAAGTTCCCTCACTGAAAATAGCTACTCAGCCTAGTAGTCAAAGTCTCATTCAAAGAAAGGTTTTTAATTTTTCGATTTTAATGGTATTTTTGAAAAAGCTTTTATTTACAACAAGTTGATCCCTTAATTTTGAAGAAAACATTTTGATAGGAATTTTTATAAAAATCAGTTCACATATTTACTTAAACCAAATCGAAAAAGTTTTTTTTCAAAAAGTTTAAAAATATGAGCTATGGCTAAAGTAAATATACAGTAATATACGGTATACCCCCCTATACTTAACTTTTGTTATGTCCTCATAGCACAAATGATATGAAGTCGTGGATCGGTTAAATTTAGGGTGATATAGCGGAGCTAAGGAGGAGCGTCCCCTCTATACTTAGGACAAAAATTGACCTATGTATAAGAAGATAGAATGAGGGATGGATGAATAGTCAGGTCCCCCCTATACTTAGGCTAAAAATAGCCTAAGTAAAGGATCTGAATTTGTGGGGGGTAGGGGGGGTTGTGTTGGGAGGAGCATTTACACTAAGATACAAAGGGAAATGAATTTTTATAGAATATGAGAGGTGTGGGGGGGGGGTTGTGTACAGATTAGGATGTGAGAGGGGGGAAGAGTGATTGTGTGAAATATACAGAGAGAGAGAGAGAGAGGAGAGATGGAGGGAAAATGGATGGATATGTGCAACTGTGTGGGGGTGAGGGGGAGGGGGTAGATGATCTAGTGATCTACTTTTTTTACAACATGCGAGCTCTCTAATAAGCTCTGCCAAAAATGCACATGCAACACTCGCCTTTTTACAATATGCAAATGCAAGCAGAACTGATAAAAAATCCTAAAATTCTTTGCAACTCTTTTGCGGCCTTCTCAGCAGGAGCTCCTAACTCCACGCCTCCATGGAGATTAAGCATCCTCGATCTTCATGGGCCCTGCCACAAAAGAGAAATGTTAGAAAAATAGCAAGGAAATTATTCAACAGAAATGATGCAAAAATAATGCATGAAAAGAAGACCTATGAATTTTTAAAATATTCAGCACAAAAATATGTCAAAATTCAACAAATAATAAAGGTGAGTCGTGTCCCCGGCAACGATGCCATTTGATGAACGTGAAATCCGTCTCTTTAATATATTGATAATTATAGTATAGGAGGCGAAAAATGGTTGATCAAAAATCACAATCTTTGAATATTGTTGAGTATTTATACTTGGCTAGTCTATCGAGGTCGAACACAGAGACACGAGCTACTTTAATATATTTATCAAAATTTGATCAATTAGATGCATGTGTGAATAGTTTTTCATTTAAAGGTCTCTACGCAGATGCATAATATTAAAATACAGAACAATGCAATTAAATGATGCATGCGATTAATTTATTTTATTTTTCATGCAATTGTATGAGATTCAATGCATAATGTATGAATGAATGAAAGGGATAATCATGTAGATAATAGATTACAAAAATGCCCTAGAGACAAATGAGCATAATATATGATTCAACTTCAGAGTCAATTTGAGCATAAATTTTACACGCAAACACCTATTTAATGGTAAGAAGTTGAGCAAGAGACACTTTATAGTATTAGAAATGAATCACAAAAATGGTGTCCGAGAAAATTACATATTCCATTAGATAGACGAGGAAATAAGGAACAAAACAACATTGAAATCAAGTAAATTGGACCTACGGTGCTCAAGTTATGAAGGAAATAGTACAGGGCATAAATGCAATAAAAATGCGAGAAATAAAAGGATAAATAATCACTAATAGGTCTCCGAAGGGACCTATTTGCAATGTTACAAAACTGTATGGGCCTCCTTATAATTTTGCAATTATGCGCAAGGGTCATTATGTAAACCAGGAAACCTATGAGGACATCCTTGTAAAATATTCAAGCACGCACGTGAGGCACACGCCTGGGGACAAAATGCAAATGCCAAAACATTTAGTATCTTTCTGGTAAGTTACCCAGCCTTCACGTGAAGAGCACGTGAAGGGGGACAGGCTCGGGAGTTGTTGCCGCTTCATGCCACGCGGCAAGCGCTATAGCTTCATATTTTGGCTTGGCAAGAGGGTCGGTGGTCCCTAGGCATCAGGATCGGTAGTGGCTAGGTGGAGGTACCTGGGACGTTGGATGAACACCTACGGGCACCATCCAGTGATGCCTACTCTTCGTCTTCGCTGGAGGAGGGGCGGCGTACTTGGAGCTCCGGTGAGCATGCCAGAGCTCCGCTGGCCTCCTCCAGCTCGTGGATGGTGCACGAAGCACCAAGGCCTCCTAGCGAGGATAATGGACCGGAGAGGAAGTGGGAAGGGTAACTGGAGGTGGATTTCGACGAAGCTCCACCGATGCTGATCCTTGAGATCGGTGCAATCACACAGATTCTGGCTATTGAAGCTTCCTGCATATGTTAAAGGATAGCTGAAACGTGGGGGAGTGAAGTGATGTGAAGTGTGGTGAGTGATGTCCGTGGAGGCGACGAGAGTGATGGCCAGGAGTTTTCTTCTCTGGTGAGGTGGAGAAACAAGTGGATCAGAGTGGGGGTGGTTCTGGAGAAGGGAAGGGGGGTCAGCGTGGATAAAGGATGTATAATGGAGGTGCGAGGATGGTTAGGTGAGGATGAGGGTGATGCTAGGCGATGGGATAAATAGAAGAAACACAAGGTAAATTAGGGGGAAGTACCTGACCAGAGTGAGGAGGAAAAATTGGGCGGAGGAGGCGATCTGGGATGAACTCCAAGGAGCTCAGGGTCATCGCACGACAAGGGTGATCGTGCCTCGGTGCTCGTGCAACCGTCCGAGGGCTGAGCATACATGGAAGTCAGCCATAAATCACACCGGGGCTGGGGTCGTCATCGCCTCGATGTCTAGACACTCCTCTGTCACTGGAGGGCATATGAGGATATGCCAAAGTCCCTGAAATTGGTGGATGAGGTTTACAGAAGGCATTGCAGAGGTTTTATAGAAGGGGGCGGAGGTCTGTTACGTTGGTGACAAAGAGTTTTGCAACAGCGATAGGAATAATGACCGGAGTAATGAAGTCTACACGAGGAAGATGGATCTAGGGGTGTCATGCTGATGGCGTTATGAGAGGGAGAGGTGACAAGAGACAATGGCTATAATTGGAAAGGTGTGGCTTGGTGGTAATGGAAACAGCTGAGGGGGGGGGGGTTACAGAGACATGGGATGAACTCATAGCCATTGGATCTTTTGATCCAATGGCTAGAATGGAAGCGTAAGTGAGGGATTGGGGTCAAATCAAAGGATCTGATCCTATGGCTAAGGTATAAGCGCTAGAGGGCAGCCCCGATGGAGAGGTGAGCATGATCGAATGGCTAGGAGAGATTGGGTGACGTGGAGAGATGAGGGCCTTAGGATGGTAATTTGATCGTGTGGCTCAGGTTGAGGCAGGAAGGAGCGGCTAGGATCTGATCAGAATTATATCTAATGGATGGAGATGGAGTGGTTTGTGCGGTGGAGATGAAGGCGAAGTGAGATCTAATGGTTGGAAATAAAAGGGTGATGTGGCATGAGGGTAGACGTAGGATGAGAGATGGGATCAAGTGGCTACAAATGAGGCGTAGATGAATGGTGATGATCAGATCTTAGGGTAGATCTGATGGTTATGGGTGAAGTGGAATGTAGGGCTGAGATGAAGGCGAGTGGAAGAGGATTTGATGGCCCCAAGCGGGCCGGGTGGCGGAAGGAGGAGCGGGCAACGTGGGCGGCCTAGAGGACACCACTTGGTCCAATCAAAAAATTAGAAAATATAAACATAAAGGAAAATAAAAAAGAAATAGTTAGAGGTAAAATTAGGAAGAAGTCAAAACATGAACGTTGTAGATCTCAATGAGATCTACAAGTTTCATGTTAGACAAAAACCAAAAGAGGTCATTTGTACAAAAAATATTTTTGGGGGTATTTTTAAAGGGGTAAAAACACCGACTTTTGATTTTGATAATTTTGTTTTGTAATTTTTAGTCCTTTTAAGGGTTAGGAACTTATATACAATTAATCAACCTAATTTTTATGGGTTTTTAATAATAAAATAATTAATAGTAATTAAATAAAATAATTATAGGTTAATTATACACAATATAATACAATATAATAATGAGGAATTATTCGTGATTTTTATTGATTTATTTAAGTGAGGGGATTAAAAAGTGGATTTTAGCATGATGAATACAAGATTCATCAAAAGTAGAGCATCAACTCAGCAGAGTGAGAAATCAAAGTCGATATTGTAAGACACAGCATAGGAAGGATTGATATAGAATCCTCCAAGTCAATCATAGTCTCAGAAAGATACGAAAGGTGAAGAACATGAGACACTCTACGGAGCTCAATATTCGGTGGACATAGGGTCAAAAGATCAGGAACACATCGAATATCACAAGACACGGCTCAACCCAGCGAGAAGATGAGCAGATTCAGATGAGTCAAAGATCTCAGAATAATAAGAAAACACCGTCCCGTGCTCGAACATATAGGAGACAAATTAGAGAGGAGACCAAATACACAAAATAAAAGACTCGACTTTGTGCTCTGCCAAACTGGAGACACTAGAATTGAAGCCGAGTACCCACAAAATGATGCATCCTCCCATAGATAACCCTCGGGGAGTAATGCATACTAAGCAGTGAATTATCAGAATAGAACTAATACCTTACGAGGGTTGTCAAGGAGAGCAAACTCAAAAGGAGTCGGATCCATCAGACATATCAATAGAAGCGATCTCGGTAGGCGACATATCGTCTACCCGGTAGAAGAGACTGGAAGATATAGAGAATGTCATAATTCCCATAGATAACCCTTGGGGAATATTGTAAACTAAGAGGGGAATAATCATAAAAATATGGCTCATCCTTGCGAGGACCGACATGGAGAGCAGAGACTTAAAGGAGTATAGAAATCTAAGATAACCGGTCTCATGCTTTGATAGATCAGGCACACAATCAAACACTGAGACCGATAGCTCATATTAGACGACTCAGTTTTGTGGTCCATCAAGATGGACACAAAAGCAGTGAGTTAAAGCGATTGTAAAGAATGTGTTGCATCCTTTCGCAGCTAGTCCTTGGGGAGTACAACAAACTAAGTCAATCCAATCAAGGAAATACTGGCATCAGATCTCAAGTCCTCAAAATTATCAATCATCCTCAGTAAGAGGGCATAAGGCTATAAGAGGGATGAGATCATCAGGGCAATCACAATGTGGTCCCTTAAATCCATCAAACAACTGAGATGGATTAAGATGTTAGAAGGATATCCTCAAGTGTTAAATGGGGATGGAAGAGTCAGGAGATGGAGGATGGATCAGTCAGGAAGATGAGTGAAATAATGAGGGTTCTGAGCACCGTCGCCTTGAAGCATAGAAAGAGATAGTGCATAAAGCGTCTGAATCAAGATGGACAGAACCTCATAAGAGATCGTATAGTCAATAGCTCATGGAATAATCATCAAATCATCGGAATAAATCACATCCTCAATCCAATGTGTGAGATAAAAAATCCTCAATAAAGAATCACACATGCAATCATGCCATAATCAAAATCCTCAAGAATATCTTTACACATATCAAAGTCAGATCCACCAAAAGTAGCATACCAATCTCAACATCCTCAAATCTGCCCATCTTACTCAAATAATTTCTGAATTCACAACCTCGATGCATGCCTCTTCTAATAGTACACCGGGTGAAAGAAGGGAAGACAGGAGGGAACTGATGAATCCACGATTCATCATCTCAATATCTTGATATTAGCAAAATCCATGAGTAAAGTCTCAAATAAATGTATATAAAATCAATAAATTAACAAAATGACTCATGTAAATAAAATACACTAATTATTATTGTACAAAATAAATTAACAATAAAAAGCCATAAAAATTAAAGGAATTTTTCACATGTAAATAGCCTAAAACTTCATGTATTTTTAATAATTTCATTTCAACTATTTTTTGGCTAATTATTTCTCTAAATTGTTTATAAAAATGTATCTAAAAATACGAAAATATAAAACAAATTTCCCTCAAATAAATGCTCCTAGATCCCAAAGAGAAAAAGCCACAAAGTCCAACTTTCCGGCCAAATTTCTCCGTATGAACTCCAAATTCACCAAACTCATTTTTAAAGTTCAAGTTAGAAAATTATCTATCCAATGGAAGTAGTTTCATTAAAATCGAAGCTCATTCCAAAAGTTGGGTTTTGGGACCTATATGTACATTGTATATTATGTATAATTTCATTCTTTCTTCAATTTTTATTTTTTATAATTACTAAAAAAATCCAAAAAAATCATCGTTGTATTGTATTTTGATTATAGTATTTTATTGTATTTTCATGTTATACACATCTCTTATTAAAAAGACAAAAAATGGAAATTAGAAAAGCAAAAAAATGTACATAGTGTTTGTCTTATTTTGTAAATTTCCCATTCTTTTTCTTCTCTTTTATTTTGTTGTATATTAGTAGCCTAGTTTATTTTATTTATTTATTTCCTATTCTCTACAATAACTTCCCTTCTACCACCAACTCCCATTCAACTCCATTTTTTAATAACCTCTATTCCACCTCATATTCTTCATCTAACCTCCCATTCAACTCCACCAATAATTTAACCTCCCATTCAACACCACCACCATTCTAACCTCCCTTTCTCTTATCTTTATATTCATTTCCACATCCTCATTTTTTCCTTATCCGCCATTCTAATAGAAAAAGGAGAGAGCTTGGAGTGTTTTGTTGGTGACAGCGGTGAAGCGTCTTCCTCAAGCGACGACCTCCTTTAGGCGAGATCCGCGGAGCTCCGCTCCACGTCACGAGTTCCTCATCGAGCTCGCGTAGCTTCTCCGATTTTTATTTCGCCAATCGGATCGAGGCGACGACAGGAGTCCAGCGTAGCTGCTCCGCAAATTCGACGAAGATTCAAGTAAGTATTTCCTCTCATATCCCTTTTTATTTTGTTTATCTCACATTTTATTTCTGTATTATTCTCACCACACCATCATTTTATATCACATCATACCATCACCATCACCACCACCTTCATCATACTACCACCAAATTCACCACCAAATTATCTTCCCACCTTCATTTTCTTTTATTCATTCCCTGTTAAGGAAAAATTAAAAAAATAAAAGCTTAATCACAAAAAGAATTTCTAGCAAAAAAATAAAAAAATAAGCAGGAGGAGCTGCAGCCGCCCGCTGCAACCCCTTCTTCCTCCACCGCGCCTGCGCGCGGTAACCGCCAGGCCGCGCAGCCAAGGCGGCGCCGCCTCGCGCCCCCGCCCCCACCACTCCGCTCACGCTATCGCCGCCGCTCCAAGTGGATCTACCACCACTGCGCACGACCGTGCCTCCACGGATGCCCGCCTCGCAGCAGCCCGTGCGCCACTGCTCCCCCTTCACCCTCCACAGCCCACCGCATGGCCACCTTTCTCCCGTAGTTGCCCCGCAGACCGTCGCCTGCGGCCGTGCGCGTGGCTCCCAATCGTCATAGGCACCTCCCCCCACGGTGCCCTAGCCGCCCAAGGACGACGGTCCTCTTTTCCATTTATTTTTTATTTTCTTATTGTGAAAATTTCATAGTTTTCCCACAAAGTTTTTATAATTACAAAAGGCCCATGTCCATGCTTTTATATTGTCAGTTTTTATTTCAGTTTTCCAAGGATAACCCTGTGTTTGTGCTCTAATTTGGACCTATATTTTTCATCATTTTATTCAATGAAAAATGTCTTGGTGTTGAGTAACTAATTCTCAGCCATATGGATATTTATTTATATTTTTATGGTCTTTGGATAATTAATTAAAAAGGTTTAATTGAAATATTGTATATTTTACCTATTTTGAGCACTTAAATTCATATTTCTCTCACAGCTGTCGAAAAATTCCACAAAAATCAAAAATGATGCCATGAATTGTGTTTGAATTACTGTCCAAATTTCATCCAAAATAAAGTTGTCTTGTGCATGAAATAAATTATAGAGTGATTTTGATATTTGATTTTTATTTAAATCCACACATCATATTTTTGAGAAAATTCAAATCTTCTAGATTGCTTGTATAAATATCTATTTGGGATAATTCGCTCTCTAGCTAATTTAAAAATTTGGATTTACTAGGAATTAATTAGTCACCGTTACTCTGTTTCCATTAAAAAATCCATAAAAAAATCATATTTTGTCAGAAAATTTAAAAAATATTACTGTAGTATCATTGCATCATTTTTTCATTCCAGTAAATATTTTGGTAATTTTTGCTTTCTGAATGTGTGAAAAATCTCTTAAAAAACCCATAAAAGTGTGCATTTTTAATTGTTGCATTTTAACCCTAAAAATTCCAAAAAAATATATTGCATTCATCATTGGATTAAGTTTACTGGAAAAATATAATTTTGTTAAATTGGTCTTATTTACTATTAAAAATAATTTGGCTAAGTTGTATGCTTTCTTATTAACTTAATTCACTTTGCATTGTGCAACTTGCATTTGTTTGCGTAAAAAATATATATAAAAAACCACAATTGAAATCTAGATCTTAATTTTCAAATTAACCCCAAAGTTATTCCTTTACCTCCCTGTGTTCGACCCCAAACTTGCCCTGGATATAAATTAAAGCCGAGCCCTCTTCACGGAGATCTTGTCTCGGTTTTGATTGACTCGCTAAGTACACGTACTACAACGTGCCCAAATTAAAACATGTGCTCGGCGACTCATTTAGAACGAGGAGGGTGAGCGAGAATGGTGAAACAAAGACAAGATTGTGGTTCAATGGGAGAGTATCCTTGAATCGGATCAGAGATAGTGTGATGTGAGCAAAGGATAGCTGTAAAATTCGGCTTCTATAGTGAAAATCAAGACTCAATATCACGACTCAATAAGTAAGGAAAACAATATAGACAAGTGACGGGAGAGGGACTCAATGAAAAGAAGAACTCATACACTCAAAGATCTACTAACTCAAAGAATGATGAATGTGAATGGACTCAAAATCACAATCATTGTACAAAGCAAATCTGAAGTTCAGCTACTCAACACAGTGAAGACCGGAGATAGTGGTCATTTATCTTTTCTATTTTAGAGTTAAGTAACCAACACAAAAGTTGTACAAACACGTAGGCAGACCTTGGATTTGGACACTAATCATTAATGTGTACATGAGAATAAAATGCACATACAATGAGGGGGCTTCTCTCCCCAAAGCAATGAAAAATTACATTTATTTTAAATGTCCAATAGAGTTAACAGTTCCGATTTTTTTAGTTTATAACTTTTTTTGTTATTTTCAGTGCATGCACCTAACGAGTTTCTAATTTCATTTAGCATCCTACGCGATCAAAATCAGAGAGAGAAGGATGGAAAAACCATGCAAATCAGGAATTGATGATGCATGCAAAGTCAGAAGACTTATAATGCTTCCCAGCTCTCTCCATACGAGATGCATAACAAAATTGAAAGCTACACTACATGAGATGCAAGCTAATGAAATCACCCTAAAATAGTAATTGCTATTATCGTGGAGGACCAGATGCCAATTATCTAGATATGAAACCTAAGGTTCGATCTTGGAAATCTCTCGGTGTCCGTCACAACTGGTCCTGCAAGTACTGTATGAGGTTCCTCTTAGCATGTGGTTTCAAGTCTAAAAAATCAACAATTACGATTTGACTAATTCCAAAAAGCGAGTCTAAGGCATATGCAAATATATTATGGCTTTGGACCTTAATCTATCGAGCAAGCAATTCCTAAGCTAGGACTCATTCATACAAATCAAATAAAAATAAAGTCAAAAAATAAATAAAAAGAAAGCGATGAAAACATGAGAAAAAGTTGACGAGGCCCCCGAGGGAACAATCCCTAGGGCAATGGATCTTGTGAAGTAGACAAGTCCTAAGAGAGTCCAAATTATTACAATTTAATTATTGTCTCTCTCTCACTTTAATTACAAAATAAAATGAAATAAAATAAAATACAAATAAAGTGTCTGCCTTCTAAAACTCCTCCAAATCCTCATCTGTTGCTCTCTCCTGCTAGCTAAGTCAAAAAACTAGCTCCGCCTTGCTTGGGTGCATAGGTCCTCCTAAAAAGTCCTCTCTCGCATAACGATCCCTCGCAACAAATTCAAACAAGGAGAGGTGTTAGACAATTCAAAAGTAATATCAAATAAAATAGAAATAAATAAATGATAGAAACAAGAGTAAAGAGATAAATAAATAATCACAATCTTCTGTCAACGACGACATTTGATGAAGAGCGTTTTTGCTGGTCAAGTATGTTTCACGAAAGTCGGGGATAAAGTAATTGTGGTGACCCACAAGAAACGCTAATTGATCAACAATTAACCCATAATATAAATCAAGAAATGAGTAGCAAAAATATGGAGTAAAAATTTATTATAACTCTACTACAATTGTGTATAGATGTAAGCATGTGTAGAGGTTGAACACAAAGAGCAAATGGTAGATTGGGCAATTAAGCTCGACAACTGTCTTCTTTTCTCTTGTCCATTTATTGTTTTTGTATGTTTTTAATTTTATTTTTTTAACTTTTACTTTATAGATATGAGATATATATATATATTATTTTAATCTTCTAATTTTATATTTCCTTTTTCTTTTTAATATATAATAGACTATATAAGGCTTTATATATACCATATAGAGTAATATAATTTATAAATACTAGTAAGAATAAATAAAATATAGAAAATAATTTGTTTTAGGGTTTTATATTTTTTATTATTTTTGTGTTTTTTCTAATTTTTTAGCTAATTTTTATGTAATTTTATAATAAAAATATCCCAAATTAGGGATTTAATAAATAGCCCGAATTGACTTGGAGATTAAAATAACAAATAAAGTCCAAAATTTCTCAAATCAATTTTAATAACTAGATATTATATAAATAAAATTTGTAAATAGAAATGAATATTTTTGGGATTTTTGGTGATTTTTCCACATTTTTATAAAGGATATTTGGAGATTTTTAATTTTTAGTATTTTCTTTTTCTGTTTTTAGATATTTTTGGTCTGAAGTTAATAAACACTAAAATAGACAACATATATTTTTTTTGAAATTTTCAAAATGTTTTTCTATTTTTTTAGTATTTTTAATTTAAACAAGGATAAAAATATGCTCATTTTAATTTTAATAAAGGGTTAAAATGTCAAAATTTCCAAAATAAATATGAGGTGCAAAAATACATGTAGTAGGTATCTAATCCTATTTGTGCATAATGTTTGGAGCACGAGTGCTATTTTTAATAAATGAAATCCAAGTACCAAAAATACATAAAATGGGAAGGGCATTTTTGTAATTAAATAAATTACATGGGTTCATCTAAAAATATGCTAAAATATAAAACTATTATTCACATTTAATGGATTAAATTAAGTACAAGAAACAATAGGGTTATACATGCAATTTTCCCATCTCACGTGGGACTACACGTGAGCTGAGCTCGACTGGACCAAAGTGTAATATGCAATAACTATAAGGGTCTCAATGAAAAAATATCCACATTCATTTACACTATATATTTTATTTACAAACTAACAAATAAATATAAGAAAATAGTGGCGCAAAATTGGCAATTTACCCCAACAGGCGTGGAGATGGACGGTACGATGCGTCTCACTTATGTACGTGGCTGCATTCTAATGGTGTATGATGGTTTGATGCGGGAGGTCTGTGATTAGATTGCAAGAGGCGATTCGACATCTATGGCTCTGGATGATCTGACGTCCACTCCTCCACATGAAGAACAACTCCAGATCGAATTACTTCGGGTGCATCAAGAAGAATAGAGAAAGGGGCTTCCATGGAGTTCATGTGATCAGACTTAGAAGCCTCCTCCGGCCACCAATCCCCCTCTTGAAGTACCCGGGGGCTTGTTGATGATGTTCAACAGCGATTGGCGATGCCAAAAAGGTTAGGGGCTCGTTGATCGAGCCCTTGAGGTCAGTTGTTCCTGGAGGGCTTCGTGAACCTCAAAGCCATCCCAAATATTTTCTTCGAGCATGGTTCTTGCATCAAAAAACTCTCAGGTCGAGGGAAAAGTGCCTCGACCAGATTAGGCGTGAAATACGTAGAAGACGGGGTGAATGGGGGTGTTGGCGAAGAGGGTCCGATGATAGATGAAGGACCCTTAATTCGCAGAACCACAAGGGTTTTGGTTTAATGGGTGATTCAGGGAGATGGTGAAGGTGTTTGGAAATGAAATGGGGGTGGTTAGAGGTGGTCGGGAACAATGGTATCACAGTGAAAACATGGCCGGAACTCGAGAGCTCTGGCGAGGTAACCAAGCTTAACCTATGCTATTTTACTAACTGAAACTCGAAATCAAATGCATAAACCAAACGACGGGAACAAAATGTACCTAGAAAATAAAATGTGCGGCTCTTATACTTGTCGGCGATGGCGAGGAGCATGGAGGCTAGAGATGGTCGTCGTGTGTGCCCCTCCTCCTCCAAAAGTTGCTTCAGACCTCAGGAGACCTCTCCCTGTCACTGGGATGCATACTAGGTTGAGGTTGAAGGTCTAAGGGATTCGAAAAATGACCAAAATGAGGAAGGAGGGGAGGTGGAGTTATTTAAGAACAATCAGGGCATCCTAATTGACTGACGTCTAAAGTATGTACAAATGATCTAAGGTAAGGGCGTGGATGACTGATGATACCTAGAGGTTGAGTTGACTGAGATCAACAAAGGAAGTGACGTGATTCGTCCACACAGGCCACTAAATGACAAAAAAAGTAAGGATTTATTCAAAAAAAATTAGAAATATTAAATGTTTTTTAATTTTTATGATAATATAATTTTATGTAGTATTTTAATATGACTTTTATTTATTTTTGGTGCTCTTTATTATAAGTTAATTTTTAAGGGTATATTTACAAGAATATTCATATATGTTTGTATATATTATTATTTTTTGTACTTTTGATTTTATTATTTTATTCTTTTATTATATATATATTTATAACTTATTTTTAGGTACACAAATACATTTTTATTTTATTTTTATGATGTAACATGTACACATAAATAAATAGGGGTATAAATTATATAGGTATGAGTATAGGTATTCCATCTATGTATTTTTGTAATTTACTTTATTTTTGAGTTTTATTTATGTTTTTATTCTAGTTTTAATATGTACATATACTACCAATAAAATTTACAAAATTAGAAAAGGTAAAATTATAAAACTAATAAAAAATAAATAAAATGAATATTTTATTCGAGTATATAGTACAATAGGTGTCCAAAACCTATATTTCACATATTAACTCCAAAAAATATGAAACCACTTTCATTAAGTAGTTTATTAAAATTATATACAATTAAATGTGATTTTTTGCATTTTGAATTTTTCTTTCGGAGATATGTGCCTGTGAAGTTTGGATTTTGGTCCTTTCTTCTGCATACAAATGTACAATGTATATTATTTTTGCATGAAATCAATGTTGGATTTTTCTTTACATTATTATCTACAACTTTTATGTACAAAATTTCTTTATTTGATGAATAAATAATAAATAAAATAGATCTCAAAAGATGCTTTATGAATGAATAAAAGAATTGGGGTTTTATTGTATTATTGGCCCTTATCTCCCCATACTTTATTCCT
The DNA here is from genome assembly GCA_037367405.1 of Ottelia alismoides. Taxonomy (NCBI): domain Eukaryota; kingdom Viridiplantae; phylum Streptophyta; class Magnoliopsida; order Alismatales; family Hydrocharitaceae; genus Ottelia; species Ottelia alismoides. The sequence continues at coordinate 290,258 of JAZKJV010000873.1, read as the reverse complement.
TGTCGACCAATTCAATTCTCGACTTGGTCTCGGGGTTTATGGTCCTAAATTATTTTTTTGTATTTTATTCTTATTCTTTTCTTTTCATTTTTCTATAATGTTGGCAAAACTATATTTTATATACAATAATTATAATAAATAATTAATGGTAATATGTATAAAATAATGCTATTTATATGCATTAGATAGGGTTTTTACAGCTAAAATGATAGAATATAGGTGATGAAATGGAGATTCATCAACCACTACCCAAGGGCCAGGGTTGAGAGGCTAAGAGAAGGGGAGTGAGATGGGGAAGAAGCGCTAGTGAAGCACTGCTGAGAAGAAGATGAGAAGGAAGACGGAGTGCTCCTCTCCTCAACGACTTCGGGAAGGAGTAAGCAGAACTTTTAGTTCATGTTTCGATCTGTTTCTTCAAAAACTCACATTTCTTTCGAGTTTCTCTAGATATAAGGGGAACTTTGCCAAAATATTCTCTGAAATATCTTCTGATATAAGGGGAAACACTGCTGAAATTTTAAGAGAATTCATGTTCTTGAAGTTCTTCATTCGTTCTTCGTGTTTACATGTAAATTAAATTTAATCATTCATAAGCTAATAAGCCCATATTTGATCACAGATCAAGGTCCGTTGGTCCCATTGAGAAGTTAAACAATATGGTAACGAAATCCTACCTCTTGTCGTTGTGTTTTCAAGTTAAACTGGATAAAACTAATGTTTAGTATGTTCTTTATTTTGAAGAATGTGCACATGCTTGTTTCATGATTTACTATAAATAACTACTAAAATAGAGTTGGTGAAATGAATCATCTTTGTAGTTGCTATTATAATTATGTAATATTATATCGATATTAGCTAAAAATATATATGGCATAAATGAGATCCGGTTACAATTTTCATATTATCTTTTTACGATAAAAATGACTCGGAGTAGATACTCCAGATCATCATGCAAACTGTAGATTTGTCAGAAGGGCATCCATATTGACATGCCAAACCTAGGTGAAACACGATTGCGCTGATATGTTGATCGTGTGAAATAAATTATTTGTAACGTATGATACTCAAATGCCATTAGGCGGATTGTCTGACTGAAGATGTGTGATAGCACAGTTGATTAATAGAGACTGGGTCATGATAACATGTAGTTAAAGTTACTGGTATAAATGATTAATGTTAGCCTATGGTTTTAAGCTACCTAATACATGGACGGTGTGCTTCCTTGTTTGACAGGTTGAGGGTTTGGAACCCTGGATAATGAAAAAAACGATCACGATAACATTGGAGGATTATCTGAGGTGACTACGACAACATAAGCTCACAAGATCAATGCAATCTCCAATCCTGAAGTGTCCACAGCTCCAAAGTTCATGACAGGTGAGGTAAACCACCTGGACTAGTCCCCGACGTGGAATAGAAGGATATACTTAATCTAATGAGAAGAAATGAACTTTTTTGATATAGATAAACTTTGTAAATTACACCACTCGTTTACTTTTTCTTCTTTGTTACTTAACACTTGCTAGTCTTTATCCTTAACACTCACTAGTCTTTATCCTATGATTTTGGAAACCCAACATGCATCGGCGAGCCATCGTAAGGACCTTAGTCAGCAAACCAAAAATAGTAGCTTCTAGTCTAAGGTAGATAGTAGTTTTTTGTTTTGCCCTTTTCCTTCAGCTTGATGTACATGTATAAGAAAATAATGGGATATGTTTTCTATGTAAGACTTATTTTGTGAATGGAATAAAACCGTGAGAGATCTATACATTATTGCAGTCTATTTCTGAGTGTTAACTATTATTATTGGATAAAGCTATTGATGAGTAACTGAATCCTATAAATGCGAGGATCCGATGACCCGGAACTGAAGTCGTGCCAGAGTTCCTCTACAGTAGTGATGAATCTCGGATTCATCACTCTAAATCTCATTTATTAAGCTTAAGTCCCTAAAAATCAACATCATATTTGCATTTATTCTGCATAATTAGCATTCATGCATGTTTTCATAAAAATGGCATTTTATCCATAATTTCTGCACAAAATAAAAGCCAAAAATCCAAGCCACAGTTAACCTGTAAATAGCCTAAGTTTCCCGATTTTTAACTCCTTCATGCTAACTCCGAATAACCCAAAACCACTCCATTGTGTACATATCACTCACAAGAATAAAAGAAAAATACAAAAAAATCACTAACCCTGGTAAGTGGACCAAAAACCCAAACCCTAGTTTCAGGATTTTCGGACTAAAAGCCACATATCTTCCTCATCCAGTGTCCGATTTAATCCTACTTACTTTTGAACTAATGTACATTCAATTACCTTCAAAACAAGACCAAGTTCAAGTGAATCGGAGCTCGTATGTAAAAGTTGGGTTTTGGGCCTCTTTTGTACATTGTATATTTTCGCGGTTTTTAACCTTGTATTTTCTGTATATATTTTCTTAATCATAAAAATCCAAAAAAATAGAACTAGGTGTCTTTTATTTATATTTGATTTCTCCATATTTTTCCATTTTTTATCTTATCTTGTTTGAAAATGACAAAAAAATTATAAAACCCAAAAATCAAGGTGTTCTATGTATATGGGATACCCCAAAAATTCACTTTTTACATTTGACCGATTTTGGCTTTGATGACTTCATGAAAATTGTAGATCTCGTCGAGACAAGCATTTTTTGTGAAGGAAGGAACTTTTTCGATCCGAGGTCATTTGCTATTTTTTTATCGATTTTACAAAGGATTTATTCGCGAATTTTTCTGGTGCTGACACGTGGCGCCCCAGAGGCCGCCACGTGTCAGCTATTTTTCGCATTTTTGTATCGTTTATATATATATATATATATATATATATATAAACTTAAAGAGGACGCACGTGCGTTGCACATGCCCCCAGGCACGTGCTCCGCACGTGCCACGCTCTCCCCTCTCTCTTGACCGCCATGTGGCACGATCTCGGCCGCTCGATCTCGGCCGATCGAACGGCCGTTGATCGTCGTCTTCACCAGAATGTCTCCCTTCGTAACCAACGCCACCGACCCTCCGCAACAGCCGGCCCTCCTCCGATATCTCCGCAGCCGCCGCCCCGTTGACCGCGCAACTACCTCGCCGCCCCGTTATCCTCGCAAACGATCTTCCCTTTGACCGCGCCGACGACCCTAACCCCCTCCGCTCATCTCGCGCCTCGCCCTCCAGCGACAACCCTATTTAACTCCATCGCCGACCCTCCAGACCCCCTATCCGCCGTTCGCACAAGGCAAGTAACCCCGGTGGTGACAGCCCGGGATCTCTCTCTCCATCGCCGGCGTGATCCGAGAAGCCTCGCTCCTCGCCACAACGAAGCCTCCACCGCTGCTCTTGCTCCGGCGATCGGCCGTAGAGCCCCATCTTCCCAGGTATAATCTTGAAGGATATGGTTAGATCCTCAAGCGCATCACGGAAGCGTGATCGTCGTATCGAATACGACGAAGAACGACTAGTCGCACTAGTTGTTCTATGCAGCGGAAATTAAAAAATTTTCATGTGACGAAACCACATGATCCAAGAACACTTCTCGGATCGTTTCGTCTAAACCACAACCAAGTATTAGGTTTACCTCTTGAAGCGTGGTTGCGATCGAGTCTCTAAACAAAGAGACCTCCTGTCCCAAGTCCGATCCGACGGAGGAGACGCTTGCGAGCGCGGGGATGAACCGCGTGCTTCTCGCAATCCATGTTGATGATCCAAGCGACAGATCTCCTGATCTCGACACACGAGATCCGATGTCTTCTTCACGAGCGGGGCGCACCGAAGGAGACGGAGATCCACGAGCAAACCATCGGGCAGCATAACGACGATGCCGCGGCGATGGAGAACCTCTCTAGGGCATCCATGGTGGACGGCCACATGAGAGAGAAAGAGAGAGGACGTGTAGAGAGAATGAGAGAGAGAGAGAGATTTGTTGCCTCCACTTATGTGTCAAGAAGAGCAATGGGGTGCCTCTCCTTTTATAGGGTTTTGGGATCCATGGATCTCAATCCATGTGTCAACACAAATCCAATGGTCCACATCAATTTGTGTTTCTTTCAATGGTCATGATTTGTTGCTAAAAACACAACAACAATTAATTTAATTTAAATTAAATATATGTTGATAAATCAACACAATTTAATTACAAAATTAAATCATCAATACATGGAGATAATGAAAGGAGAGAAAGCCTCCTTCCATGTGGAGAGGGGGGACGGCCTCCCTTTCCTAATGGGAGTGGTGGCCGTCCACCCTCCTCCATTAGGAAGGTGGCTATTTCACCTTTTATGTAATCTCCATTATTTGCAACAACTTTTGTTGCAAATTATTTCACAAAAAATAAATCCAATTTATTTTGTGAACATTGCAATCATGCCATTGAAAAATTGTGAATCACATTCACAACCCAAAACAAAATGTAAATTACATTTTCAATTTAATGTCCAATGTGAATCCAATTCACATTAACATTTAATTAACAAATGTAAATTACAAATAGCTCTCTCTTATATATTATAAATCACATTTATAATATATATGACTAATATGGATATTGCTATCCACATTATTCATATCCATGATAATTAAATCATATTTAATCATCTCGGATCTCTATTCTCTTGTGTCCAAATAATATGAATCACATTCACATTATTTACATCTTTGATAATTAAATCTCATTTAATTATCTAAGATAACTCTCTTTATAATATGAATCAAATTCATATTACTCATGATAATTAAATCACATTTAATTATCCATTTTCTCAATGCTCGGATACATATATCAACAATAGAATTATCCATGAACTCCTTCAAGGATAATGCGCTTTCTCCGCAGATACTTGGAGATAAGGACAGGGCGATTGTATTGTTCCACGTATAGTGACATGGATATTGAGATCGTATCTCAAATCCAGATCGCGGGCCTCCCATAGATGCTTGATTAAATCAAGACCGTAAATCTAATCTTCTCATTGTATCTGAATCACATTCAGATCAATGTCCAATACTTGGACCAAGATCAGATCACTTCTCTACTGAGAGGAGTCACTAAAATCCAGACCCGTTTTATCACTCCCTAGGAATGGAAGCGTCATGGTTATACAATCGTTTATGATCACATCACCCTCAGGTATTCCCAATACCTGTACATCCTGCATACTGGAAGACTCAGACTAAACCCGAAGTATTCGATCAACTTTATACTGTCTACTTCATGATTTTATCAGTAAGTTTCTCATTCGATCATTGGGAGTCGGTATCGATCATATACTTTCCAAAAGCATATATCATACCTAGGTCTTGATCATATACTTTCCAAAAGTATATATCAAACCTACAAATTCAGTCAAGCTTCCAAAGCGAGACGACCGTGCACACGGAATTTGATTCTTCCCAATATCTCATGAGTGAGCTCATGTCTTCCGGTTCAGTAACTGAACCTGTATGATCCCTTTGAGAGATCGTATTACTCATATGCCCTTATATGCACACCAGCGCGCCGGTGTATAGACCTTGATTAGGTCATCAACCTATTGGTCTGCCAAATGTACATACTTAGCCATATAGTAACACATCTGTCTCCGGTCAGAGGATGCATGCCTATATCATGACAGCATACGATATAGGACTTTGAATATCTCGATCTCGTTAAGTCAACTCTTTGACCTAACTAATCTGACACCTCCGAATCTCTATTCCTATGCAGAGGACCTGCATCAAGAGGTCGGTCAGATATCAGCCTTCAGAGATAAGGATTGCCATCTCCTACTCAGGCTGGAGATCATCTCTTAACAATCATTTGACGGTGCTTGATGAGTCCTCAATCTAACTCTTTAGATATTCATTCAAGCACCAGCCTCTATGATTCAATAGTTGAATCAACAGCTGTATGATCATCAAGATGGCCATGGTACATAACCCTAATTGTACTAAGGGACCTATTATGCAAATTATGTATTCTTCATTTCAGATTAAGGAGTGAATTGCAATAACATTTATTGCATAATGGCTCGCCGTGGGCTCGCATTTCCAACAATCTCCCACTAGCCCAAAGAGCCATTAATGGGCTAATCGTTTAAACCTGCACTCATGTGACAATCATAGGCTATTTAGAAAATAGCTAGGTAAGCTGATCAGTCACTCTGTTCCCGCGAGACTATGCCAAGTCCTTTTACGGCACTTGCATATCCCCAGTAACAGTGCTCGCATCTAATGCGAATGTTGCATCTCATGCAACCAATACTCAATCTAGTTGGTTAGAGTGTCCCTAACATCATAACCAGTATCCCCATAATCCTTATTAGAATACCTTCATTCCCGGAGATCTCTATCTCCTAAGGTATCTAAAGTTTAGACCTTTATAGATCACTATCTACATGGTCTTAAACTTTTGAAGATAAGAATTTGAGATTACTATCTCAAAAATCTCCTCATCTATAAAGATTTTGTTATTACTGCAATCAAGGGTTTTATCTCCACAGTAGGATTAGTAACAATTTACTACTCCCACTGTATGACAGACATCTGGTATTTGTACACTCTAGCATACACTCAGCTTCTCATAACTAATGCACAAGTGCAAGTAGTTGTAGCATTTACTTCCTCAACTCTTTGAGGTGCTATCCCTTAAGATAGGTCAGTACCATATCTTAAGGGTTAGAAGCCTTTCTTGGAATTTCTATGAATAGAATATGTCCAAGGTATACTACAAATGTGACAGTCCAATTATCCTCTTCTCTTGGCTTCTGAACAACTTCAGAACTAAGATCTAAGAGGTATCTTTGAAATCATATTTCAAGATATGGAATAACCAGATTATAAAACACTTATTATTATCCTTATATCATTTTAAATGATCAGGATATCATCTATATTTAGCGCAATGAACACATAGGCACTCCCACTAAGCTTCGCATGGCTCATCAAGATTTTATTTGAAATCATAACATTTATAATTTCATCAAATCTTATGGTCCATCTCAAAGAAGCTTATTTGAGTCCTTAGATGGATTCCTTATCTTGCACACCTTGCTTTCCTCAACCATGAAGCCCTGGGGCTACTTCATGTGAATATCCTCAGAGAGATATTCATAGAGGAATGCAATCTGGACTTACATCTCGAAGATGCAATAGTCAAGTTGTGTAGCTAAGGTTAGCAATATTCTGATGATTTTAAGCATGTTCACCGAAAAAGCAAGTCTCATTGCAAGCAATGTCTTCTCTTCCATGTGTAGCTCATTGCTACGAACTATGCTTTGAAGGTATGTACCTTCTCATCAGATTCCCTTTCTCTTGAAGATCCATTTACACCTTTACGGGTCTTACCCATATAGGTGGATCCTCGAGGGTCCATATACAACACTTGTACATGAAGTCTACATTAGACTTTTATTGCTAACATCCATCTATCCATGCTATGATCTTCAGAAGCTTCATTACATGAAGTTCGATCATTGTCAGATTTCTCTGACACATGGAATCCATCCTCAAACTTATTTGAAGAGGTTTTAGTGTTTCATCTTCAATTATCCTTTTAGTTTCCAATTTTAGGAGCCTCATTATCTTTTCAAGATTAAATGAGTTCCTACACTTCATTTTTATCTTGATTCTCAGGAGTCTCAACCTCCAAGAATCACATTCTCAGAGATGAGATATTTCAAGAATCTCAAGGTCATAAAGTAGGTATCCAATACCATCCTTTATTTTCCTAATGAAGCAGCACTCTCAAGTGCTAGATTCCATCTTGCATGGAACCTTATTAAGGATATACATTGTAGTCTCTACTACACATATATACCTGGAAACTAAGGGATAATTATGCTAAAATTCATCATTGATAAAATCATGTCACACATGATCCAATTGTATCTGCCTATAACTCTATTGAGTTAAGGTGTGTTAGGAGGATTGAGATAGAAATGATATTCATATCTCTATAAGGTATTCTTTGAATTTATCTAACAGGTACTTGCTACCTAGATTAGATCAAATTCATTTTATCTTCCTTCAAGCTTTGGTTCTAAACCAAAAATAATGAAATCTTTAAACATTTCAAAGGTTTCTTAGGTGAAGAGAAGAAATCTCATATCATACATAATCATCGATAGATATCACTTATCCACAATGTTTACTATGATATAGATGATCCACATACATCAATATGTATGAGATCCTGAATACCTTGACATCTTACACCTTTCTCTAAGAAGGGTGTATTGGACATTTTTCTTTGAATACAATATTCATAAGTATGTAAGTTTTGAAATTTTAGACATTCTAAAGTTTCATCTCTTACTAGTCTATTGATCAAATCAATAGACAAATGTCCAAGGCTTGATGCTAGATTATTGTCAAATGATCTTCATCCTCCTATTGATCTTAAGGTTTAATTTCAGTATTTAGAAATGTTAATGAACCATTCATTAATTTTCAAATTTAGTGAAGTCCACTAGATTATTAGATTACTATCTGAAATATATACATCATAACTCTTTATGATAGTTCTATCTCAGATTCATGTTCATTTCTAACATTTAGAAACAAACAATGAGTGTATTCTTATATCTAGGTCATAGAGACATTCTCTAAGATTAAGGACTCTCCCACTGAAATTAACAAGTCTATCAATCCAACAGAGATTGTTGCAACAATTGCATCAATATCCATGTGGATAACTATAAACCTTTAAGATCAAATTTTCCAGTCTTCTAAAACATATGCAACCTATTGCAAATGTCATCAGAAGATTGAGATACAATTATTTGACTTTATCTTATCAATGATTTATGTAGATTAATCTGATGCTCCATCTGAGTCCTTCTCTAAGGATTCTAGATAGACTTGATAGTCATACTATCAACACATCAACTTATTGCAGTATTGGCATTCATCCAACTCATCGGATGACATATGGAAGTCATAGATGTATAGTCAACTCTTTGACCATACTTCTTACTCGGGTTCAACCCATGCTTCCACTGCGCTCCCTTTATCTATAAGCAACCATTGCTTAAGACTAAGGATCTCCTATGTAAGAGCATTTCAACATTTATACATGCTTCATTAAATTCATACAATATGAATATTATGAAGCTTCATGAATGACCAGAGTATAGATAGTAGAATGATGACACTCATCATCTATATCCATCTAAACTCTTAAAACATAGGTTCAGGTAGGTACTCAAACAATTTGAATACATCATCTCTTATAGAGCCACCATTCTGCATGATGCAGTGAACCATCTCATTCATGTTAAATGTCAAGAGCACATATGTATGCCAGAATATCTTCATTAATTTTATAAGGATTATTTGACAATTACGATCATCATCGACAGGTCACTTCCAAAGTACATCCGATGAGAGATCAAGACTATAGAGACACACAAACCCTAGGGTTGTAGTCCTATTATCTATTTAATTGTCATTCCTCAATATTATGAGGAAACTTGCACATTGCAACCACATACATTATGTGTCCAATTGCAAGTACAATATCTGGATCATGAGTCCAATCCATGATATTTTACTGGTTATTATTGAGTATATCATTGAGTGGGTTTTAATGAAGGATTATCTGAAATAAGAAATTTGCATAAATATATAAATATATATATTTTACTTTGATTTAGGATTTTTATATCAAAGTTGTCTTGTCTTGTCAACACTGAAAGTTCATTCCCTTAATCACTTTCAATGTAAGAGATATACTTACCATTATATCTCAATAAGATCTGGGATCTCCTTCCTTATCTTTGTTACATCCCAATAATATGAGAATCTGCAACTCGGATAAAAAGAAGCGGGAACACATTCCGCTTTGCAAGTCCAACTTGCATTTCCCAATTCGGTCTTTAACACCCGAGCCCACCACCCCTAAGGCGATGTTGACCCGTCGTTAATTGAACCAACCGTCAACAGGAATAGTACTCGCTATACGCAATCCAATATCGCCCCAATAATATGAGGATCCGATATTGGGGTCACTACGTATACGGCCTTACTCTTTCGAGAAGCAAAGAGCCCGATCCAGATGCGCTTGTATACAGGAGCTGTCACTTCGGACAGGCGTCTCCCACATACAATCCCTGGCGACGGAACCCTTCGCCTTGACGGGAGACCATGGATGTCACTTATGTGATCCTCCACCTCATATTCAAATTTTAATTAATTATCGTGAATCACATTCACATAATTAATTCTTCCAAGGGAATTATTAACTCTAATAATATTAGAGTATTTCAATCTTAATTGGATTCCAATTAATCTAATCATATTAAATTAATGATCCAATTAATATCCAACAAACATTTTAATAGTTACTTGAATAATGGTATTATCTCAAATACGTATTATTTCGAATTTTAATAATTAGAAAAATACATCTTAATCCCTCGGACATTATCCCGGCCCTACCCGCTGTCATGGCCAGTACTGACGAGAGTGGGACGGACCACATACGTTGCAACCCGCAACCCCAATGCTCTCCGACTAGGCACCATATCCGCCTCGGGAAAGGATAATGCCAAATTGATTAATTTGTACTTGAGATGATCATCGGTTCTTCAACCGAAATTGTACCATATAGTAATAATCAAAACATTTTTGATTAACATTATAATGAGATTTGCTAAACAAATCCCAAGTCCTATTCAAGCAACATGTTTGTTGGAATGTTGATCATGTAGATCATGTAACCAATCTTGATCTAGATCACATCTAATCATTTGTTGGTTAGGGCGAAGTAATTTAAGGACATAATTATCATTAAATATTTCACAAATATTTATGCATAATTATTCCAGGAAATTAAACAATTTAATTTCACTAATTAATTAAATGACAATCACTAGGTTCTTGATTAGGAAAGTATTTTCAGCAGTGACCCTCAATTACTAAAAATATCATATCTCAATCAATTTAAATCCAAATTAAGCAAAGTAAATTTCTAAAGTTTGCTAACTTGATTTACAACAGAACCCAAGTGATTTGCACGCATTTAAAGGCGTATCAAATCCGCAATTAACATCTTAATTACGTCATGATCCGCAGTCCCCGAAACAGTGGATACATGTTCACTAAAATGAGCATATCTAGAGCAAACGGAATCGAAATCACGCAAACTCAGATCCTACGGTTTCCTTATTTAATGGGGAATAAAATCTAAATATTATTTTCGTGTTTAAACAATTTAAACAGTGCCGAAAATAATATCAAAACAGAGATGCGAAAATGAAATGCAAGAAAACTTTCGCATACCCTAATGAACCCAAGTCGTCCTCGGTTTATGGATCGTATCCAAAAACACCGACCTAAGGCTCTGATACCACTTGAAGGATATGGTTAGATCCTCAAGCGCATCATGGAAGCGTGATCGTCGTATCGAATACGACGAAGAACGACTAGTCGCACTAGTTGTTCTATGCAGCGGAAATTAAAAAATTTTCATGTGACGAAACCACATGATCCAAGAACACTTCTCGGATCGTTTCGTCTAAACCACAACCAAGTATTAGGTTTACCTCTTGAAGCGTGGTTGCGATCGAGTCTCTAAACAAAGAGACCTCCTGTCCCAAGTCCGATCCGACGGAGGAGACGCTTGCGAGCGCGGGGATGAACCGCGTGCTTCTCGCAATCCATGTTGATGATCCAAGCGACAGATCTCCTGATCTCGACACACGAGATCCGATGTCTTCTTCACGAGCGGGGCGCACCGAAGGAGACGGAGATCCACGAGCAAACCATCGGGCAGCATAACGACGATACCGCGGCGATGGAGAACCTCTCTAGGGCATCCATGGTGGACGGCCACATGAGAGAGAAAGAGAGAGGACGTGTAGAGAGAATGAGAGAGAGAGAGATTTGTTGCCTCCACTTATGTGTCAAGAAGAGCAATGGGGTGCCTCTCCTTTTATAGGGTTTTGGGATCCATGGATCTCAATCCATGTGTCAACACAAATCCAATGGTCCACATCAATTTGTGTTTCTTTCAATGGTCATGATTTGTTGCTAAAAACACAACAACAATTAATTTAATTTAAATTAAATATATGTTGATAAATCAACACAATTTAATTACAAAATTAAATCATCAATACATGGAGATAATGAAAGGAGAGAAAGCCTCCTTCCATGTGGAGAGGGGGGACGGCCTCCCTTTCCTAATGGGAGTGGTGGCCGTCCACCCTCCTCCATTAGGAAGGTGGCTATTTCACCTTTTATGTAATCTCCATTATTTGCAACAACTTTTGTTGCAAATTATTTCACAAAAAATAAATCCAATTTATTTTGTGAACATTGCAATCATGCCATTGAAAAATTGTGAATCACATTCACAACCCAAAACAAAATGTAAATTACATTTTCAATTTAATGTCCAATGTGAATCCAATTCACATTAACATTTAATTAACAAATGTAAATTACAAATAGCTCTCTCTTATATATTATAAATCACATTTATAATATATATGACTAATATGGATATTGCTATCCACATTATTCATATCCATGATAATTAAATCATATTTAATCATCTCGGATCTCTATTCTCTTGTGTCCAAATAATATGAATCACATTCACATTATTTACATCTTTGATAATTAAATCTCATTTAATTATCTAAGATAACTCTCTTTATAATATGAATCAAATTCATATTACTCATGATAATTAAATCACATTTAATTATCTATTTTCTCAATGCTCGGATACATATATCAACAATAGAATTATCCATGAACTCCTTCAAGGATAATGTGCTTTCTCCGTAGATACTTGGAGATAAGGACAGGGCGATTGTATTGTTCCACGTATAGTGACATGGATATTGAGATCGTATCTCAAATCCAGATCGCGGGCCTCCCATAGATGCTTGATTAAATCAAGACCGTAAATCTAATCTTCTCATTGTATCTGAATCACATTCAGATCAATGTCCAATACTTGGACCAAGATCAGATCACTTCTCTACTGAGAGGAGTCACTAAAATCCAGACCCGTTTCATCACTCCCTAGGAATGGAAGCGTCATGGTTATACAATCGTTTATGATCACATCACCCTCAGGTATTCCCAATACCTGTACATCCTGCATACTGGAAGACTCAGACTAAACCCGAAGTATTCGATCAACTTTATACTGTCTACTTCATGATTTTATCAGTAAGTTTCTCATTCGATCATTGGGAGTCGGTATCGATCATATACTTTCCAAAAGCATATATCATACCTAGGTCTTGATCATATACTTTCCAAAAGTATATATCAAACCTACAAATTCAGTCAAGCTTCCAAAGCGAGACGACCGTGCGCACGGAATTTGATTCTTCCCAATATCTCATGAGTGAGCTCATGTCTTCCGGTTCAGTAACTGAACCTGTATGATCCCTTTGAGAGATCGTATTACTCATATGCCCTTATATGCACACCAGCGCGCCGGTGTATAGACCTTGATTAGGTCATCAACCTATTGGTCTGCCAAATGTACATACTTAGCCATATAGTAACACATCTGTCTCCGGTCAGAGGATGCGTGCCTATATCATGACAGCATACGATATAGGACTTTGAATATCTCGATCTCGTTAAGTCAACTCTTTGACCTAACTAATCTGGCACCTCCGAATCTCTATTCCTATGCAGAGGACCTGCATCAAGAGGTCGGTCAGATATCAGCCTTCAGAGATAAGGATTGCCATCTCCTACTCAGGCTGGAGATCATCTCTTAACAATCATTTGACGGTGCTTGATGAGTCCTCAATCTAACTCTTTAGATATTCATTCAAGCACCAGCCTCTATGATTCAATAGTTGAATCAACAGCTGTATGATCATCAAGATGGCCATGGTACATAACCCTAATTGTACTAAGGGACCTATTATGCAAATTATGTATTCTTCATTTCAGATTAAGGAGTGAATTGCAATAACATTTATTGCATAATGGCTCGCCGTGGGCTCGCATTTCCAACAAATCTCTCTCTCTACACCTCTCTCTCTCTACACCTCTCTCTCTCTCTCTCTCTCTCTTTCTCTCTGTCCCCGAGCTCTCCGCTCCGCTCGGAGCTTCGCCCCAATCCACTTCGCCTACTCCATCTGCCATGCATACTCCTTCTTCTTCCACCACCTTCTCCTCCGATAATCAGCTCCGCCCTTTGGCGTCGAGCCAGCCCTTAGAGTCATCGTCTCCGACATCCTTCGAGCTTCGCCGCCTACGCCTCCGCCTGAAGCTCCTCCGCCAACGCAGCCGTCTTTCTTCCCCGACCAGCATCGCCTCCGCCTGAAGCTCCATCTTCAACACCGCCTGAGCTCCCCCGCGGGCCAACGCTACACCGTCACCGTCCAGGAGCTCCCCATCGACTCCAGTGTTCCTCCGCCCGGCTCGCCTCCGCCTTCCGCCGGGCTCCGACCTTCATCACCAATGCCAGTAGCTCCGCCAGGAGGGGCCGAACTCCCTCCCGCCTCCGTCAATCCACAACGCCGGGCCGGGTGTGAAACCCGAGGCCCCCAAGCACATGTACGACACGTGCTTCGGGGGAACGTCAGCGTACGTCACCCAGGTCACGTGCCTGGCACATGACCGTGGGCAAATTACAAAAGTCCCCCCGGAGCTCCGTCGAATTGCATTCAAGTCCAATCCAGAAGGTCACGTGCGTCGCACGTGACCCCCTGAGAAATTGCAGAAGGTCCCCCCTCCATTTCTAGGTAATTACTTTTAGGTCCCCCACAACACTTTTGTTATTCATTTTGTTTGCATCTATACCCCTGTCTTTGTCATCCATTATAGACCTTTACATTGCATCATTTTATTTATTTAAAATAGCACTTTGTTCTACATTCAATTCTCTACAGTGTGACATATTGTGAACATTTTTGTAGTCAGTGGTTAATTATTAATTATTTATTTTGTGGAAAATTGCATATTTTGCACACTTTGTGTTCTTAAAATTGCCATTGATTTCCTGTTGCTCTAAAAATCCTCGAAAAATCACACATTGTAGAGATTATTTTGCTTGACATTGTGCCCAAAAAGATTTGCATTCGCATGCATCGTTTGCCCTGTAAAAATCATTTTGCAGATTTCACTATTTAATCTTTAATAGGTATTAGATCTCACATTTTTGAAGATTAGGATTTTTCTGAGATCAATCACTTAGTGATATATCTTAGATAATTTTGGTCCTCGAAATGAAGTAGGTTTGATATTTATTATAATTAAATTTTGAAAATCATTTTGTTTGCATTTAAAAATTCTTAAAAAATTCATATTGCATCCAAAAATTCCAAAAATATTATAGTGCACTCATTTCATCACAATATACATTGTGGCCAATTTTCATATTTTTCGGACATTGTTTGATTGATATTTACATTTTAGTCCCTAAAATAGGCCAAAATTGCATCTTGCACCCATCATTAGCATTAAAAACTCCAAAAAAAAAGACCGCCTTGAAAATCGAACACGGAATTGAATAGACACAACTCTAGGTTGTTCCTTTGCCTCCTTGTGATCGACCTTGGGACTTGCCCAAGTAAAATAAACATAAAAACCACTTGCTTAAAATTGCATATAATTTGTGGTTATTTCTTGACTGTTTCCGGTCGCCGCCTACAACGAACGCACGATATTTTATTTACACGCACGAAGATTAAAAACAACTTCTTAAAACGGCATTATCGGGCGCGTCAGATGGCGCCGTTGCCGGGGAGGCAAATGGCTTAGTTTTGTGTTTTGAAAATTTTTCGCTCGGTTTTTCGCATTCGGGTAGTCTGACCCCCGAATTTTTCATTGTGAATACCATTTTATTTCCAGCATTTATTTTCTTATTTTATTATTTTTTGAGTCACTCTCTTACATTTTCTCTCTTATTTTTCTTGCGAGGTACCCGGCGTACGTGGAGCGATTCTCAAGAAACCGACGCATCTTCACCGACATCCGAGAAAGTCGCAAATTAATTTAAGATCGAGTCGAGTCGTGAGAGAGAGTAGAGTCTAGGTTTTCAATTTCCGCAATTTTATTTACTTGCTCATTTACACCGGTGTCCGTTTGGACTCTCGCGTGTGTAAAAAAGACCTTGAACTTTTTTCTGTGGTGTGTCGTGACCTGTTTCACTCTCCGGTGAGGGTGGGGCTTGACTTGAGTGGCGAATAGGATAGACTTGCACATACGGCTCTCAGAGCATTTATATTTTTGCTTGTGCTCGTAGGATCTTAAGCCACACTGCACATTAACTGAGACACACCTTAGATCGTTCAACTTAGCCAAAAATTTAACTCAATTCTTCCCGCTAATAGAACTTTCTGCTTAGGTGCGGTTTTTATCGGCTTGCACGCATATAGAATAATTTTTAAATTTTGTCTAGCATCCTACATGGAGATTGCGAGGAGGCACTGTAAGTCTTCTAACTGAGCATTCATCATAGTTTTCCGCGTGCATCGGCTTTTCCCGACTTTCTCCCCCTTGTTTTATCACATAAATCTAAAGGAAATTGGGACTGGACGGGAGACGTGTATTTGTGCTCATCCAAATTCTTCAGTGATCACCTAATTAAAATTGGGACTGCTAAATATAGCCGATCTTAAGAACCCATAAAATCAAGAATTTTTGTGGGAGAGAAACCCTGTCATTGTTTGGTTTGCTTGAGCGAGAGAGCGGCCCGCACACGAGGATAGAGCCACACCTTAACTCTTTTCAGACTACTATCTTGGGATAGGCCAGTCTCATGAGAGTATTGGGTTCCTAAACAGCTCGCTTTAAACGCTCTGATACATTGTATTATCACCAAATTCTAAAATTGACAAGATAATTGACCGAACCCTCACGGTCTTCACCTTGAGTTGAGTTGGTGAAACAACCTTTGTATTGTGTTTGGTTTGTGCGTAGAAAATAAGTCATCAGCGAAACTGCACATTTGTGCCTCCATCATAAACCGCAAACCTCTTGTTGACCTCGAGAATGGAAGATTGTGGTAATTCTTGTTCAAACTCCGCGAACCATTCTTTCTCTACCGCAAACTCTCCAATCTCAAAAGCCCATAGAAACTCTTACTCTGAACCTTCTTGGCCTCCGGGAAACCATTCCCAAGAACCTTATTCCTACGATTCCTTCTTCTTCCTAGAAGGAGGACAGACCCAAACTGTCTCTCTATCACCAAAAATCGAGGACAACTATTACATCAATTCTTTCCAATCTATTAACTCAAACCCTTTATATTCTGATGGTGAAGAAGAAGAGATGCCCCCAAGATGGCTTCCAAGAAAGACCCGGAAGATGAAACCAATGATGACGCCACTCAAATGATTCTAGCAAGATTGGCTGCATCTGAGAAACAACAACAGTTACTGAGGCAACATCTTGAGCAATTGAATGCTGGGGAAGAAGTGCCAATGGAAGCCGCCTACAACCCTGGACAGTATCAAGTGTGGAATTAGTTACAGCCACCACAACCGGCAATCCACTATGAACTGAAGCCACATTTTGTCAGTCAATTACCGCAATTCCATGGTAATACGACTGAGGAACGCTATGAATTCTTGCGGGACCTGGAGCTGATCTGTTCTAATCTGAGGCACCTACAAGTCAGCCAAGACTACATTCGTCTCACTGCCTTACCTTTCGCCTTGAAAGGGAAAGCAGACTACTTGGTGAAGAACTTGGGGGTGACTGTGACGACTTATGAGAGTTTTAAAAACTTATTCTTGAAAAAGTTTTACCCCTTAAGCCGGACCAATCAAATGAGGACCCGCATCACCAGTTTCTCTCAGATGTCCAATGAGCCACTCTGTGAGGCGTGGGATCGATTTAAAGACCTTCTACAGGAATGTCCCTACCATGATCTGGACAACAACATCCTAGTCCAGTCTCTCTACTCTGGCCTCAATCACGAGACTCAAGGATTAGTTAGCGCTGCCTGCGGAGGGAATTATGCATCACGTGGGGCTGAAACCGTCTGGAAAATACTGGAGCAGATGGCAGAAACAAGCCGCTCTCAGCTTGCCAGTAGAGCCTACACTGATTCCCTCAACACCCTTCAAGCCAAAGGCAGAAAGCAGACGGTGGCTGAAATTGCGGAGGACTTGATTCCAAACATGCATTTCATAGCCGACAAAATAACAATAGTGGACAAGAGAGTGAGCGACATCGACAACCGGATCTCCCAGTTCCCAAAGCAGATGGAGGAGCTCACTACTAAGATTCCAAGATGGGGGTACCTACTGCACCAACGGTCCCGGTCTACCATGTGCACCATGTCCAGGAGCAGCTAGGACCAGAACAACAACAGTCATGGGTACAGGACCAATCCTATGCCCAAGCTTCTCAGCAACCACCCCCACCGGCCGAGACAATCCAAGATCGCTCGCCCACTGACTGAGCTCTTAGGCAAAGACACCGAGTTTATTGTAAATCACAGGTGTCTAGAGGCCTTCGAGCTTCTGAAAAAGAAAATTTGTGAAACGCCGATATTACAAGCGCCCGACTGGTCTCTTCCCTTCGAGATCATGACTGATGCATCGGATTTTGCGGTCGGAGCGGTACTTGGACAAAGAAGAAATGGAATCCCTTATGCGATTCACTACGCGAGCAAAGTGTTGGATCCTGCACAGAGAAATTACACAGTAACTGAAAAGGAGATGCTCGCGGTTGTTTGGGCCCTTGAAAAATTTAGATCATACATATTGGGCTCCAAGGTGACTATTTTCACAGATCACACGACCATCAGATATCTCATGGACAAGAAAGATGCCAAGGCACGACTCTTGAGATGGATCTTGCTAATCCAGGAATTTAATTTGGAGATAAAGGATAAACCTGGAATAAAGAATGTTGTTGCTGATCACCTTTCCCGAATAGAGAAAAACGATAATCCTGATACTGGACCAATCAAGGAGACTTTTCCAGACGAATCAGTTTGCGTCATTGATTCCCATGGTATTCCGACATAGTGAACTATCTTGTCTCCAAGAAAGTTCCCTTTGGTTGGACCAAGAGAATGATTGATCGATTAAAGACAGATTCAAGAAAATACCATTGGGACGATCCTTTCCTTTTTTATGAAGGACCGGATTGTGTCTGGCGAAGATGTATTCCTCAAGAGGAATATCAGAGTGTCCTCACACATTGTCATTCTCTCGAGGCTGGAGGACACCATTCGGGAAAGAGAACCGCACACAAGGTACTCCAATGTAGATTTTACTAGCGGACTTTATTTCAGGATGCAAATGAATTTGTACGGTCATGCCCAATTTGTCAAAGAATGGGAGGTACTGTCGGTCATAGAGATGAAATGCCCATGCAACCAATGATTTTCTGTGATGTCTTCGATGCATGGGGGATTGATTTAATGGGTCTCTTTCCCAATAGCAATGGATTTGAGTACATCTTGTTAGCGGTTGATTACTTGTCAAGATGGGTAGAGGCTATTCCGACCCGAACAACAGATAGCAAAACCGTCTGTACATTCATCAAGGATAATATCATTGCAAGATTCGGGATACCGAAAGTCTTGATTTCTGATGGAGGAAGCCACTTTGTGAACAAGGAGATGAGATCTTTGGCTAAGGAGTACAAATTTGAACATAGAATGGCCAACCCATATCATCCACAATCTAATGGTATGGCAGAAATTTCTAATAGAGAGGTGAAGGGTATTCTTCAGAAGTTGGTCCGTCCTGATAGGAAAAATTGGTCTAAGCTGTTGGACCAAGTTCTATGGGCCTATAGGACAGCCTATAAGACCCCACTCGGTACTTCACCTTTTAGGATGATCTATGGCAAGCCATGTCATCTACCTGCAAAATTGATCCACAAATCTGAATGGGCGATCAAAAAGTTGAATTGGAGTTGTCACCTTGGGAAATTGTGTCGAGACCTAAATCTGAATGAGCTAATTGAAATCCGAAATCGGGCATATGACAACAGTGTGATTTATAAGGACAAGGTCAAGAGATGGCACGATAGACACATTCGAGACAAGACCTTTGTCCCTGGGCAAAAAGTTTGGTTGTTCAATGCTCGGTTAAAGATTTTTCATGGGAAACTAAAATCAAAATGGTCGGGTCCTTACATTGTCATCGACGTGATACCAATGGAAGCGTAGATATTGCCGAACTCAAGGAGGATGCACAACCTTTCTCAGTAAATGGTCAGGTGTTAAAGCCATATATTGAATCACCCAGAGAGCAGATAGTTCAAGTCGAGGCCATCTATTTCACGTAGAACGAGGATATTGAAGACCTATCAGATCAAAACCGTCCTCCCTCCCAACCACATCGGCCCCCTTGTACAGCTTCTTCCTCTACTTAGGCCAAGGCCTAAGTATAGGGGGGGGGGGGGGGCGATGCCATTTGTATATACCATTTCTCTCATCGCACTCCTTCTCCCGACCGCTCCATTTCCACCCTTCTTCCATACTTAGGCTGTCCAGAGCCTAAGTATAGGGGGAACCGACACCCACCTGAACATACTCTCTTGTTGTATATAAATTTTTAACTCTCTTACGCTTAGCACGAGCTATGTCTTCATTACGCTTTTTGTGCTCTGAGGACACAACACTCGCTAAGTATAGGGGGGTCTGTATATATACTTTGTATATATTTTACCCATATCTCGTACTTTCGCGTAAGTCTATATGTATTTACGGGGTGGGTACTAACTTCAAAAAAAAAGTTTTTCTACTAACACTGACTTGCCCAAAATTTTTGAAAAAAAAATTGGCTTCTTATTTCATCTTTGCACACACACACGCAAAAAAAATCTGCATTTCACACACTTCACATGCATTTGCATTTGTGAAAAGTCATTGGGTTCTGAACCAAGTTGTGAGCCGAAACTGAGAGTGGTCTAAACTTGCCCTTAATCCACCTAATTTTCAGAGGAGCTTCACCGAGAAATAGGATTTTAAGAGCTTCAGGTCTTTTGACTTAATTCTTTCAGTTCCACACGACAATGTGCAGCGTTTGACTCTTAGTGTCTAACCTGATCTCTTCATTCTGGGTACAACTCTGGATTAGGGAATTAATTTGTACTCTCGCACTATGCACTTAGCTCAACCCAGACGGGATGTTGGAAGACTGTGTGAGTCTCTTTTCTGGTAGCGTGGAAATCTAAAGACCGGAGTACGGGTTGAAATAAAGCTTCGAAAAAGGGATGGACAGCTGGGCACAATTTTTTCTAAGAACCCAAAAAATGTACGGAATAAAAAGATGCTATATCCGTAGGGGCAAAACAAGATCCAAGCAGAACCACCAAAAATTCCAAATACAATGAAGCATTCTACCAAATAAAAATTCGACCAAAAAGGTCCAAGCTTCAAGAAACCTGCAGATCTTGGTGGAGACTTGGCTACACTGGCCATCTTCACAAGGAGAGGTGACTACACTGGCCACCCCCTCCAGTTCTTTTCTCTTTCTTCTAGCTTCTCCCCCATTTCGATTGTGAACACAGCACGACAGACCTTAGAAGGAAATACCTGACTCCCCGAGGACGAGTTACTGGAGAGGAGAGGAGCATGGTAGTCCGGCATTCTGGATGGGAAGAGCTAAAACCCTTCACATACACGAGTCGGTTATTCAATGTTCATAGGGTATACTTCGGGAAGAGGATTGATCTAAGATGACTTCTGAGCCGAAACTGTGACAATGATGTGTAGAACTTGAGAGCTGTTGATTTTAAAATTCTAAGACTCACAGAAGTTCCGCCACACTATTAATCCAAAGGTCAAGTTTAGTCTCACTTTCACCTCTAGTTCATAGTCTTGGTATGGAAACCAGTCTCATTTCATTTCATGTCATGTCTTTTTGATGCTCAGGGACGAGCATGGTTTAAGTATAGGGGGATGATGAATCTCGGATTCATCACTCTAAATCTCATTTATTAAGCTTAAGTCCCTAAAAATCAACAGCATATTTGCATTTATTCTACATAATTAGCATTCATGCATGTTTTCATAAAAAAAGGTATTTTATCCATAATTTCTGCACAAAATAAAAGCCAAAAATCCAAGCCACAGTTAACCTGTAAATAGCCTAATTTTCCCGATTTTTAACTCCTTCATGCTAACTCCGAATAACCCAAAACCACTTCCATTGTGTACATATCGCTCACAAGAATAAAAGAAAAATACAAAAAAAATCACTAACCCTGGTAAGTGGACCAAAAACCCAAACCCTAGTTTCAGGATTTTCGGACTAAAAGCCACATATCTTCCCCATCCAGTGTCCGATTTGATCCTACTCACTTTTGAACTAATGTACATTCAATTATATTCAAAACAAGACCAAGTTCAAGTGAATCAGAGCTCGTATGTAAAAGTTGGGTTTTGGGCCTCTTTTGTACATTGTATATTTTCACGGTTTTTGATCTTGTATTTTCTGTATATATTTTCTTAATCATAAAAATCCAAAAAAAAATTAGAACTAGGTGTCTTTTATTTATATTTGATTTCTCCATATTTTTCCATTTTTTATCTTATCTTGTTTGAAAATGACAAAAAAATTATAAAACCCAAAAATCAAGGTGTTCTATGTATATGGGATACCCTAAAAATTCACTTTTTACATTTGACCGATTTTGGCTTTGATGTCTCATGAAAATTGTAGATCTCGTCGACACAAGCATTTTTTGTGAAGGAACTTCTTTGATCCGAGGTCATTTGCTATTTTTTATCGATTTTACAAAGGATTTATTCGCGGATTTTTCTGGTGCTGACACGTGGCAGCCCCAGAGGCCGCCACGTGTCAGCTATTTTTCGCATTTTTATATCGTTTATATATATATATATATATATATAAACTTAAAGAGGACGCACGTGCGTTGCACATGCCCCCAGGCACGTACTCCGCACGTGCCACACTCTCCCCTCTCTCTTGACCGCCATGTGGCACGATCTCGGCCGCTCGATCTCGGCCGATCGAACGGCCGTTGATCGTCGTCTTCACCAGAACGTCTCCCTTCGTAACCAACGCCACCGGCCCTCCGCAACAGCCGGCCCTCCTCCGATATCTCCGCAGCCGCCGCCCCGTTGACCGCGCAACTGCCTCGCCGCCCCGTTATCCTCGCAAACGATCTTCCCTTTGACCGCGCCGACGACCCTAACCCCCTCCGCTCATCTCGCACCTCGCCCTCCAGCGACAACCCTATTTAACTCCATCGCCGACCCTCCAGACCCCCTATCCGTCGTTCGCACAAGGCAAGTAACCCCGGTGGTGACAGCCCGGGATCTCTCTCTCCATCGCCGGCGTGATCCAAGAAGCCTCGCTTCTCGCCGCAGCGAAGCCTCCGCCGCTGCTCTTGCTCCGGTGATCAGCCGTAGAGCCCCATCTTCCCAGGTATAATCAATCTCTCTACACCTCTCTCTCTCTTTCTCTCTGTCCCCGAGCTCTCCGCTCCGCTCGGAGCTTCGCCCCAATCCACTTCGCCTACTCCATCTGCCACGCATCCTCCTTCTTCTTCCACCACCTTCTCCTCCAACAATCAGCTCCGCCCTTTGGCGTCGAGCCAACCCTTAGAGTCATCGTCTCCGACATCCTTTGAGCTTCGCCGCCTCCGCCTCCGCCTGAAGCTCCTCCGCCAACGCAACCGTCTTTCTTCCCCGACCAGCATCGCCTCCGCCTGAAGCTCCATCTTCAACACCGCCTGAGCTCCCCCGCGGGCCAACGCTTCACCGTCACCATCCAGGAGCTCCCCATCGACTCCAGCGTTCCTCCGCCCGGCTCGCCTCCGCCTTCCGCTGGGCTCCGACCTTCATCACCAACGCCAGCAGCTCCGCCAGGAGGGGCCGAACTCCCTCCTGCCTCCGTCAATCCACAACGCCGGGCCGGGTGTGAAACCCGAGGCCCCCAAGCACGTGCACATCATGTGCTTCGGGGGAACGTCAGCGTACGTCACCCAGGTCACGTGCCTGACACGTGACCGTGGGCAAATTACAAAAGTCCCCCCCGGAGCTCCGCCGAATTGCATTCAAGTCCAATCCAGAAGGTCACGTGCGTCGCACGTGACCCCCTGAGAAATTGCAGAAGGTCCCCCCTCCATTTCTAGGTAATTACTTTTAGGTCCCCCATAGCACTTTTGTTATTCATTTTGTTTGCATCTGTACCCCTGTCTTTGTCATCCATTATAGACCTTTACATTGCATCATTTTATTTATTTAAAATAGCACTTTGTTCTACATTCAATTCTCTACAGTGTGACATATTGTGAACATTTTTGTAGTCAATGGTTAATTATTAATTAATTATTTTGTGGAAAATTGCATATTTTGCCCACTTTGTGTTCTTAAAATTGCCATTGATTTCCTGTTGCTCTAAAAATCCTCGAAAAATCATATATTGTAGAGATTATTTTGCTTGACATTGTGCCTAAAAAGATTTGCATTCGCATGCATCATTTGCCCTGTAAAAATCATTTTGCACATTTCACTATTTAATCTTTAATAGGTTTTAGATCTCACATTTTTGAAGATTAGGATTTTTCTGAGATCAATCACTTAGTGATAGATCTTAGATAATTTTGGTCCTCGAAAATAAGTAGGTTTGATATTTATTATAATTAAATTTTGAAAATCATTTTGTTTGCATTTAAAAATTCCTAAAAAATTCATATTGCATCCAAAAATTCCCAAACAATTATATTGCACTCATTTCAGCACAATATACATTGTGGAAAATTTTCATATTTTTCGGACATTGTTTGATTGATATTTACATTTTAGTCCTTAAAATAGGCCAAAATTGCATCTTGCACCCATCATTAGCATTAAAAATTCCAAAAAAAAGACTGCCTTGAAAACCGAACACGGAATTGAATAGACACAACTCTAGGTTGTTCCTTTGCCTCCTTGTGATCGACCTTGGGACTTGCTCAAGTAAAATAAACATAAAAACCACTTGCTTAAAATTGCATATATCTTGTGGTTATTTCTTGACTGTATCCGGTCGCCGCCTACAACGAACTTACGATATTTTATTTACACGCACGAAGATTAAAAACAACTTCTTAAAGCGGCATTATTGGGCGCGTCAAGTAGCAACCCAATCTATTTGAGTGGACATTCCACAAAGTAGGTTCAATGTTGTAATAATAATCTATTTGAAGAATTGATTAGCACTCTTGCTTTAATGCTTATGCATGAGTGTCTTATTCTTGGAAGCGTGAGTGCCATTTAAGGTACAAGTTTAAGAAGAGCGTAACCTCTGAATGTGTTCAAGCCTTTGGTCAAGATGTTAGAAGTGCATCATTGGATAACGTCACCTTTGTGAGTATTACTATGGGTCTCAGTTAAAGAAAGATGGTCTTTCCTGAATACACTCATGAAATAGGATAAGGGTGCATGGACTTTAAGAGAAGCAATCCTGAACATTGTACCAAAAACAACACTTCGTTGTTGCTACCGTATACTTTAACACTAAGGTCTGGAGTTCAAAATATAGTTTTCTTAATTTATGTTAAGTGAAAGGAGTAAACTCAGGTAGAGGTTCAAACCGGAAGGTACCTTTACTGAAAGCAAAGTCTGTTAGACAAAAAAATGTCAGTTGACTCTTTTTAGATCTCCTTTTCAATTTGATAAATTCGTGGGAGATTATTGTATTTAATGTTAATACAATTAGGTTTTAACTAGGTAAACCTATGTAATAGCATTGGGAAACCAAATTGGTTTCAAGTGGGAAGCCAATTGTGTTGGAGGGAAAGTTGAGAATTCTCAAATTAGAAATAAGGGCAGTTTGGGTGGAGTTTTAGCTCTATATTTAGTAGTTCTAAATCTTTGGTAGACTTATATATGAGTTCACATCCCAAGCTCTTGTAGCAATAGTAGAGAGGAGAAATGGGAGAGCACACATGGGCTTCGCTTCGTCTCCAGCTCGGACTCGGGATCAGGAGACTTAATTAAGATATCAGATCTCGATAATTTTACTACGTGTTTCATTTTACGGGTCAAATAAACTTATTCTACGGATTAATTGTGATTAAACAAATGTAGGAATTCGACTTGACCCGATGGCTCAGACTTAGCCGTCCTTTCAGAATCCGAAGAGGCACCCGTTGAAAGGGCATTTTTAAAATACAAAGGTCGTTCTTAGATCTACTTATACATATCCCTATATGGCCTTTTCTTCATACACAAAAAAACTTCTCCCTCTCTTACAACCTCTATTTTTCCATCGAGAGGTGGCATTCTTCTCTTCTCTTCTCTCAGATGTAGTTCTGTGAGATACATTGGAGGA
Organism: Ottelia alismoides; assembly: GCA_037367405.1. Lineage (NCBI taxonomy): Eukaryota > Viridiplantae > Streptophyta > Magnoliopsida > Alismatales > Hydrocharitaceae > Ottelia > Ottelia alismoides. Next base: position 264,025 of record JAZKJV010000873.1, on the reverse strand, counting down.
CGATCTCATCGGTGTGCACGGATAACTATCGTGTGCCATAATATTTTAGGAGCAGATCTCCAGTACTCTATACTGGTGTTGTGGGAGCGATATCTTCTCTAAGGATAATATGTCATGGGTGCTTTGGTGATATCTAATCTAATATTTACTATTTTATTTACTGCAGTTTGTTTATTACTTTACCTTTCTTAGATCTCGCCCTAATATGTTGTTCTTCATAATAAATTGTTCTTGTTTACATTTTGTAATCGGATTATGAATCGGAAATGCATGATTGTTCTTTTATTAATATGTAATACAATTATATTGATTCGTATGGATCCGAAAAATTATTGTTTGATTTGTGTTTTGATGACCCTGATTACAATAACGAGCTAGTGATCTTTAACTTGTTCATTGTTATGCGAAAGATATTAGAGAACACTACCGTCATTATAAATAATTAAGCTTCTAGGAGAAGTGACATACCATGACTTTTTGGTCGTTTAATCAATCAAAGAGGAGTTCGAAAGTTGAAAACATATTTAAACTGAAGGATAAAGGAAACTACTTAAGCGCATCACGGAAGTTTGAGGATCGCATCGTATGCGATCGGAAACGACTAGTCACACTAGTTACTCCGGACAGCATAATTTAAAAAATTTAAATCGATGAAACCACATGATCCAAGAACACTTCTCATATCATTTAATCTAAAACACAAACAAGTATTAAGTTTACCTCTTGAAGAGCGATTGCGATCGAGTCTCTAAATGAAGAGACCTGCTGTCTCAAGTCCAACCCAACGGGAGAAGATTCTTGCGAGCGCATAGATGAAACACATACTCCTCACAATCCATGTTGATTATCCAAATGGTGAATCTTCTGATCTTGTCACACGAGATCTATTGTCTTCTTCACGGAAGAAGGTGTACTGAAGGAGATGGGGATTCACAAGCAAATGATCCGGATGCAACGACGATGGCAACTTTCTCTAGAGTTCCATGGTGGACGACTACAATGAGAGAGACAAAGAGAGACTTGGCATGTAGAGAGAGAGATAAATTTTTGATGTAACTTTAAGAGAAAGGGGTGCCTCTTCTTATATAGTATTTTGGGAGTCCATGGATCTCAATCCATAAACAACACAAAATCAATAGATGGGATTGATTTGTGTTTCTTTCAATGGCCATAATCTTGTTGTAAAAATACAACAACAATTAATTAAATTAAATTAACTATATGTTGATAATAACTATAAACTAATTTGAAATTAAATCAATTTATCCTTGGAGATAATTAGGAAAGAAGGAGACATCCTCCCATAAAGGGGGTGGACGATGTGTCCGTCCACCTTCTCAATATGGAAGGGTGGACTCCTTCTCCTATTATCATGGAATCCTATATTCCACGATAATCTCCAACTTTTGCAACAACACTTGTTGCAAATTATTTGACAAAATAAATCCAATTTATTTTGTGAACATTTCAATCATGCCATTGGAAATTTATGAATCACATTCACAATCCAAAATACAATGTAAATTATATTTTCAATTAGTTATCTAATGTGAATTCAATTCACATCAATAATTAATCAACAAATATAAATTGCAATGGACTCTCTCTAATATATTATAAATCACATCTACAATATATATATACACGATTAATATGGATAGTTCTATCCACATTATTCATATCCATGATAATTAAATCACATTTAATCATCTTGGATCTCCATTCTCATGTGCCTAAATAATATGAATCACATTTACATTATTTACATCTTTGATAATTAAATCACATTTAATTATCTTAGATAACTCACCTTATAATATGAATCAAATTCATATTATTCGTGATAATAAATCACATTAATTATCTATTTTTCTCAATGCTCAAATACATTATCAATAATGGAATTGTTCTTGAACTCTTTCAAGAATAATGCATTTTTTCCGCGGATACTTGGAGATAAGGAAATGTTGATTGTATTGTTCCATGTATAGTGACATGGATATTGAGATCATAAATAAAATTCAGATCTCGGGGACTTCCCATAGATGTTTGATTAAATCAGCATCGTAAAGCTAATCTTTTTATTGCATTTCAATCAACATTCAGATACTGTTCAACATTTGGACCAAGTTTAGATTACTTCTCTACTGAGAGGAGTCACTAAAATCCAAATCTGTTTCATCACTCCCTCAAAATGGAAGCATCATGATTATACAATCATTTATGATAACATCACCCTTAGGTATTTCTAATACCAATACATCCTGCATATTGGAAGACCTATATTAAACTCAAAGTATTAGATCAATTTTACATGGTGTACTTCATGTTTTTATCATTAAGTTTCTCATTTTATCATTGGGATTTTGTATTGATTATATGCTTTCCAAAAGCATATATTGTACCTAGGTATTGATCATATAATTTCTAAAAGAATATACCAAACCTAAAAATTCAGTCATGCTTCCAAAGCGAGACAACCGTGCATGGAATTTGATCTTAATATCTCATGAGTGAGATCATGCATTTCGGTTAGTAAATGAACCTGTATGATCCCTTTGAGAGATCGTATTACTCATATGACTTGCATGCACACCAGCACTCTAGTGTATAGACCTTGATTAGGCCAATAACTTGTTGGTCTGCCAAATATACATACTCAAACATATAGTAACACACCTATATCCGGTCAGAGGATGCGCACCTATATCGTGACATCATACGACATAGATATTTGGTTATCTCGATTGCATTAAGTCAACTCTTTGACCTAACTACTCTGACACCTCTGAATCTCTATTGCTATACAGAGGACCTGTATCAAGAGGTCAGTCAAATATCATCCTCTTAGAGAAAGGATTGCCATTTCCTTCTCAGGTTGGATATCCTCTCTTAATAATCATTTGACGGTACTTGATGAGTCCTCAATCTAATTCTTTAGATATTCATCCAAGCATCAGCCTCCATGATTCAACAATTGAATCAACAACGTTATGATCATTAAGATGGCCATGGTACATAACCCTAATTGTACTAAGGGACCTATTATGCAACTTAGTTATTCTTCATTTCAGATCATGGAATGATATTTGCAATAACATTTATTGCATAATGGTTTACCGTGGGCTCACATGTCCAACAAAAACATGAAAATTAGTTATTCTTCGTTTCAGATCAGGAAATGATATTTGCAATAATATTTATTGCATAATGGCTCACCATGGGCTCACATTCCCAACAAAAACTTCTGTAGGACTTAACAACACTTTTTGTTCAAAAAATATCTCTATTTTCATGACAAGATAAACTTTTAATTTAATTGATCAATTTCTCAATTAAATTAGGCAGTTTAATCGATCAAACTTGCATACTATTTGCCCAACATTCTTCATCATCGTTGACTCATGTTCACTTCTTGATCGACCCAAAGTTAATGTTTGATAACCTTTTAAAGATTATATGCGATATTCCTACTTTTGTTCATGATGTAATAAGAATTTTGCTTATTACTTAAGGTGATTTCATAATCACTATATGTGTTTATATAAAGCTTGAACTTATGGGTTGTGACTTAGATGATCAACATGCTTAAATGTTAAGCAAGAAGCACCAAATCAAAGTAAAGAGTTTAAAAGGAAAAGAAGGAATTATGTTTAAATATCAAGGTAATTGAATTATACGCAACAAGACTAAAATTTAGAAACATTCCTCAATTATAGCAAAATAGTAATTGGATCATAATTATCGGTGGATTATTGAGCAACATAAAGAACACAAATAGCCCGTTTGGTTACTGGGATGAGGTGGGTTAAGGTAACTTCATGTGAATAGTAGCAGTTTGGATGGTTATGAAGGTTAGAGAAGGTTGGAGCAAGGAATTTGATGTGATATCACATTGATTTGGGATGGAATTCTAACCCAGGAATGCAGGAGGTAAGGATAACCCGATAATCAAGCGGACCTCAGGAGTACCCACTTAAATGGTATGGTAGTAGTGCAATGTGCTTACCACCCAAAAGACCATGGTTCTAATCTCCCGTTGCGGTGGTTACATTATGTAGTCGACAACCAGCGTAAAAATAGTCGAACCTTTCACCATGGATTTGAGCAAGAATACATAGCCGACCCTACTTATAACACCAAGAACAATTGATAGTGGCTTCCCTGTTGAGAAAAGAGTCCGATGAGTCTCAAATTCTTCTCCTTAATTCGTTCATTTTGTCTAAAATATGCAGTAGAGCACTTGAGAATACTCGTGAATACATATTTTTTAAACAAAACACACCTCGTGAATAAAAATATATTTTGACACCAATAAAATAAACAAAAAGAATAAACTAGAAAAGAAAAAGAAAAGAGAGGGGAAGGCTGTAAACATGTACGAGCTTGGCTGACAAATTAACAAGCAGACTTACAGAAAAATCACAAAAACAACTAATTTTGTGCATAAAATGACATACATATAATTAATTGTACATTGTGTATACATCATCTAATTACTCAAAGAACCTGTTAATATTTTCGCAAGCTTTCTTCATAAAAAACGAAGTAATATTAATATAGATTTTTAGAAATTCTACTAAAAATTACTTGGTTAAAATTGGAGGAGAAAATACATAACCTAATTCTCAATATTAGCATCTTGCATGGTCCATATCTAAGTATAGCAAACTCCAAATTATCCCAACTAACTTTTAAACTTCATCTTATAAATAATGCTATATATTAAAAATGCTACAAGAATTAATTTTGGGGTTAAAGGCACGACTTTAAGTTTTGGGCCACAGTTGGCTAAGTATATTCCTTAATTTCTATTGATTTATTTGTTGATATTTTATTTATTAGTTAAACAATTGATAAACATTAGTTGACCCTACTTAATTGTGGGAAAAGATTTTGTTGTTGTGTAGTTAAATTGATCAACTTTTTTTGTGCATTAGCTAGCCGACGATCTCATCAATTGACCGATTAAGGGAGTTGGCCAACGGATTGACTAATGATAAAGTTTTTACAACTTTACGCTATACACTTCAATTTGTTAACTTTTTTATAGTATGCGATAGAAAATGCATAGAATAGACATGTACAAAATGGATGTATATCTCCCATGAGCTTTTAGGGCATGTTTAGTTGCCAGGTTACCCTAACCTGACATACCCCATGATATATCCCGACATTCCTGGATTGGAATTAGTTGTATGGGTCGTACAATTTCTTTCTTATAATACTTTTTAACCACGTTCGAATAAAATAATTTATAAAAACATATAATCATTAAAAATTTAATATAACACATAATCAATATCACATTAATCATTCCAATAATCTCCAACCCTCTCAACCATCCAAACATCAATGATTCACGTGAGGATACCCCAACCTAATCCAACCCAGTTATCAAAGATGCCCTAACATCAATGCCAATTTATATACAAACATTGGTTCAAGGCAATACTAATTATGGAAGTGACCACAAAAATATTTTATATATAATGTGATATACTATGTTATTGACCAATTGATTGACGCAAAGAAAGATTGGATAGCACCACTTAAAATAATGAAGTGGGTTTTTGAGCAGTTGTAAATCAAATAAGGATACTTGGAAGTCGCATGTGCAATTATGAACTAAAAATTGACAAGCTTGGCATGAATTCTCATAGCAAATAGTCATGTAGAAATAAGTAAGAGAAGATTGGTCCTTTGGTCGAGCATAACGTGTTGCGACACAACCACTCGACGATGTTTCCAAGGTAACACTATCATTACTACTGGCATAGAATCCATGTAGCCAACTCCGGTTAAGGTGGAAAGACTAAGTTGTTGTACCATAATATATACAGATCCCCATCCTCAATAGGGATGCAGAACTAAATAAAAATAATGGATATCAGAATCTATGGAAGTCGAACAGCAATCAAGTTAGCCATAAAACATGCATTTGTCCTCTCTTTAATAAGCTAACAACTTCAGCACTCATAACTTATCAAACCATGTAAAAAGACACAAACCAGCAACTTATTTCAAAGTATGCCATCACTTTCATCAGCAAAAACCAGCAAAGCGGCACTGGATTATGATGCCAGAGTAGTCCTCGGGCAACTGTCGAATGTGCAAGCCAGAATGTCGCGGTAACCACGATTGATAGTGAAGTAATCATAGACTTTCCCATCGCTGCTCTTTTTGTACTCAAACAGCAGGTAAGAATGGTTGTATGCCGTCAGCTTCACAAATCCGTAGTCAAAATCTTTAAAGATGCTCCACTTGGTCTGGAGGGGAGTGAACTCGACAAGGCTGGCACCTCCTCCACCAGCTACTACATGGATGGTTCCATTCAAGGGACCTCTGTAGTGGGATTTCTCCTGGTTTGTACAGATATTCTGCAGTAAAGTGGGAAAGGGAAATATTTAAATTCAACATGAAAGGGTAGTCACACACAGATTACTGGGAATTAGCCAACTCTTGACCAGAAGCTACATTAGATTTGCTGTGTCAGTGAGGTTACAATGCAATAACAAGAGGGTATACTTAAGAAAAATGTTGATTATCAAAATAGTTTGATGAAATAGTGAGGTTAAAGGTCAAAAAGAAACTGCAAACACTTTACGTATATCCCGACACTAACCGACGAGAAAGTCACAACACCAAAGATAGCTTTTCAAGCTACTATGGGCAAGAAATTTCTAGATTGTCTTCACATGAATGAATTGTGGTCATAGTTGGTGAATAGGCATATGTGCTTCGGCAGCATCCATTGGTGAGATCATGGGCCAGAGATGATAAAGTTATCACATTCAACCCTCCCTGCAAGACGTAAATGATAGAAAAGATGCACATACTTGGAGTATTAAAGGTTGAGTACCACGTTGTTACTTTTTAAAGTTCAGGTATGACATAGAAATCGGATGTATAGTTCAGAGACTTGTGTCATTTACTCATTTTCAAAATGTAAATAAATACAAGTAAACATAACAGGCAAGACCAAGATCAGATCCACTATGGTGCTTAACTTCTCTCTGAAATTTTTTATTTTGTTTCAGATGAGTATATAGTAACATTTTTCAGACAGGATGCGAATTTGACTCGTCTAAAAGCCAAATATAAAAATGAATGCCTGTGGCTCCATTGATACACAGCTTCTTTAACTGAATTTGAAAGTCATATACGGAAGGCATCCAAAACAAATAGTAAGCCAACGTATATGAGATGAAACAGGGAGCTCATGTACCTGGTAAATTGGACATGTCCTTTCATAGTTATGGACATGCCCGTACAAGGCAATGTCTACCTTGTATTTCTGCCACAGCTCTTGAAGACTCTCCCTTCCCATTGGCTCAGCAAAGGTTCCTTCATCAGCATAAAAGTAACCAGAAGAGTAGCCAAGAACCCGATGAGCGAGAAAGATAAGCCACGGTTGTTTCTGCCTGTCAACGGATGCAAAACATTCCTCAATAAACTTGTATTGTTCTGTTCCTGGCCTCCAGTCAAGCTCCGTATCAGCTATGCAGAAGCGAAACATGCCATAGTCTGTTGAATACCTGAAATGAATATCGGATCCAATAACTTCTTGCATCAATCATGCACTGAATTTTTGATTGAAAAATTCAAAATTTAAATGGGCTAGTCCAGACTAAAAGAGAACAAGATCCATTTGGATATTTGTGGATGTTTGAAAAACTTCATTAAAGTAAATCTAAGAATTTTATTTCCATAAAGAGAATCTCAATGGCATGCAGCATGAAGCCAGTATACCACTTTTTACCAAAAGTTTTTCTGTTGACATTTCTATCTTGATTTTCTTTTTTGTAATGCCACCCTTAAGGTACATAAAAACAAAAATAAGAATATCAACGACCCCGAAAATGTATTTTTGGAATATCAATGAGCATTAAATTAAAAAAAGTAAAGTACTATATTTTACTTTGATGTGATAATGAAATAATTTAGTCTTCATATTTTTTTCTTCCATTCATCCCCTATTTCATATATGCCTATATATGGATTTTACAACTAATCTCTCATGGATTTACTAGTGCTGCACTTTTTTCTTAGGGGTAACATGATGTGATAGAATACATCTTGTTTATCTTGACGAAATGGGAGGAATATCCATCCCAATGCCAAAACTATTTGGTCAGAACTTCATCTGAGCTCGATTCTTACCGACGGGTCCATTAGAGATCAGAAATTTTTGAAGAAAAACAAAAAGTTTCTTTTATCACTTTCAGGCGATCGGAAGATAATGAAATTTTGTTAGAATTGTCAAGTCAATATAAACAATGTAATAGTATGGCTAAACTCGAATAATCTTTCCTAATTTTATATCAGTTTTTTTATAGTTTATGAATGAACCATACTATTTATTTGTACTTATTTATTCCATTTCTATTTTAGTGAAATTTTTTAATATTGTTCAATACTATCTTATTTTCAATGACTTGGACTAGATCAATGCTTAGTTCTCTTAAACATGGAAAATCCACATGCCCATTTTAATTGCCCATTACATAAATGCACTCAGTGTCGCTTAACCTCGTCATCTTCAGCACAAGAGTACTCGATCAGTGAGCTTACAGTATTTATATATAGACTATATAAATTACTAAAATTTTATATCCAAAATCAGATTTATAATATAGATAATAATATAAGAGTTTTATGGGACTGCCCCTACGCCAGTTTTCCACAAATTTTTTTTTGCAAAATATCACCATGTATATTCATCGATATATCCCTCCAATATGTCATTCGAATTTCGTCAGAAATGGAGGCTTCTATGCCCTCCATCTATAACATGTCATTTTAACTGTCTAAACATTGTTGTGACCTGTTCTAGATGGAGGGCATAAGAATCTCCCTTTCTGACACAATTCGAATGACATATTGGAGGGATATATAGATGAATATACATGGTGATATTTAAAAAAAATAAAAAAATTGCGGAAAAATGGCATAAGGGCAGCCCCTTGGCTCCCCCCAGGGAAGCCCCATCAAACCCTTATATTGTTATCAGTATAATATATCTGATTTTGGATATAATTTTTTTGTATTCTATAGTCTATATATAAATACTGTAAGCTCACTGATCGAGTGCTCTTGTGCTGAAGATGAACGGGGCTAAGCGACATTGAGTGCATTTATGTAATGGGCAACTAAAATGGGGACGGGGATTTTCCATGTTTAAGAGAACCGAGCACTGATCTAGTCCAAGTCATCGAAACTAAGATACTTCTGTACACTGCAAAAGACCTCCATAAGGTCTAACGTAACACCTTTAATAAATAAAAATAACACCAAGACAGAGGGTAGATGACTCGTAATTATAAAACTGAGATTTTTTCTAACAAAAAAAAAATAAGGAGAGCAAAAAACAGTAATATGAAGAAAATAGGTTACTAGAACTTCTTATCAAATGAGAGGAAAATCAAAAGATCTATCCTTTTGGGAACCACAGGAAACTAATGCCAGAGAAAAACAAAGCAAAAGAAGAAGCCACAAGATCCTTGATTAAAATCGGGGGGTCTACTTAGTCAGATCACTTGCGTTAGGATGCAAGAAAATTTAATAAAGGCTATAGATGAATGATTAGTGCTGCAAATATTAGTTTCCTAGCCAAGATATTAGGTGTAATAAAAATGGCGAAGCCTTCTCCCACTTTACATAGGATCGGCTGCATGGATTCTTGGTCAAACTCATGTTGAAAGATCCGACTATTTTTACGTTGATTGTCGGCTACCTAACACAACCCCCACAAGGAGGGATTTAAACCCCTGGTCTTTTCGGTGGTAGGCAGACTGCACTACCACCAAACTACTGAAGATACTAGGTGTAATATCTCAAAAAATCAGTTCTAAATACAGATTGAAAAAAACATAAATAAAGGAAATCAAAACCTATATTTTTTCCTTTTAAGTTTTACCAAAGCTTGGCTCTATTCTTGGCAGGCACATAAAACATTGTCTGAAGTAGGACACCACATTCACCACCAGAGTCTGTTTTCCCATAGAAAGATCCCGAATCAGGCCAGTCACGTTCATGGTTACCGCTGCAGTACAACAATATTAGCATGATTCAATAAAGGTACACCTCTGGTACAGAACAGAAATGACCAACCTTCCTATCATATAGGGAACAGTCGATGCAAGAGGCTCTATCTGTTCCGTGAATTGATCCCATTGTGAGATGTAACCATTAGCATAGCTTATGTCACCAATATGGATAATCATGTCAATATTATTCAAGTCCTTAATGAGCTGGTGAGTTGTAAGAAGTGATGCACGCTGGAAGTCTGCAAACTCGTTAGAACCATCAGCTTCTGCCTGAAAGTAAAGAGCATGAAAATGAATTGGTTCTTGTGAAGAAAAAATAATGATTTGTTTATTATAATAGCTGTAGGGTTCTCTTATATAAAGAGGAGAAACCCTAGAGGGAAAATTACATAATAGAGATGCAATAAATATGCAAATACAAGATAACTCTCAACACACGCCCTCAAAATGGAACATAGATGTCATTCATGCTCAGCTTGGAGCAATTGCCCCTTAGCTAGGGCCTTGGTGAACATATCTGTTGTATGTTCCCTTGAGCTAATGTGGGAAGTAGAGATAGAGTCCTTATATATCATATCTCGTGAGTAATGGCAATCGACCTCAATGTATTTGGTGCTCTCATGGAAAACGAAATTGTTGGCAATAAAAACGACAGTCTGGTTGTCGCAAAGAAATAGCATGGGAAGATGCACGTCAACATCTAAGTCTGTCAAAATGGATCTAACTCATATCATCTCAGTAATCCCAAGCGTCATAGCTCTGTCTTCTGAATCCACACCGGATCTAGCAACCATAGTCTACTTTTTTGCTTTTCTATAAGATTAAAAAACTCTTTATGAAAATAGCAAAACCAAAGGTGGACTTCCTATCTTTAGGGAATCCTACATAATTAGCATGTGTTGAGATATTAGTTATCCTTCTTATTGTTTTCATTTTTTCTACTTCTTTTGTATTCATCCTGTAATTTGCCTAACAAGTTTCTCTCCTATATAAGAGAACCCTAGAGCCTCTCAATAAAGCAATTCATTCTTTCTTCTCTATATGGTATAGGAGCGACGGTCCTAGATTAGAGTTCCCATATCCCACCAAGCCCTAACCTATCCCCCTGACCGCTGCCCCCCACCTCGACCATTGCCCGAGCTCTTTCTCATGCCTCCACGCTTCTCCATGCACCTCTGCGGTCTGGACTGCAGTATGAAATGATTGACCAGGAAACGTGATTTTAGACCTATAAATCATGCTTTTCGACCCTAGTGCGTTGTAAAGATTGACGAGGATGGTCGTACGAGTCTACACGTGCAACCAATCCTCACTATGATCATGTAGACTCGTTCATATCGGTCTACTCCCAATTCAATTTTCATTGTTCGGCCTTTTTATCATCATGTCAGAAAACAAGGGTGATATATTTTCGTCATCCGATGCCTTCAATGGTCTGATACCCATCACAGGGATGGATGGGGCCAACTATGAGTTGTGGTCCATGCAGTTTCTCACCCTCATGCAGTGGAACAACAAGGAGCACATCTTGACAGATCCAGAGCAAATGGATAAGACTGAGGCAAATGCTTCTAGGAAGTAAGATGACATGCATGCGTGTGTTTGGCTTTGTGGGACCCTTACCACAGAGATAGCCAATGATTTTCTGAATCAACCCATCACCAAGGCGATGTGGAAAACTTTGGCATCCACTTATGCTCAAGCAAAGAATGAAGCCAAGATTCTTCAACTACAGTTCGATATCTACAAGAAGAATGGTCATCCTCTGCACGTGTACTACGCTTCACTCCATGGCATGTTCGAGAAGCTTTATAACTAATGCCTATTACGACATCTCTGGAGCAGCAAAAGGCATATAGGAACTCCACGGTAGTTGGAGTTTTCATGGCCGACCTTAATACAAAGTATGATGTAGTGCGTACACAACTTCTCACCGGAGTTACCATACCTCCCATGGAGGAGACCTATAACCGTCTCAGTCAGATTATCATGTCTTCTATGGCCATTTCTCAGTCATCTTCAATGATAGCCGCTTCTCGTGGTCGAGGAGCGATGAGCCAGTCCAGAGGATGCATCCCTCATGGTAAAGGTGATGGACGTCAACATGACCCTTGCACCTACTGTCGTCGACCGAGACATGCAGAGGATACATGCTATCAGAAGCATGGCTATACTGCTTCTTGTCGCATGGAAGAACTGATTGAGGCTTCAGATACTCTAGCTTCTCAGATCGATCATCACCGGAATGATATTGTCTCTCGTATTCGAGATATCATGACTCTTGTCTCAGGAACCACCACTACAGATACCGTGGTTGCAACCAGAGCCTCTTCGAGTTCCTCAGGTATTGCCTACACTTTTACTGGTAGTAGTGATGCAGATATGACAGAGTGGATTATGGACTATGGTGCTTTCCACCATCTATGTAGAGACAGAGCGTAGCGGAGGTCCTACATGACCATACCATCCGGTAGATGGGTTGTCATGGAAAATGAAGACCACTTACCCATTACAGGACATGGGGAGGTGCATTTGACGACGTCCATGTGCCTTCAGAATATTTTATATGCTCCTGACTTTCAGATGAATTTACTCTCCATTAGTTAGATTACTAAGGGCCTGTTTGGTTGCAGGGTTGGGCAGGGTTGGCCCAACCCTGGTTACTATTCACAAGGGTACTTCCTCCTCACATATTACTATTCACCCAGCCCAACCCAGCCCAACCCAACCCTGCAACCAAAAAGGCCCTAAGGATCTACATTTTTGTGCCATTTTTGACCCTTCATCTCTTGTGTTTTAGGACATACTCACGGGTAAGGTGATTGGATGTGGCCGTGAACAATGGGAGCTCTACAGACTGGTCCAACCTCCTCATGTTGGCGGTTCTACTATACCTACTGGACCAGTCTCACCATATCTGTGGCACCTTCGTTTTGATCACCTTCCTCTACAGAAGTTGTGTCATGTTCTCCCTCAGATTTCCACGAGATCCTCCTTCCAATGTGAGGCATGCCAACTTGGGAAGCATCACCGTTCCTCCTTTCCATCCCATCAGAGTTGGAGTAGTTCTCAGTTATTTGAGCTCTTTCATTTAGATATTTGGGATCTAAGTCACGTCCCGAGTCATCAGGGACACAGCTTTTATCTGGTCGATGTTGATGACTTTTCTAGACTTTCCTGAGTCTTTTATTGAAGAATAAGTCTGATGCTGGATCTGTTATCATATCTTTTATAAATGAAATAAAGAACATTTTTCTACCAATATCAAATATCTTCGTTCTGATAATTCCCTAGAATTCTGCACCTTACAGCTTTCTAACTTAGATCTTTTGGCATTGTTTACCGGACCTCATGTGCTCATACTTCCCAACAGAACGGTATTGTCGACCACAAACAATATCACTTACTTGATATTGTTGGGAGAAAACCTTGCGTTGTTTATTCCATATCCCTAGGCTCTCTTATATAGGAGAGGAGCCTATGGGTAAATTACAGGAGTCATATATAAGTAGAAAGATAATAAAGAAACAATACATAAAACATAAATATATCCCTACACTCCCCCTCAAGATGGAGCATAGATGTCGATCATGCTCAACTTGGACGAACATTTTTGAAAGGGCCCTCTGAGTAGAACCTTGGTGAATATATCCGTAGTCTGATCCCCTGAGCTAACATGAGATGTAGAGATAGAACCTTTCTGAATCATATCTCATATGTAATGACAATCAACTTCGATGTGCTTGGTGCGTTCATGGAATGTTGAATTATTTGCAATGAATATAGCAGCCTGATTGTCACATTCACGTGCCATAGGAAGAGGAACCTCTATATATAAGTCTGTAAGCATAGCTCGAATCCACATCATTTCTGTAGTAGCCTGGGCCATTGCCCTATACTCTGACTCAGCACTAGATCTAGCTACAACATTTTACTTCTTGCTTCTCCATGAGACAAGAGAATCTCCAATGTATACAGCAAATCCAGTTGTGGACTTCCTGTCCTTTGGGCACCCTGCATAGTCTGCATCCATGCATGCTGAAATGGTAACCTCTTCCCCCTTTTAAACAATAGTCCTACACCAGGAGATGTTTTAAGATACCTGAGTATCATCTGTACAACATCCATATGGACCTGACGTGGTTGCTCCATGAACTGGCTCACCCGACTAACAACAAATGAGATGTCGGGTCTGGTAATGGTGACATAAAGGAGCTTTCCTACCAACTCTCTGTATCTCCTATCAACCTCATCAGTGTCACCATCGTATAGTTTCATGCTTGGATCCATAGGTGTGGTGGCTGGTCGACACCCAAGCATTCCTGTCTCACTTAGTAAATCAGTAACATATTTCCTTTGGGTCATCACAAGTCTCCGTTGATTTCTGACGAACTCCAGTCCCAGAAAATATCTAAGAGTTCCAAGATCCTTGGTGACAAATTCACGACCCAAGAATTCTTTCGCCCTTTTTATTCCTTGTATGCCATCTCCTGTAATGAGAATATCACCAACATACACCATAATAACAACCGTACCTTTGGATGTTCTCTGTACAAAAAGAGAATGATCTGCATTTGAACGTTTGTATCCATGTTTCTCAAACAAGTCTGAGAGCTTCTGGAACCAAGCTCTAGGGCTCTGCTTCAGGCCATAGATCGCTTTATGAAGTCTACACACCTGCGAACACTCCCCCTCAACAGCAAATCCAGGTGGCTGTTGCATGTAGACTTCTTCTTGAAGATCCCCATAAAGAAATGCATTCTTGACATCTAATTAAAACAATGGCCAATCACGAATCACATCCACAGAGAGAAGAATCCGTAAGGTAGAGTGACGCGCGACGGGTGAGAATGTGTCAAGATAATCCACGCCATACGTCTGAGTAAACCCTCGTGCAACCAGTCGTGCCTTGTATCTAACTATGGTACCATCTGCATTTTGCTAAACTGTAAATACCCACTTACAGCTCATTGTAGAAGCATCTGGAGGAGTTGGTACAAGACTCCACGAGCCTCTAGACTGAAGAGCAACCATCTCTTCTTTCATAGCCAATCTCCACTGACTGTCCCTTATAGCCTCCTGATAGTTTCTTGGAATCACCACCTCTGATATTGCAACTGCAAAAGACCTGAAGTCGCCAGTCAAGCGATCAAAGGACACCGCATATGCCATAGGATAGGATGCACAGTTACGCTTCTGTTTCTGAAGAGCAATGGGTAAGTCCAAATCTGCATGCTCTACGTCTGTCCCATCTATAGAATCCTGCTCAAGGGACCATTAGACCCATCAATAGAAAATGTGTTATCAGAACATACCTCATGCATGCTTGATGATGAGCGTTGACCATGAGCAGGAGAAGCCGATGGGTATAATGATGTGGTAATGGTGGAACTGGGACCGATATAGGTGGTGGTGATGGCGTAGGTGAAGATGGTGGTAGTGGTGGCGGTATGGTAGGTGCTAGATGCGGTGGTGGCATGTATATGTTGTCATCAGTGTCTGAAGATGTCAATCGATCACCCGTAGGAGAAAAATACATCACAAACTCAAAAAAGGTGACATCGGCACTATCATAATACTTCCTGCGCAATGGATCATAACACATGTACCCTTTCTGTGTCTTGGAATACCCAACAAATACACACTTGACAGCTCTAGGAGAGAGCATGTCGACACCTGGTGACAACTGATGGACAAATGCAATGGAGCCAAACACACGAGGGGTGAGTGAGAACAAGTCCTTGTCAGGAAATGCAAGAGAGAAAGGAATTTTCTCACCCAGGACTGATGAGGGCATACGATTAATAAGGTAACATGTCGTAAGCACAACATCACCCTAAAATGAGAGAGGAGCACGACTCTGAATGAGGAGCGTTCGCGTGACATCAAGCAAATGCCGGTGGTTTCTTTCTGCAATGCCATTTTGTTGAGACGTGTATGCACATGAAGTTTGATGAATGATACCCTAGGTTGAAAAATATTTGGATAGAGCATGTGTACAGAACTCCAAGGCGTTATCAGTTCTCACAATTTTTACAGAGGCAAGAAAACATTTTTAACCTCAGACAAGAAATTCTTGATAACATCTCAAGCTTCAGATTTATTCTTTAATAAAAAGGCCCACGGCATACGAGAAAATCATCAACAACAACTAGATAAAACATGTGTCCCTGGTGATCGGGAACACGACTGGGACCCCAAATGTCGACATGAAATAACTCAAAAATGGAGCTACTACTCCGACTCGAACAACTGGGAAAGGTCAAGCGGTGATGCTTTCCCAACTGACATGCCTCATATTGGAAGGACGTGTGAGGCGAGACCTGTGGCAGAACACGACACAGTTTCTGGAGTGGGAGATGACCAAAGCGTAGGTACCACAAGAACGGTGAAGCAGATCCGACAGATGAAGAGGAGTCTCCAGCATAAGGTGCTCGAATTAGGCGATAGAGGCCGCCCTGCTCACGGCCACACCCAATCACCTTGCCCGTAAGGTTGTCTTGAAACACGAGAGAGGAAGGTTCAAAATGGCTCTACAATGTAGATCCTTTGTAATCTGGCTAATAGACAACAAATTCATGGAAAAATTAGGTGCATGTATAACATTCTTTAAATGCATAGAGCGTGTCAAGCTGATCTTCCCCTGTCCTGTAATTGGGGAATGAGTCTCGTCTGTAATAACTATTGTACGTCCTATCGGAATAGACCTGTATGCTGTAAGCTGATTTCTGTCGGCGCACAGATGATGAGTGGCTCCAGAATCCATAATCCATTCGACTACATCCGATCCACAACTGCTAGTGAATGCAAAGGTACTATACCTGAGTCGCTGGTGGAGGCCGACGCTGCCACATCAAAGTGACTGCGAGGGGCTGAGGAAGACACTGCGGGAGAAGTTGGAGGTATGATACCTCTCAGTCTTGCCACAAGATCATCGAACCACTGATCCATAGAAGAAGCTGCAGGAGGCTCATTCTGCTCAGCCACACGAGCAAAAGCTAGAAATCCATGCTTGGAGTAGCATGTATCTTCGGTATGCCCAGAACGATGGCAAAAGGAGCATGGATGACGTACACGACCACCTCTACCGTGAGGTCCGCGTCAACGAGAATGATAAGAGCCCCCTCGACCTCGAGAGGTAGCCATTGCGGAAGAGGACTGGCTGGTGAGAGAAGATGGAACAGTGATCCGACTAAGCCGACGAAAAGCTTCCTTCATTGGAGGAATGGTCGAATCCGCCAGAATCTGCGAGTGGGCTGCCTCATACTCAGGATCAAGGGCTGCCAAAAAGACACTAACCATTGTGGCATTCCGATAGACTTCTGTTGCTTAGGAGTAGAGTTGAGAGGCATGAAGCTATAGAGCTTCCCAAACATCCCACGCAGTGATGTATATAAGGAGTGGAGTGGGCATCCATTCTGCTTAGTGGGGAAGATATCATGCTGCAGCTGCAGGATCTTCATCTCGTTCTTGGCTTGTGAATAAATAGCAGCAAGAATGTCCCACATTGCCTTGGCTGTAGGTTGATGAAGTATGTCATTGACAATCTCCAGTGCCAATGTACCTGACAGCCACACCTTGGCATAAGCATCATCTGCCTCCCATGAGGCATTGACTTCGGTCTTCTCGGCCGGTTCTTCCTCGGTAAGAATGTGTTTCTTACATGTAGACTTCATCATACTCATGACCTGCATAGCCCACAGTTCACAGTTGGTCCCGTCCATCTTTACTATGAGCGCAGGACCTCTACAGGCACCCATGGAGGGAATGTCGGCCTTGCTTTCTGACATGATGGCTCGAGAAGACTAGTGATGAACATAAAACACCAGGTTGTCTACCCTGACATAGAGAGATTCGATTGCATATGCAAATTCATGCAATCAAGCTCATATAGAACGTGATGACGACTCCTTTCTTAGCAGCCAACAACAGGGGGGTCGCTGAGGGCCGCTAGGGGCAGCGCGGGGAGCAGGGGGCGGCATTGGGAGCCGCTGGGGGCGGCGCTGGGGGACGCTAGGACTGCACGGGGGCGGCATTGGGGAGCCGCAGGGGGGCGATGCTACCTGCAGGACAGTACGGGAGGCCCCGAGGGCCGCTGGGGCGGCGCGAGAGGCTGGAGGGACGGCGCTGGGCTGCGAGGAGGCGAGAGGGTGGGGCCGTTGCAGGCGGCGATGTGCCGCTGGAAGA
The DNA here is from genome assembly GCA_037367405.1 of Ottelia alismoides. Taxonomy (NCBI): domain Eukaryota; kingdom Viridiplantae; phylum Streptophyta; class Magnoliopsida; order Alismatales; family Hydrocharitaceae; genus Ottelia; species Ottelia alismoides. The sequence continues at coordinate 245,789 of JAZKJV010000873.1, read as the reverse complement.
GCCGCGGGAGGGGGGACGAGGAGGGACTAGGGTTAGGGTTTCGGAGCTTTGGTATATAACCTGGCTCTGATACCATGTTGGGAGAAAACCTTGTGTTGTTTATTCCATAACCCTAGGCTCTCTTATATAGGAGAGGAGCCTATGGGTAAATTACAAAAGTCACACATAAGTAGAAAGATAATAAAGAAACAATACATGAAACATAAATATATCGCTACAGATATACCAAAATCTTGTTGATACATAGTCGTGCTCCTCATGCTTACTGGGGTGATGCAATCCTCACTGCATGTTATCGTGTGAACCGCATGTTCATTGCTTGTGTTGGGAGAGAAGATTCCTTTCTCGATTACGTTTCTCGAGAAGGATCTTTCTCCCTTATGCCTCGTGTGTTCGGTTCTATTGCATTTGCTCATGATTTCTCTTCAATTCATGACAAACTCTCTCTCAGAGCTATGAAATGTGTTTTTGTCGGCTACTCTCGTACCCAGAAGGGGTACCGTTGCTTTGATCCGCTCAAGCAGAAATACTTTGCTAGTGCTGACGCTACTTTCTTTGAGTCTGTCATGTATTTTTCTCCTACAGGTGAAAGACTAGCCCCATCAGACTTTGATGCTGAGATCTACATGCCTCCACCTCCTACTGCATACCATCACCTCCCTCTACTTCTGCTCTACCACCACCACTGGCACCTACACCTACTCCTACTTCTATATCTGCTCATGTGGCTCCACCTCCTACTGTGACTCAATTTTTTCATGTGTGTTTACTCGCAGGTCTCGCTTTGTTCACCCTGTTTACAAGTCTTGCCCATCATCCAACATGCCTTACGTATGTAATGAGCACATTATTTCTACCAATGGCACTACTGAGTTGTATGTAGAACAAGATTCCATACAGGATGAGCAGGTGCTCTCTCAAGCGGGGAAGTTACAGGTTCGAGACTTAGTAGATGATCTTGATGTGTTGATTGCTCTGCGAAAGCATAGGCGAGCATGTGCTACTTATCATCTTATATCCACTGTTGTAAAAGTCGGCCAACTAGGCCGACTAGTAGAGTAGGTGGGGTAGCCGACTCGACTAGGCCTAGTCGACCCTTAGTCGGTCAACCCGACGAATCGGGCCGACTAGTCCGCCTAGTCGCCTGATTACAAGGCCGACTTTTACATAGAGATTTTTTAATTTTTTAGTTTTTCGATTTTTTTAAAAGCAAACTTATTCTAATATGCTTAATGTTATATTTAAAGACAATTACTTCTTTTATTTCTTTATGATAGTATAGAAAATATATAAATCAATACAAATACATAAGAATATATGTATAAAAATTGATTTATATATTTAAAATAATTTAAAAATTTAAAACCGACTAATAACCGACTAAATCCGATTAGTCGCCCGACTGCCGATTAATCCTTAGTCAGTGACCCTGCCGACCGAGTACCGACTACCACTTTCTGCAACCTTGCTTATACCCCATGAGGAGTTCAGGAGGTTTACTTGACGATACCACGATCATATCAAGAGGCTCTTCAGGACAGTCGATGGTGGTTATCCATAAGATGGTCGCGCTACAGCCATGTGGTACTTGGAGTCTTGTTTCAGCTCCAGTTGGTGCATCTGTTGTGGGGTGCAAGTGGGTCTTCACTGTGAAACACCGTGCAGATGGCAGTATGGATCGCTATAAGGCGAGACCTATGGCTTCACCCAGACATATGGGGTGGACTATCATAGTACTTTTGCCCCAGTTGCCATACATTCTACTTTATGTATTCTTCTTTCTATTATTGTGACACGAGATTGACCCCTTTACCAGCTTGATGTGAAGAATGCCTTCCTCAATGGTGATCTACAGGAGGTCTACATGCAACAACCACCTAGGTTTGCTGCTGAAAGAGAGTGTCAGAAGGTTTGTAGCAAGGTTTTAAAAACTGAACCGGACATCAAATCGAACATGTATCGGTTTTTGGTTTTTATGGTCGGACCAATGGGACTGACTGGTCAAACCGGTGATGACGTCAGCAGTTCAAAAAATTCGGAAAAGACCAAACCGTTGTATTGTTGGTTTGGTTCATATGGTTCAACCGGGTCGAACCGAGTTAGACCGGTATATCATACACATAAATACGAAAAATGCTACATCGTATCTTTCAAGGATTTGTTAACTCTTGTCCTTACAAGTTTTTCCAATAACACTTATACCCTCTATTTTTAATACAATTGCATGTGTCCCCTATATTTTTACAAAATCAATAGTAGTGACCTTTTATTAGTACACTTGTGCTCCCATTTTATAACAACATAAGGATGATATTGTGAATTTTTTAAGAAAATATTGGAGCATAAATGAAATTGCTTAAAAGTTAGGGGTATAAATATTCTTAAAAAATTAGAAATGGAATAATAATCATATTTTCGTAAAATTTATTTAAATACATATATGCGATGTAAAAAATTAATAATTCTATTCAAACACTAATTAACGAAAAGTGTTGTTAATTTATTGCTCTCATAGTATGACTATGAGAACGTCTTTTTCGTTTGTTATTGTTATAAGTGGACAACTTCATATACAGTGTGGGAAGAGAGACGCAATGCTTATATAGCAGGAAGGGGCACGCGATAATGAGTCATTGGTACATGTGAAGGAGAAGAGATAAATGTGTACTATACCATGGGTTAGAATGAGACTAGAATATGATTATTTCTGGAAAAACTTTGTATTTTGTTAATATATTGGAAATTATTTTTTGTCAAAAAATTGGATGGTTGAATCAATGGTTTGGTTCAATTGGTCCAACCAGGTTTAAGCGGTCCAACCGGGTTTTGACTGGTTTTTATTTTCTAAATAAAAATCAGGTGGTTGGACCGTTTTTCCTCCGGTTCTTGGTTTGACCGGTTCAACCGGCCGGTTCGGTTCGGTTTATAAAACCTTGGTTTGTAGGCTACACAAGGCTATTTATGGCCTTAAGCAGAGTCCAAGAGCATGGTTCCATAAGTTCGCGAACTTGATAGAGTAGCAGGGGTTTGTGCGATCGACTGCCGATCACTTTTTGTTTGTGCATAGGACCCAGCGAGGTATTGTGTCATTCTAGTTTTTGTAGATGACGTTATTGTTATGGGGGATGGCGAGCAGAGCATTCAAGTTGCCAATGACTTTCTAGGTCAGCAGTTTGTGACCAAGGATCTAGGCAATTTACGTTACTTTCTTGGACTGGAGTTTGTTAGGAACCAACGTCTTGTGATGACCAAGAGGAAGTATGTTACATATCTTCTTTCAGAGACTAGCATGGCAGATTGTAGACCTGCCACTACTCCTATGGATCCGAGCTTGAAGCTCTATGATGATGATACCGAGGAGATCGAGAAGATGAGGTATAAGGAGCTTGTTGGCAAGTTCCTATATGTGACTACTTTGCTCACGACAAAAGGATATGTTGGGCATGGATATCAGTTATTTTTCTTATTGTTTTCATTTCTTCTATTTATTTTGTATACATCCTATAATTTATCCAATAGGTTTCTCTCCGATATAAGAGAACCCTAGGGTCTCTCAATAAAGCAATTCATTCATTCTTCTCTACAATATGCATAGGTTGTGATGGCAAGAGAGGTCCCTCTGGTAAAAAATAACCATATACCTGGAGAAGACTTCAAATATCTTAGGATCGTATGAACAAAGTCCATGCGAGCATGTCGTGGTTGCTCCATAAACTAGATGATTTTGCTCACTACAAAGGAGATGTTTGTCTTGGTAAAGTCTCAAAGAAGACCTTCCCTACGAGCTTCTTGTACCTGCTCATGTCCACCTCATCTACATCATCATCGCAGATCTTCATGTTGGGGTCCAGAGTAGTGGCAGGTATGCAGTATGCATCATTGTCTCTAGAAGAAGATCTAATAACATACTTCCTCTATGTCATCACCAGACCCCACTGGTTCCAGGCAAACTCAAGTCCAAGGAAGTATCGTAGTTTGTCGAGGTTCTTGATGACAAACTGATGTACAACGAACACCTTAGCCTCGCTGATGCCATCTAAATCATGCCATGTAACAATAATGTCATCAACATAAATCAAAATGATAAAAATACCTCTCTCTGTCCTATGTACAAAGAGCGAGTGATATGCAATCGATCTCGTAAAGCCCTACTGCTCTATCAAATCCGAGAGCTTTTGGAACCATACTCTGGGACTCTGCTTAAGGCCATAAATGGCCATATGAAGTCTGCATATCTTATGACACCCCCTCAACAACAAGCCCAGATGTCCGTTGCAAATAAACCTCTTACAACAAGTCTCCATACAAGAAAGCATTCTTGACATCAAGTTGCGAAAGTGACCAATCACGCAATAATGCAATGGAGAGGAGTGTCTTGGGTATAGAATGACGAGTTGCGGGGGAAAAGATGTCATGATAATCGACCACATATGTTTGGGTGAACCCATATGCCACAAGCCTAGCCTTATAGATATCAACACTGCCATCTGCCCTCCGGTTCACTATAAAGAACTATTTGCAACCAACTACAGAATCTCCTTCTCACGCTATAACCAAATTTCACGTACCACATGACGAGAGTGCAACCATGTCCTCCTCCATAGCAAGACGCCAACGATTGTCTTGCATAGCTTCGCGATATTGTTTGGGATCTCTACAGTTGACAATTCAACCACAAACCTCTTGAATCCTTCGAGAGACGCTTCAAAGAAACATGGGTTGCAAGAGGATACTTAGCACATGTACGCCTCTGCTTTCAAAGAATAATGGGTAGTCAAGACCCTCTAGACTATTTGTGTCCTGTAAGTAGCCTCTTGATGTGCTATATGCTCAACTCGTTAAGTCTACTTTTATACAGACATAACACTAGTGCCACCAGTAAAAACCAAATGCTTAGACTTTACTGCAGACGTGCTCGATGATGGGGAAGGTACATGAGCAAGGGGTACAATATGCAACCTACAGATGTTGTATCTAAGCAAAGTCTGAGCCACGAGAGGAGGCTGAAGAGGAGCCATAGGAGTAGGAACCACAGGAGGAGGTAGAGGGAGGAACCACAAAAGTCAGGGGACGAACCACATGTGGAGGTGATGGAAAAGGAGGAGGTTGAAGTGTGGAACGTAAACCTCCTCACCATACTCAGACAAGGTCATCCTATCACCAGTAGGAGAAAGGTACATGACATACTCAAATAAAGTGATGTCATCACTAACATAGTACTTCTGTCTAACAAGATCAAAGCAATGAACACCTTTCTCGGTCCAGGAGTAGCCTATAAAAACACACTTGACAATTCTGGAAGAGTTTTTATGACCAAGACGCATGTGATGAACAAAAGCCCTGGAGCCAAAGACAATGAACAAAGATCTTTATTGGGAAACACAATTGAAAAAGCAACATTTTATCCTAACACAGAGGATGGTATATGGTTGACTAGGTTGCATGCAATGAGGACATCACTAAGGTTCAGAAAGTTGATATGTGGTATTCGTTCGGTTAGACGGTCTGAAGCGAGTAAGCGAGTAGACGAAAGTATATGCGAAAGTATATGTGGATTATGCTATTTCTATTTTTTAAATAAAAAATGATTAAAAAATAATAATAAATCCAAATACTAGATATTTATATTTAAAAAATATAACATGGAAGAAATATGAAGTGAAAATTTTAGTCTATAAAAAATAACATGGAAAAAATAATATTTATACACAACATGCGTAAGTTTTGAATCCATGATAACCTAAATTCATGGAAAATTAAATAATAAACTAAAATTGCATATAAAAAATCCCTTAAACTAATTTTTAAACTATCCAAAGCTACTCATGATTTCTTATTTTTCTATTTAAAGCTACTTAATGGACCTTGATTGAAAACCTAGCACAAGTTTAAGCACAAGTTGGACTAGCACAAGTTTAAGCACAAGTTGGACTATCTCATATGGGATACAAACATATAACAAACTGGAAGTATAAATCATTGCATATAAAGCTTAGGCACATATGAGAAACAATCATATAACAAATCATGGCATATAAATCTTGGGCACATATGGGAAATAAACACATAACAGTTCAACTACACACAAATAAGAACAAGGTGGAAGTATCTAATCACAAGATGAAGCAATCACATATGGAAAACTTAGGCTCATAGCCTCATATGGGAAACAAACATGTAACAGTAGCTGAACACAGTGTACCATTTCAAAAATGGGCCACAACCTTAGGTGCATGCTGCAAATATAGCTCAACATTAGCAATTGAGTCATACCTAAGCACCGAATATAAATGATATGGCTCAAAACTAAGCACAAGCTGCAAATATAAGGACCAATGATCATACTTGGTGGAGCAGCAACTGCAACAGTGCCACAAGAACATAGAGGAGAAGACGCGACAGAGGGCTATGGCTCGAGGCAACAACACGAAACGACCAAGGAAGGCATAGGAGATGACTTGGCGGAGGGCTACGGCTCGGAGCAGCAACACACAACACCCAAGGAAGGCGGAGGAGAGGACCTAGCGAAGGGCTAGGGATCGAAGGAGTATATGGGACCTATATGCAAGTTCCTTGATCAGATATGTGGCCGCATATGTCGCATATTCATACCGCATATGCGTTTGGACCGCATATTGCCGCATATGGCATATACGCTTCAGTCAAGTGACCGAATACGCATATGCGATCGCTGTTGGAGTATCTGTTGTATGCGTTACTTATGAGAGTGATGAGTAAATGGATCTCTCCAAGATCCATTTACCCCATCTAGAGTTTAGTCACACATATACCAATTTGGAGATGTGGAGACTCCATGGGTGCTATATATAGAGCCCCACATCCATGTAATCAGATGAGAAAGTTCAATAGACTATCAACCCTCTGAGGCATTCTCCCGTGGTTTCATCCCGCTCCATAGGGAGTACGGTTCCACGTAAATTCCATCTTGTTCATATTTCTTTATCATTATTTCTGATACGCTTATGCATTCTCTATTTTCTAACATGGTATCCGAATGGGTTCGATTCTCGCAGATTTGTTTTTGAAAATTTTTTTCTTCATATTTTCTTAGAGATTCGATTATAATTGTTATGTTCTTGACGATTATCTTGAAGATATATGGTTAGATCTGAGCATCATCTTCACGGTGGCATAGCATCAGGCAATGCTTCCATTGCCATCAATCTAGGTTTTTTCACACAGAAAAACCTAGTTTTGTTCGAAGACAACGCAATCCTTGTTCGCAGAATCCTTGTGCGCAGAGCTCACCCCCCTTCTCCGGAATCGCATCCAGGGGGGGCCTCGCGACTTCCAGGTAAGCAGCCCAGCGGTCGAAGCCCCATCAAGAGCGAGCACAGGCGGCGCCCAAACCATCCAGGCGGAGCCCATCTCTCGCGACACGGTGCGCGCGAGCCCCATCGCAGCTCTCGTCCTCCCACATCACAGGCGATGGCAATGATCCTTCCGAGGCTCCTCCCTCCTCTTTGTGCGCACCCTGCGCAGGTCCACCTCCCTTTCACATCGTGCATGCAAGGTACGCACCCCAGGCGACTACAGGAGCATTGCCTTCCTGATCCTAGCGGAGCCGCCAGCATCTCCTGGCTGGCCTCCAGATCGCCACAAAGACCAGGCGGGGCTCCCGGTCCAAGCGTCGTATGATCGTATGCGCGCATTGGCGCAACTCCTCCCTCACTCGCCTCCTTGTCCAGAACCCAGGCGCATCGCTGCATCCTTTGGCGGTGGCGAATCCCAAGAGGCGGCAAAAGTAGCAGATCCTTCTCCCAAGAGCCACACCTTCTCCCATCGCTGCTCCAAGGGGCGGCGGCGGCGACAGATCATGCGTAAGAAGGGTTCCCACGATGGGAACCTAAGGCAGGGCTGAATTATTATTGGGGGGGGGGGGGGGCATTTGCTGGTAAGAGCCCAAGGTCGTGTGATATATATATATATATATATATATATATATATATATATAGAAGTGAATGAAAAAAAGGAGAGGCCCAACAGGAGTGACAAAAAAAAAAAGAAAAAAGAGGTGGTCTAATTTTTTTGTCCCAAGGGGGCAGTGTCTTATTTTAAAAAAAAGGAGGGGGGGGGGGGGGGGGGTTGTATTCTGGGCCCAATTGTTGGGCAAAAAAGAAGTGCCCAGTATTTAAAAAGAAAAAAAAGAGAAAAGGGGGAGGGAAGAGAGAGAAATGCTTGTTAAAAAATAGAGAAAAGATGCGTACAAAAAAATCGTACGTGGGGAAGAAAAAAAGATGTGAGAAGATGTAAGAAAATGATGATTGAACGACTTAAAAAATGATTTCAAAAAAATGAATGCGATGGCTTAAAAAAAAGAAGAAATGAAATAGCCAGAAAAAAAATGATGATGATTTAAAGCTGATTTTTTTGATGTCAGCTTATTTGGTATTTTGTACCCCCAATTTATTGTCTTCTCCTAACTTGGTCGATGTTCATTTTTTGACAAGTATGGGAGAAAGGGAGAGTATGGTGTAGAGTCAGAGGTTTTCTCCAGATTTCAGATTCGTCAGACCAGCTAGTTTCCAGACTCTACAAGTTCAGATTATTCAGACTCGACGTCAGATGTTTTCGAGTCTCTAGTTTTGGACTCGCACATGTATGCGGTCTTCATTCATATTATTGGAAGAAATGGGTGTATTGTTTATTCCACAAACCCTAGGCTCTCTTATATAGGAGAGACACCTATGGGTAAATTACATAAAGTGTTCATAAGAAGAATTAAAATAAGAACAGTACATAATAACATAATAGCATAACATAACATATATCTCTACACTCCCCCTCAAGATGGAGCATAGATGTCGATCATGCTCAGCTTGAATGAGCAAGTCTGGAATGGTCCTCTAAGTAAAGCCTTGGTGAAAATATTTGTAGTCTGGTCCCCTGAGCAGACATGAGATGTAGAGATAAAACCCTTCTGAATCATATCTCGTATACAGTGACAATCAACCTCAATGTGATTGGTTCGTTCGTGAAATGTTGGGTTATTTGCAATAAATATAGCAGCTTGATTGTCACATTCCAGTGACATAGGAAGTGGCACATCTATATATAGATCTATAATAACAACTTTAACCCACATCATTTCTGTATTGACATGGGCCATAGCCCTATATTCAGACTCTGCACTGGATCTGGATACAACAGTTTGCTTCTTGCTTCTCCATGAGACGAGATAATCCCCAACATATACAACAAATCCAGTGGTGGACTTCCTATCTTTAAGACATCCTGCATAATCCGCATCTACGCATGCTGAGATAGTGATCTCATTGCCTTTCTTAAATAGTAGTCCTGCACCTGGAGATGACTCAAGGTACCTGAGTATCATATGTATAGCATCCATATGTACCTGACGTGGTTGCTCCATGAACTGGCTCGCCCGACTAACAGCAAAGGATATATCGGATCTGGTAATGGTAACATAAAGAATTTTTCCAACCAGTTCTCTATATCTCCTCCTATCCACTTCGTTAGTACCATCATCATATGGTTTTATGCTTGGAACCATAGGTGTAGTCGCAGGCCGACATCCAAGCATTCATGTTTCACTCAGTAAGTCAGTGACATATTTCTTCTGAGTCATCACGAGTCCTTGTTGATTCCTCGCAAATTCCAGTCCCAGAAAATATCTAAGGACTCCAAGGTCCTTGGTGACAAACTCACGACCCAACATTTGCTTTACACTCTTGATTCCTTGTATATCATCTCCTGTAATAAGAACATCATCAACATATACCATAATTGCAACCATACCTCTGGATGTTTTCTGTATAAAGAGGGAATGATCTGCATTGGAGTGTTTGTACCCCTGTTTTTCAAACAAGTCTGAAAGCTTTTGGAACCAAGCTCTAGAACTCTGATTAAGGCCATAGATCGCCTTATGAAGTCTACACACCTGTGAATACTCCTTCTCAACAGCAAAACCAGGTGGTTGTTGCATGTAGACTTCCTCCTGAAGATCACCATATAGGAATGCATTCTTGACATCTAACTGAAATAGTGGCCAATCTCGAATAACTGCAATAGATAGAAGAATCCGTAAGGTGGAATGACGAGAACCATGCGAGAATGTGTCAAGATAATCTACCACATATGTTTGTGTAAACCCCCGTTCAACCAAGTGTGCCTTGTATCTGTCGATGCTACCATCTACATTTTGCTTAACTGTGAACACCCATTTACAGCCAACTGTAGACACGCTTGTAGGAGCATGAACAAAACTCCAGGTACCTCTCGACTGAAGAGCAACCATTTCTTCCTCCATAGCTAATCTCCATCTACTGTCCATCAAAGCATCCTGATAATTCCGTAGAATTTCCATAGCAGATAGGCAATAGCAAAGTTCCTGAATTCACCATACAGACGATCAAAAGAAACAACAGATGCTATAGAATATGACGCACATCTACGCTTATGTTTCCGAAGCGCAATAGGTAAATCCAAATCAGTAGTCTCCTCATCTGTATCCTGTAAGGAAGCCTGCTCAGGTAAACCATTAGATCCATCATTAGAAATTATATTATCAGAACATACCTCATGCGAGCTAGAGGATGAGTGATGACCATGAGCAGAAGCAGACTGACGGATATAGTGGTGTAGCAATGGTGGAACAAGAACAATAATAGGAATTGGGGACAGTGTAGGTAGGGGTGGTGATGGTGGAGGTGGTGTTGGTGCCAGAGATGGTTGTGATGGAAGTGGTGGCATGTATATGGCTTCATCAGTGTCAGAAGACATCAACCTGTCACTTGTAGGAGAGAAGTACATAACAGACTCAAAGAAGGTGACATCGGCACTGACATAATATTTCCTATGTATCGGATCATAACACCAGTACCCTTTTTATGTCCTGGAGTACCCGACAAAAACACATTCAACAGCTTTAGAAGAGAGCTTGTCAATACCAGGAGACAACTGGTGGACAAAGGCAACCGAGCCAAACACACGAGTAAGTGAGAACAATTCCTTTTCAGGGAAAGCCACAGAGAAAGGAATCTTTCGACCCAAGACTGACGATGGCATGCGATTGATGAGATAGCAAGCCGTTAACCAGCATCGCCCCAAAAGGAATGAGGAGCACGACTCTGTATGAGAAGAGTCCTAGTGACATCAAGCAAATGACGGTGTTTTCTCTCTGCAACTCCATTTTGTTGGGAAGTATAGGCACATGTTGTTTGGTGAATAATTCCTTGGGTAGAAAAATAACTAGAGAGAGTATTAATACAAAATTCCAAGGCATTATCAGTCCTCACAATTTTCACAGAAGTAGAAAAAAATTACGAACTTCATTTATGAAATTTTGGATAACATTTTCAGTTTCAGATTTATTCTTTAATAAGAATACCCATGACAGACGAGAAAAATCATCAACGACGACAAGGTAAAACCGGTGCCCCAGATGATTAGGGACACGACTCGGATCCCAAATGTCAATATGAAACAACTCAAAATTGGAGGTACTACTCCGACTTCGATGACTGGGAAAGGTTTACCAACTGACAAGCATCACATTGAAAGGACGTGTGAGGTGAAATCTGGGGCAAAACATGACAAAACTTCTGAAGCAAGAGATGACCAAAGTGCATGTGCCACATAAAAGGTGAGACATGTCCAACATGTAGAGAGGAGATTCCAGCATAAGAAGTGCAAACTAGTCGATAGAGACCACCCTGCTCACGGTCATTACCAATCACGTTGCCTGTAAGGATGTCCTGAAAAATAAGAGAATATGGGTCAAAAACAGCTCGACAATGTAAATCCTTCGTAATTTGGTTAATCGACATCAAATTCATAGAAAAATCAGGTGCATGCAACACATTATTTAGATGCATAGAGGGTGTCAAGCTAATCTACTCCTGACCAGTAATCGAGGAGTGTGTCCCATCTGCAATAACCACAATGTGTCTTGGGGGAACCTGTCTGTAAGCTGTAAGTTGACCCCGGACTCCACACACATGGTACCAAAGTCCATAATCCACTCTATAGTATCAGATTCACTACTGCTAGTGAGAGCATAAGTACTAGTTGAGGTGCTAGATGAGGTCGAGGCAGCAACATCGGGATGGCTCTCGGATACTGGCGAAGGCATCACATGAGCAAATGGAGGTATAATATCCCGATAGCGAGCTACAAGATCATCAAACCGTTGATCCAAAGAGGAAGCAACTGGATGCTCAATCTGTTCAGCCAGGGAATCCATGCTTGGAGTAGCATTTATCCTTAGTATGTCTAAGGCGATGACAGAAAGTACATGGTTCGCGAACACGACCTCCCTTTCCCCGAGGTCCACGACCATGAAAAGAACCACCGTGACCTCGGGATGCTACCATTGTTGAGGATGTCTGATTTGTAGTGGAAGATGGCTGACGTACACGACCATGAAAAGAACCACCGAGACCTCAGGATCTGAGAACGTGTCGCCTCGTATTCTGTATCAAGTGTTGCCAGGAATACACCAAACATGGTGGCATTCCTATAGGTCTTCTGCTGCTCAGGAGTAGACGTGAGGGCATAAAGCTATACAACTTTTCAAACATCCCACGTAGGGCTGTATATAAAGAGTGTAGTGGCTGTTCGTTCTGTTTGATAGTGAAGAAATCATGTTGGAGCTGTAAAATCTTCGTCTTGTTCTTACCTTGTGAGTACGTAGCAACAAGAATATCTTACATTGCTTTTGTTGTGGGCTGATGGAGTATATCATTGGCAATTTATATTGCCAACGTGCATGAGAGCCATACTTTGGCATATGCATCATTCGCCTCCCATGAGGCGTTAACCCCAGTCTTCTCCGTTGGTTCTTCCTCAATAAGAATGTGTTTCTTACTGGTAGACTTCATCATACTCATGAACGGCATAGCCCACGGTTCATAATTTGATCCATCCATCTTGAGTATGGGCGTGGGACCTCTGAAGGCGCCTGTGGAGGGAATATCAACCCTGTCCTCTGGCATATCAACTTGAGAAGACTAGTGCTGAATACTTGATAGGATTGTATCTACACCAACATATGGATTGCATGTGTAGACTCATGCAACCAATCTCAGCATGAATATAGGGCTAAATGATGGTGAAGACTTGCATACAGTAGCCAGCGTAAAGACGCACGGGCTGGAGGTGCACTGGTGGATGATCTGGACTGTGCACCGATGCTTGTTACTCACGAGACTGGGCCCTTATGTGCACTTGGCTGGGCAAGGGTTGCATGTGCACTGGTGCACGATCTAGACTGTGCACCGGCGCACGTTGCTCACGGGACTAGGCGTGCAATCGCACGGTCCTGTGCGCATAGCCGCAAGCGTGAGGGAGAAGACATACTGGTGATGCACTAGGGCACGGTGATGCACATATGCTGAGTGCACGGGCGGGTGGCACACAACCGCACTCACGAGAGAGAGGAGGACGTGCTGGCGGAGAAGAGGGAGAGAGAGAAGGCTGACGGGTGGGGATTAGGTTTAGGTATTCGAGCTCCGGTCTAGGACCGCTGCTCTAATACCATGTTGGAAGAAATGAGTACGTTGTTTATTCCACAAACCCTAGGCTCTCTTATATAGGAGAGGTACCTATGGGTAAATTACATAAAGCGTTCATAAGAAGAAAGAAAATAAGAAACAATACAAAATAAAATAATAGCATAACATAACATAGATCTCTACACATATGTGCAGATGTTTGCCATCTTTTGTAGTGGTCCCCATCTTTTCTTGTTTTGTTGACCAGAGTTTTCATGTGAGTCATAGGGACTCTAGAGTAGAAGACCACTCCTTATGTCATGTGGGCAAGGGTTTTCATGTGATATCATATGGAGTCCATATTAGAGGACCATTCTCTGAGCCAGATGGGAGAAACCTAGTTCTCCGACGAAGAGACTTTTCAGACTCCATTCTCTAGCGACCGATGACTCCGATGAGGATTGCACTCCATGGCCTTTCAGTTCAACCCTTTTCAGAGATGGAGCAGTTGTCCACATTATTGTAGCGGGCCCGAGTACTCCGACGAGGAGACTCATTTCAGTTGCAGTGACTCTGACAGACGCAGTTCAGAGCACATGCTCTCCGACGATGAGATTTAGTTGACTCACACTCCATCTCGTTCGTCCTTCTCACATGCACGGCATGAGAAGCAACGTCCTCGACAACAGCAGTTGTGCGTGTTGAGTTGATATTGCCTGTAGTGTCATGTATTGTGAGTTGAGTTTCTTTCTGTTTGTCCAAGCTGAGCATTGCATGCTCCACCTTGAGGGGGAGTGTTGGAGTATTTGTTGTATGCGTCACTTATGAGAGAGATGGGTAAATGGATCTCTCAAGGATCCATTTACCCCATCCAGGGTTTAGTCCCACATTTGCCAGTTTAGAGATGTAGAGACTCCGTAGGTGCTATATATAGAGCCCCACACCCCTGTAGTCGGATGAGAAAGTTCGATAGATTATCATCCCTCTAAGGCATTCTCCCGTGGTTTAATACCGCTCCTTAGGGAGTAGAGTTTCATGTAAATCTCGCCTTGTTCATATTTCTTTATCATTATTTCTGATATGCTTCCACATTCTTTATTTTCTAACAGCCGCATATACAGCTGCATGGACCGCATTTCCGAACATTGAACATCACCCCAGAAAGAGTGAACAGAACATCTTTGGATATGAAGAGTCATGGTAACATCAAGAAGATGACGGTGTTTGCGCTCAACAACATCGTTCTGCTGAGATTGTGTAGGCGGAGGAGGTAAGATGTAAGACGCAAATGGACCTGAAGAACTGAGAGAGTTGGATAGTAAAAAACTCCAAGGCATTGTTAGAATGGATGTACTTAACATTAGCAGGAAAATATTTTTTATTTCTCTAATAAAAGTCAGACACAACCTTAGACTTGTTTTTCATAAGAAAAATCCTAGAAAATCTAGAATAATCATAGAAAGCAACAAGATAGAATATGTGTCCTTGGTGTACGAATATCATAGGGTCGGGTTTGAGGAGGGTATGAATATTCCCAAACCTGTATCCATTTATAAATACACTACACATACCCGCCCATTTATTAAATGGATAACTTCTAGCATGTACCAATGTATCTAAAGGATATTTGTGCACCCTACAGGTACCCATATATTCAGTACAGTACGATTTTAAGCATTCGAAAATGGACACAAGATTTTCACACATAGATTAAAAAGAAGATATCATGTAATATGGTGGTTCCCAAAGACGTATAAAGTGTAGGAAATATTAAAGGTTTATAACTTATGCGTGTAACCTTTTTGGATTGATAATTTTTATTTATTGAAGATACAAAAAGGTAGTTGAATCTGAATAAATGGATTGAGATGGGAAAATTGAGTTGGATTTTTATAAATGTAGATTGTATATATTAGATTTAAAGGGATTTGACTAGTTTGACAAAAATACAATGCACATCTATATTTATATTTTTTATTCAGGTTTGGAGCAGGTTCGGGTGGCGGGTACCCAAAAGGCAATCCCAAACCCATACCCCTATGGGTTGTAAATTTAAAACCCAAACCCCATGGAAAAGTAAATGGGATGAGTTGTGGGTCCTTAAACGGCGGGTTCGAGTCAAATACCTAATGTGTATACCTTGATCGACATCCCTACCTCGGTGGTTGGGAATACAATTAGGACCGCAAATATCAAAATGAACTAACTCAAATAAAGAACCACTACTACAACTCTGATGATAAGGAAAACTAGATTGGTGATGCTTCCCAAGTTGGCAAGCCTCACACTAAAAGGTACACTGAGAAAAGATCTGCATGAGGACTCTACATAACTTCTACAGAGGAAGGTGATTGAACTGAGATGCCACATGTGTGGGGAGACTGACCCAGTGGGAAAGGAAGAATAGCCCACATAAGAAGACTAGACCAATTTATAGAGACCCACCTACTCACGACCACATCCAATCACCTTGCTTGCCAGTATATCCTGAAACATAAGAGAGAAGGGGTCTAAAATTCATGACAATGCAAATCATTGGAAAATCCGACTAATAGATAACAAGTTCAAAGAGAGGTCAGGTACATGTAGCACATTCTGCATATGCATAATTAATGCCAAATGAATTTATCCTTATCAGGTATTAGAGGAATGCGTGCTCCGTCTCTGCAGAGATGATGAGAATTACTGGAGTCCATAATCCACTCTCAAATGTTCGATGTATGTCAACTAGTGAGGGCATAAGCTATACCTGAGGTACTGGTTGAGGCGGAGGCATCGATGTTAGAAGGAGCATTAGTAGAGTCGGTAGCAAGAGTTAGAATCTTTTTCAGATGAGAGACAAGGTCATCGAACTTCTAATCAATAGAAGTATCAATAAGTTCAACTTACTTGACAACTTGGGCAACCATAGGGTAATTATTCCGGGAGCAAGTATCCTTGGAGTAGCCAAAATAGCGACAGCAGGTACATGGTTGATGCATGTGTCCACCTCCTCTACCACATGCAACACGTCCTCTGAACTGAGATGGACCTCTTCAACCGTAAGAAGGACCATGATATCATTGAGATTGTTGTAGACCTCCTCCATGGGAGGTATAGATGCGCATACGAGAGGCGGACTTCATGTGGTATCGTACCCCAAGGTTAAATATCGCTAGAAATACTGCACCATTATGGTATTCCCATACATGCCTTCTGCTACTCTGGAGAAGTGGTCAGAGGTATGAAGCTATAAAGCTTCTCAAACATGCCCCTAAAGGACGAGTAGGAAGTGAGAAGAGGGCAATCACTTTGCTTGGCCATGAAAATGTCATAGACTAGTTGCAAGATCTTCGTCTCATTCCTCTCTTGAAAATAGGTGGCGATGAGGATGTCCTACATTGGCTTAGCAGTGGGTTGATGCATAATATCGCTGGCTATCATTACGGTGAGAGTACTAGATAACCAACTGTGTGCATACACGCCATTTTGCTTCCAGAAGCATTAAACCAAGTCTTGTCGGTCGGTTCAGCCTGTGTCAAATGTGTTCCTTATTGTTGCACTTGCACTATATAAGGCTCATGAACTGCATGGACCATAACTCACAATTGGTATCATCCATCCTAATGATGGGCGGTGGCATATGAAGGTACTGAAGGAGGATAAGTCAACCTTCTTCTCTAACATGATGATGAAGAAGCCAGGAGATGACGTGATTGGGGATGTAGATCAATCTGAAGGTGTCTACAAAATCATATGGGTAATCAGTTGTGTGTGTAGACTCATGCCACAATTATTCCCATCAACTTTTGTGGTTCTCTAAGACAGATGGGATAATTTATAGGTCTGAAATCACCAACAACTTCAAAATCAG
This sequence comes from Ottelia alismoides, assembly GCA_037367405.1. Lineage (NCBI taxonomy): Eukaryota > Viridiplantae > Streptophyta > Magnoliopsida > Alismatales > Hydrocharitaceae > Ottelia > Ottelia alismoides. The sequence goes on along the minus strand of JAZKJV010000873.1, from coordinate 228,461 downwards.
ATCATATAGAGACAGTGATTTCACGTAGTAGAGCCACATGGAGATGTAGGATTGATAGAGGCGACTAGGGAAGCCGTTGGACCTTTGCACAGTGGATCGAGGCCAATGAAGCCCAAGGCGCAAGGCTCGATGACCAGGGGGCCTCGCTACTGGGCTACAACAGCGGCAAAGTAGGCGTTGGCTACCATTAAGGCGGTATTGGTGGAGTCGCTAGGGCAACAACATCATGTTGTTGGGTGGCAACAGCGGAAGGGTGTTGTGTGGCATGTGTGGGCTGGTGGCGGCAATAAGGGAAGGTCATGGAGAGGGGCGACACATGCGAGAGGGTCTGACGGGTGGGGTGGGGTACGAGGGCCTTAGAGATCAAGTCTAGGACCACCGCTCTGATACCATGTGGATGAAAAATAATGACTTGTTTATTATGAGGGGGGCTCTTATGTAGGGAGGACAAAACCCTAGAAGGCAAATTGCATAATAGAAATGAAATGAATGAAATTATCTGACAATATAATTGCAATGAATCTATCCTACAACCGTGTTGTGTACAATAGGAAAAAAGCACGTTGAGATTGCCACCTCGCTAAGATTAACTTGAAGGCATTAGTAATACCTTGTATAAAATATGCAGATCAAGTTGTTGATGTCTTCATTAACAGACTTCCGATAACTAATTTTAAAAATGCAACAGACCCAATTAACATAGAGTGTTGAATTGTTAGTTTATTTTACAGGGTAATAGATCATGGGTGAGAATCCTTGTAGTTGTGTTTGCCTATTTATGTAACCATTCCCCCTTCTTTCATTATGCAACTGAAGACAACCTAGTCATCTGCAAGCAATGGAACATCTTGTCACGTGGTTTTTCCTTCTATCAAAAAAGGGATTTCCATGTAAACATTGTGTACGTGTGCAGCATGATCGTGATTGCTTTTTATAGCACGTAAAATAATAGTTTTTTATGGTATACATATAGTAGATGAAAAATACATATGATCCATTTTTTCACAGTAAAAATGCCATGAAGCAAGAAACTTAGACAGAAACCTCAATCCAAACGAGCATCAACAATGAAAGAAAATCAAATATTCAGCTGTTCAGAACAGATAGAAGAGATATAAAAGCATGCAGCTGGAATTAAAAAAGAATGTACCTTGCCCATATCACCAAAAAGGACCACGCGTTGTACTGATTCTTGTCCAGGATAAGGAGATGCTTTAAATTTGTATGTCTGACTCCAGACATAAGAGCCATTAAGTAGTCTATGCCCAACCTTGTAAGAATACCTGTTTCATCTAAGAGTACATCAGACATAAAAAGTGGTGAAGCCTTCTCCCAATGTAAGTAAGGTCGGCTGCATGGATTTTTGATAAAATCCATGTTGAAAGATTCGACTATTTTTTATGTTGGTTGTCAACCACCTAACGCAACCCCCACAAGGGAGACTTTGAACCATGGTCTTTTGGGTGGTAAGCACACTGCACAACCGCCCGACCATTTAAGTGGGTACAAGAGTACATCAGACATAATTCAGGAAAATTAAATTGATGCCGCCAATAGGCAATATCTTCACCAACTCATGGCTCATAACAATAGAGGGTGCACCACCAGCGTGAATGCTCAAGGGTTATAGAAATCTATGATGCCAGAGACTAACCGCCCCATAAAATGAATACACACTCTCAAAGATTGAAATACTGTATAAATAAACACTATTGGATTAGAAAATTGTGTAATAGTAAAATTATAAAGGGTTTAATGGGGCTACCTCCGCGGGAGCCAACTTGGCTACCCCACACTTATTTTTCTTATTTCTTAAAGCTATTTTCCGAAAACTCCTAGGGGGATTTAGTCCACTAGATGACAATATGTTGTCATTCGAACTTCGTGAAAAAGTGATGCTCATAACCCGTTCAAATATAAGGGGTCAATTTCAGCGATTCTGAGATTGTTAAAATTTGACGGGCTTGATGGGCGTGATAAGAATCTCGAATTGAGTCAAAATTTGAAAGAGAACATCATGTCATGTAGCGATCTAAATCTCCTCAGGTGTTTTTAGAAATATATTAAGAAATGAAAAAAATAAGGGTGGGGTACCCAAGTTAGCTCCCCCCCTTGGCTAGCCCCATTAAACTCAATTATAAATCTATCGTTGCAGAGGGAAAATGCAATTTTAATTGGCAATCATTAGTAACACCCATTTGGAATTCACCACAAGAAATGTCGATATTATAATACATGGTGGTAGATTAAAGGTGCAACGAATAGTTGCACCAATTTGAGAAACAGATGTTACAGAGTACAAACTAGGCCATTTTATGGATTACACACATGCCATCTTATTATAGATTATTTATTCCTTTGCACATATTGGCGCAAGTATCTAACTAGAAAATTATATATTCATGGGGCATCTTCATACAAGATTGTATCCAAAAGGGAGTTATCAAAGAGTGAATAGAGTTGTCAAGGAGTGCATAAGATCATGGATTAAGACGTGTCCACAAGTTACAGACCAATCATGAGAAAAGCACATTCTTTAGGTGAGGCAAGGAGGGCCCAAATATTTTTTAACTAAATTTGATAGTTATAAAATAGATCTGACTGAAATGTTAGTAGTGCTTAATGGGATATTTTTTAGGGTGACATATCTATGTGGGAAAGCTGTTGGATTCTAAATTGATGGGAATTACCATAACATACAACTCAATAGTGGGATTCCAGATTCATATACAGAAGAAGATAATATAACATATATGGCATTGATGTAACTATATTATTAGAAGTTCGTTTAGAGGGTGATGCCTGAAATATAATCTATAGATAACATAAATTACTGAACATAAACAGTGGCCGCATAACCTGGTCGTTAACTAAAATTTATTGAATTAAAACCTATGGAGGAAACAAATAAACATGGCATCCATAAAAATATCAAGCAAGAAAGAATGGCTGAATATGATCTCCACATGAAATGTGCAATTACATTATATAAACATTAAAGAAAGGTACAAGCTAAGCATATATACACACACACATACACACACAAATTATTTGTTAAAGGAGAAAGAAAGGGCCAATGCCGACTTTCTGAGATAATATACAGCTCCTTTCCAAACATGGTGCTGAAACAAAATAACAGTGCATTGGCGGATCAAAGAGGACCATATAAAAAGGAAATACCAAAGTTGGCAACCACTAAAGGAATGGGATTGCGATCTTCCAGAAATATCTACCAGAGCACCCCTTGCTCTCTCTCTTTCTCTCTCTCTCTCACGCATCAGAAATATCTACCAGAGCACCCCTTGCTCTCTCTCTTTCCTCTCTCTCTCTCACATGGGATGAAGCAAAGAGGAGTCCCACCATCCCTTTATGAACATGAGAATTCAAAAAGAGAGACCGTCCCTAGATTCCGGGGACCACGACTCAAGTTTGGCAACTTCAATGATGATTTGCGTCTCTACCCATCATAGAAATGCAAAACACCCTTAATCTCGATATAATAATTTCCCATGTAACTAAAATACATCGATGCCCAAAATAGTTTGGAAAGTTCCTCATTTGATCGCTTTTTATACATTGGATCACATTATTACGTTGACAATATTAATACATCTTTATACGCATTTAAGCCCTTCATTGGATGAATATTCCAACAATTTCCCACTTGTGCTATATATGTAGCTTTTAAAATATCTGTCCGGATGAGCTCATCCTAGTTGTCATTGCTTTAATGTATTTCCGTGAATCCAGTCTACTAGTTATATCAATCATAGGATCAAAACATCTTTATCATTATCACAACAACTCAAGTTATCAACCATTTATGATCACATACATCAATATAACTTAACATGGATAAAAACGTGAGTATGCAGCATGGAAATTATATGCAATGTGATCTTAACATACCAATATCCAATTGGTCCACTTAATTGAGATCAAACTCGACAAATAACAAAGTGAACAAAGAAAAATTATTTCTACAAAATAATAATATAAAGTCCAAAAAAAATATCAAAATACCAAAGGGTCTATGTTTACAAGTATTTAAGAAATACAAACTCCCAGTTTTACTGAATATCTTTAACTGAGAAGACACCCATATTCATGGCATGGTAATGAAGCATTTTAGATGGTAATACTTTAGTACGCAAATCGCAATCATGAGATTTGTGCCAATATGCTCAATAGACAACTGACTACTTTGTACTCGTTCTTTGACAACCAAGAATTTAATCTCTATGTACTTAGAATTTGCCGACTCTTGTTGGTATCAGAATATAAGACGCATTGATTTGTTGTCACAATAATTTTAGTAGTTTTTTAATATTGTCAACCATTCATTACTTTTTATCTGGCTTTACAATGGGTGACATCACAATGCCAATCCTTCAATATGTTAATTACACAATTTTGTTCATGGAAGGGGACCTAGATTCTGCGAAAGGGGCCGCCATTGTGCTTGAGCTGTTTGGGAGGATCTATGAGCTACAGATCATTTTTCCACGGTTCGCCTTTGTTCCTTTTAAGATGTTTGATGGGGAGAATGACAGATATGGGGTTACTTTTTACATTGGGAAGGATGCTCTATTGCCCTACCTTGGCTTGCCTTGGGTGGCAGGTAGATTGAAACAGTCATACTAGTCAATTATGCTTGAGAAGATGGAGAGGAAGTTGGCTAGCTGGTGTACAACCTATCTTCCAAGGGGTGGCGGCTTGGCACTTCTGAAACAGTGTTATCGACCATCCCCATTTTCCTCTCTAGGTATATGTTACCTATTGGGGTGAAGGAGAGGTTAGAGGCATTGATGCAGAAATTCTTTTGGGCCTCTAACTGTAAGTCGCGAGGGATGTATTTGGTGAGCTGGAAGACTCTGTTACACAAAAAATGAGGATGGTGGCCCTGGGAATTTGAGTTTGGAATCTATGAATGGTGCCCTCCTAGTTAAATTGGTCATTCACAAATGAAGGGGTGACTTTGGGCTATTGTGTAGATTGTTTCGATCTATATATGGCAGCGTTTTGGATCCTATGACTGAGTTGGCCAATGTAAATGCGACCTCTAAATTCTGGAGAAGCATCTCTGTGCAGTTCTTCCACATGCGACCCCTCTCCTACAACAAGTTCTGAGGGATGACATGGGGTTTCGCTTTTGGACTAATGATTGGATTCATCATGGTGTCTTAGTTCCATATCTCCCAGACTTTTTGCTCTAGCATCATATGTAAATTATACGATGAGGGAATACAAGAAGATAGATGGTTAGATGACTCGTTTCTATTGTGATTTGAATGATCACTGATTTGATGAGCTTATGTAATTATTTGCCACCTGATTGGCTTCATTATTGCAGATCGGGTGTAGCACACGCTTGCATTTCAAGTCAAGATCTTGGATTTGTAAATGGTCAAGATGATGGCTTAGGAAGTAGACCTAAACCCAAGTCTTTTACGGGCAAGGCCTAAACTCTCGGCAAACCTGAAAGAGGACCCAAAGATGTTGGTGAAGGCCCAAAGCTATTAGAAGGTTCTTTTAGGGTTGCCTAGAGGGACCCAAACCAATTAAACCGATCTGGATAATAGGAAGACTCCCTAAGTTATTTTGATGCGAGGTGATGAAGGCATAGTGATGAAGTCCAGATTGAGCTCAGATATGCATTTGAGGAAGGGGGTTCCACCAATGTCACAGGTTTGTTTTGCCTATGGATGGGAGTGGGACAACAGAGTTAGCGGACTGAGAGAGGGTTAGCAGATGGCACTAACACCATGTTCTAGGGGTGTTGCATCGATGGGGGTTGGAGAAAAAAATGTGGCAATTAGGGAGGATTCAATGTCTCATAGTATGTTTGGCTTGAAAGCACATGCAGGGCACTCATATCTGAGTCTGAATGACGGGGTGGGTAAGAGATCAAAAGGACGCTTCTTGCTGAGGGGATGGATCTTCATACCATTCGGGAAATGGTCATTGGGTGAGGGCCCCTACACTTTGATGTTGTTAAATCATGGGAGAGGGGTCGAAAAGGTCGAAGATGACATCAAATTATATATATGCAAGAAGACACATGGAGAGATCATTCTACATGATTCGGGGTTTGCGAATTGGAAGAAGAGCTGATAGGGTCAAAATTGCAAGATCAAGGGATACCAGCAGACAGGCGGAAGACCACGTAAATGGTGGATGCTTGTGATTGAGAACTGTTGGAGTGCTTGGGAGTGATCCTGCCATGGGGGCTATTATTGTTTACAAAGGAACATCCTAAAGTGCTTATGATCCTCCCTAAGCTAGACGCGTCTAAAAGAATTGAAGACTTTATGATGGTCATGTTGTCTAACGCTTTGTATTTGATTGTGGCAAAGGTCTTTACTATCAGTTTGAGCAGGGTACTCGAACACATAATTTCTCCACTACAACCGGCCTTTGTTCTTGTGAGACAGATTGCGGACTGCTCGGTGTTGGCATCTGAGATTATTGCAGATTGGAAGAGGTGCAGGGAGAAGGCATTGCGTTGGAAGGTTGATTTTGCAAAGTCATACGACACGTTGGATTGGCGGTTTCTCTGGGCAACTTTAAATAAAAGGGGCTTTCCAGAGATTTGGACTTCTTGGATGAAGCGTTGTGTTACGACCACGTTTATGGCGGTTCTCGTGAATGGTCGTCCGGAGGGCAGTTTCTTCCAGCCGTAGAGGAGCATTAGGCAGGGTTGTCCTCTAGCTCCTTTGTTGTTCGTCATCACCTCTGACGTTCTAGCTTCCTTAGTTGATCGGGTACAGAACTGCGGGATCACGAGTGGATATTCGAGGGATGGGATGGTTGTCCCTCTTCTTCAGTGTGCCGATGACACCATTTTCTTCATTGAGGGGGGGCAAAGGGAAGGCCGGTGGCATGACGATCACTCTAGAACTTTTTGGTGAGATGTCAAGACTGGCACAGAATTTCAGCAAGTCCACAGTGATTCCTTTTACTCTATCTGAGGATGAGGCATGCATATGTAGTCAAGAGTTGGGTACGGAATGTGGTTCCCTCCCTATCCGATACTTGGGGGTACCTTTGGTTTTTAACAGGACCAAGCTGGCAGATTGGTTACTTGTTGTTGAGAAGCTTGAGAGAAGGCTTGTGGATTGGAAGTCTTTAATCCTTTCTAAGGGGGGGTCATCTTGTGTTGCTGAAGGCAGTGCTCTCTTTGATTTTGATTTTCTTCATGTCTACATGCTTTATGTCGTCGGGTATTCGAAGGAGTCTTGAGAGATTGATGTGGAGATTCTTGTGGGGTAAAAGCAATCAGGAGGCTGGTCTCATGCATCTCGTGAATTGGGAAACTATCACTCTTCCTAAAGCTGAGGGCGGTCTAGGAGTCAGGCGACTCGATGCGATGAATGAAGCTTTGTTGTTGAAGTGGGTGAGCAGTCTCTAGGGGAACAGTGAGGATCTATGTAGTACCCTGGTTCGCCGAATTTACGCCGTTAATTGTGCATCGCCATTAAACTGCAACCGTGGATTGATGCCTTCGTCTTTCTGGAAGGGGATTATGATGACTCTCCCTCACCTCTATAATCTTTTTAAGCCGGTTTTGGGAAATGGAGAATCCTTCGCTTTCTGGACGGATGACTGGATGGATGATGGGTCATTAAATAGCCGCTTTCCTCGCCTTTATGCTTTGGCGGCCGACTGTGAGGCGAGAGTTGCTTACTGCTAGAGTGGTGGAAACTGGATGCCACTGTTTACTGCAAACTTTTCGGATCAACGCCTGGAGGAGTTTCTCCGTTTGATGGACTCCCTGAGGGTATTTGGGTGTGGAGAGGGAGCTCATTCACGGTCAAGAAGGACTATGGGGCGATTTGCATGTCGCCTCCCTTGCAATCGGACGAATTGATTAGCGATTGCAACTTCTTCTGGGGGTTTGGCCTTCCTGAGAGGATCTATTTTTTCCTATGGCTATTCAGGAGAAAGAGATTGACAACGAGAGACCGTTGTGCTAGACTCCTTGGGACGGTCTCCGATAGATGTCTTCTTTGCAGGACTGGAATTGAGTCAGTGGAGCATCTTTGTTTTCTTTGTCAGAGCTTGGCGCCTATCTGGGATGAGAACAGAGTGGAATGGGTTTGTAATATGAGCCTGGACTCTTTTTGCGGCTCCTTGGTAGCGAACAGGCATCATCTGATGAGGGATTTGTTCCGCTCGCTGGCATCTGGCTGGCCAGTAATGCCTTTCTTTTCTCAGGGCAAAGGTTCTATAGGGAGAATGTTGGTATTCAATCTAGGGGTTTAGTGGAGGTGTGTCTTATGTAATGTTATAAATTGTACCTGACCCTTAATTACTTAATTTAAATCTAGGATGGACATCGCTACGTGTTTCCCCCTCTTTTGATTTCAAAAAACAAGGAACATCCTAACATGGAATGTAAAGGGCGTCAGGAAGCCAGAGAAGAGAATGTCTATCTATACATGATCTGCTCAAGGAATCGAAAATTGATATCATGTCATTCCAAGAAACAAAAATTGCACAAGGCACGGAAAATGTGTGATGAGAATTTGGAGATGGGCATATTTAAGAATTTAAAGCTATCGATTTAATCGACACATCATGTGGTACTGTAATCGGTTGAAACGGGGATTGTTGTATTAGAAGAGGAGGATATCAGAGGAAGGCACTCAATTTCAATGCATATACACAGACATGTGGACAGCACATGTGTTACTTGTACTAATATTCAATGTTGCAGAAAGCGGTAGTCAGTACTCGGTCGACTGTATCACTGACTAAGGATTAATCGGCAGTCGGACGACTAAACAGATTTAGTCGGTAATTAGTCGGTTTTAATTTTTTTAATTATTTTAAATATATAAATCAATTTTTATACACATATCTTATATATTTACATTGATTTGTACACTTTCTATATTCTCGTAATTAAATAAAAGAAGTAATTGTCTTTAAATATAACATTAAGTATATTAGAATTAGTTTGCTTTTTAAAAAATTAAAAACTAAAAAAATAAAAAAATCTCTATGTAAAAGTCGACCTTGTAGTCGGCCGACTAGACCGACTAGTCAACCCGATTAGTCGGGTTGACCGATTAATGGCCGACTAGGCTTAGTCGAGTCGGCTACCCCATCTACTCGACTAGTCGGGCTGACTAATCGGCCTAGTCGGCCGACTTTTACAACAATGCTAATATTTATTGGGTTGACAATGGGAGATTTCAATGTAGATGAGTTGTTGGAGGACATTCACAATGTCCAGGAGAAGTACTTCTCGAAGATTTGGATTATCATGGGAGATTTCAATGTAACATAACAACCGGTGGATAAGTCGAGATTGTGAGGTGGATTAGACTTTGGTTCGGAGGATCTATCTTTGTTTATGACAGAGCTTCAGTTGTGGGATATAGATGCGAGCCGGTGCCAATACACGTCGAGGAATTCCATATCAAGATCGTGCATAGATCGATTCTTGATGTCCATTGAGGCACTGCAGGCCTTCCCATTGGCTAGGGCGTGGGCTCTTCGTAGGAACCTCAAAAGGATATCCTGTTGGAGCTCGCGATCGCTAGAGAAAGGAGTTTAAGCATGAGTCTCCTCGTTGAAGAACTCGATTAAACTTGAAATACCTCGAACTGGTAGAGTCTGAAATCTGAACCCTCTATACAATACGTCTCCTTTCTCCCAAACTTATTGGAAATATGGCGTTCGATCAAGTTGGGAGAAGAATTGAAGTGGAGAAACAAAAGAACCATCACTTTTTTTTTCTTTTTTTAAGACGACTCTTATTCTCCTTTTTTGGCCCTTTCTTTTTTTAATCGCATATTTTTCCATTTGTCATTTCCCGTTTTTCTTTTTTTGCCTCATTTTTTGGGGCCCGCTTTTTTTAATCCCAACTTCAGTAAATAAACTCCCCTCCCTTTTCTTTCAGTTAGAGCCCAATTGGGCCTTGGAATTGGCAGCGACCCCTTTCTCTCTATTTTTTAAACTTCGGCCCTCTTCGACCCAACAAGAAAGCGAGTGCAGAAGGGGCCGCATAAGGCATACTTATTCAGGATTCCTTGCTGGGAATTCATCTGAAATCGTACGCCGCAATGGAAGATTCTGCACCCGCCAATCGCATGGAGTCTAGGGAGATAGAGACACTCGACAAAGGAGAAGGATGCGTTGCACAGTGGGTTCACGAGCGAGGGTTGGAGTGAGGATTCGCATGCGCCTGTGATTACGCGTACAATGGAGGTCACAGCTTCTTCTTCAAAATAAGAGATATATGGCCGCGATGAGATCTAGGTTCTTGTAGTTTGGCGGCACCTGGGACTTCGTGCGATGGCCAAGATGCCACAGTCGTTGCCTTAGTACGAGTGGGTGATAGGAGATCTATCTCATGTTATCAGATGGGTACCCGCCTGGGAGGGGGTCTTTTCTTGTGTTCGAAGAAGGGACAAGCGCGCGATCTTTTCTTGATGGGTAGGTCATGGTTGTGTTCTAAATCTCCAGAGAATGTCTGCGGCGTTGTAGCCTCTTGTCTTCTTCACGGATAGTGATGAAGATCTGTAGAACGGTGCTGATTGTGCCTCCTTACAGAATAAGGGTTCCATCAGGAACCCTAGTTTCTTTGGAACTTCAATGAATACGTATCTTTAGAACTCGGCATATACGCAGAACAAACTTGAACTTGAGCAGATCAACGGACAATCAACGTAATAAATCTTAAAAAAACAAGATCAAACATGAGACTTGCAGAATTAGGGTTTCATGAACCCAAATTTTTTTTGAACTTGAACAAATCAGGAACATGAACATAATCATAAAATAAAATCTTCAAAAACAAAATTGGAATCGAACCTACTCTGATACCATGTAGAAAAATGTTCCGATACTATACAGAAAATGACAATGCGGAAGTGTAATAATCAGAGATAAAGACAAAACATATGAACAATCTTACTTCATAAGGAGCAAGAGAAACCATGGGAGAATTGCCTCAAATGATCGGATATTCAATTCAACTATCTCTCTCTCTCTCTCTCTCTCTGTTAATGAATACATTAGATATGTGGCTTCTTATATAACCCCATCATAATGACCAAGTCACATTAATAGACAATGTGAGACTAACATAGGTGCATGCAAACTCTGACAATATAGAAGGTGGATTTTTCCAAAGCATATAATTGTGGCTCTTGTGTGCATCGTTGTAGTGTAGGGGTTTCCAATGATATTTGGATGATGTGCTTGAAAGGTACATCATGACAGCATCATACCCAATGTTGGTTAATTGGTGGCCAAAAGGATGTTACTTTCAACCCTAACAAGGGGTGCGCTAGGGTACTCCCTTGCCCTGCTTCTCTTTTTTAGTGCTGGACGCATTCGCAGTAATGACGAGATTGGTATCTGAAGGGGGCAAGTGTTCGGGCTTCTGCAGGGATGATATTATTGTTCCATTTCTGCAATGGTCAATTGGTAGTGCAGTGTGCCTACTACTCAAAGTACCAGAGTTCAAATCTTGGGGTCAACACGTGTGCGTGATTCCCCCTAGTTTCAATATATATATGTTGACGAAACACTTGTGTTTGTAGAAGGTGGGGTTGAGCAGGCGAGGAGAAAATCACAGAACATGGACATATTTGGTGACATCTTGGATGTATGCATGGGCAGGGAGAAGTCGATGTTCATGTCTTTTGAGTTGTCACAGGAAGAAGCGCGTGCATGGTTTCAGATTGCGCGGAATTTCAATGAAATTTCACCGAAATGAACCAAAATTTTGAGCGAAAGGACGACATGAAGGTAGTTTCCGGTCATTTATTCACAAAAAGGTGATTGATATGGGCGAAATGTCATCGAAATTTCATTGAAATTTCGATGAAATATTATATCGACATGGTATCAATACGATAGCGAAACGATATTTAAACCCTTGGGAGCAAGAGATCAGTTCGTTATTGCACGACTCAGGTTCAGCACTATCGCTATATATTTTGGTCTCCCACTGGTTGGAATCAATCAAGAAAGCCGCATAAGTGAATACATAACCTATAGGAAAGCGGGCTACAATAGAAAGAGACACTGGCTTATCTCTCCATCGAAGTAAATTAACCAAAGGTATGCGTTCATGAGCCCATGCTAAACTTTTAATCAATTCCTACCAATATCCACTCCGGGAAATTAAAAACATAAATCCAGTAGCCCAAACAAGGTGTCCAAAGAAGAACATCCATGTCCAATCTGATAAGCTATTCATTTTTTGTTTTTTCTTGAATTCAAAGAGGGGTAACACGCAGCGGTATCGGCCTCAAATATATTAAGAATCAAGGAAAAGTTATAAGAAGACTTACAATAACCACGACTTGAGAAGAGTCTTAGAATAGAAAACTGCATTTTCATAGTAAAAACATGGTAAAGAAAAAATGAGCCATTTCGAGCTAGATATATTGCCCAAATCAATGTGATAGGATGTAGAATCTCCTCACTAGGACAAAACCCAAAACATGTCCAAGTTATGTAGAATAATCCAAGGAGCATGAATCTCAATCCAAATGGCAGACGTCTTTACACAGTGGAAGAAGATGTGATCAACCATCTCAATTTCTGATTCGCAAAGGGACATCTATTGGATATGTTTGAGAGGAGTCTTGCACAACGGTCTCTTGTCATTATTCTCCTTTTGCGCAGAATCACGTGAAGAAACTAATTCTGTTAGATAGTTTTAGGCTCCAGATAAAATTACAATCCAATAGAACAATATTGGACAAAGGCGGGGGTGGTATGGCTATAATCTTGTAAGCTTGCTTTACCGAGTACACGTTATCCTTCCATACCCAATGGCCATGACCAACCGTCAGTCGATCTTGATGTCTTAGGGATTCAATAAGTAGGAGAAACTCCTCCAACCGCTGATTAGAAAAATCCGTCAAGAATGAAGGCATCTAGTTGCCATCCATCCGCAATCTGAAACCCAAGTGTGAACCCCTCAGGATCCGGGTACCCGTTTACGCGCAATTCGCAAGATATCATTCACAATTATATCGCACAAGTTGTAAACATACAGGGAAAATTTTTTTTTTTTTTTGCGACTATGACATTCATTCTCAACACATGACCACAAGTAAAAGAGACAGACATCACCAAAATTTCTTTTCATTAATATTCATATCCATTTACAACATGTACAAGCATATTCCATGTTACAACATATATCCCAAAATGTGACAAAAGAGATAGCATTTACATCATCATCTGTACAAAAACTAAGACAAAGTAAATCATACCGTCGGGTGTACACTATATCTCCTGGAAGCATGTATATACTGAGCGGCTACTAAACTGCAGGCTGTTTGCCTGCCACACATATTAGGAAAGAAAAGGCGTCAGCGGTTGCTGGTACCTCCCAAAAACTGATATAAAATAACGGACATTTATTATTTACAAAAGAACCAAGCAGAAAGGCGAGAGCAACTCAAATTAAGATTTAATTCTACTTGCAAATGAAAACGGTTTTTCAGGTTACTTGTAAGCATCTCAAATGTTATCCCATAATCTGGCATTTCCCACATGTGACATATGTATAACTAGTTGCGTATTCATGAGTGTATGAGTGTAAGCACATATATCATTTTCTTCGGAATTCCCGTTGGTAAGTGAAATGGAAAAGTTAAGATTAGAAAGATCTATTAATTTAATTAAATTCTTGGGTAGAGAGAGAATAGTCTTTTGATCGTAACTTCTCAAATTCTTAACTTCAATGATTCAGATATAACTCCAGGTAATTTAGATATAGATATGAATGATCTAGATATATAATCGCCAAGTCTGTTGGCGAAGTAACTCAAGCGGTGAAGAAGCCTGCAATTGGCTCTTCCGTCTCGCCCTCTAATTGGAAGTGCGGTCCAATAGAGGGATAGGTCTATTCTCCAACTACGCCACTGAGACGGGTGAGAGAGACTCCCTAGAAAAGTCGCTCTAGAGAAAACACAGCCCGACTAGTACGGGCAACCGAGCTCGTACGTAAAGCTGAAAAACCAGGATCCCCCGCCTGGGCATCCTAAAACAGGGTCAGCGAAACTGGTCTAAAGTCTGGATCCCAATGAGGCGTAAAAACACTGCGAGCTCGCGTTAAAACCGAAAAGGGACTGGGATCCTAGACCCGCGCACTTGGCGGCCGCTGCCCTAACTGGGCTTCCTTTCCTCCGCCCAGTTGAGAGTCACCGCGCTCTCGCACGGTCAGGTGCAAGGGCCACCATGACCGGCACCATTAATATTTGTCGATCATTACACATTCTTATTTCACCTGATCACTAATTCCCAATAATTTCTCTCGTTGGTATATTTATTCAAATACGATTGATGTCATTAGATGGTTAAGATCTTGTAAGAGAGAACACGGATTGGTCTAAACAGTAAATTGTTTAACATTTAATTAAGTGTCCACGTAAGTATATATATATATGTCACCTACTTTATATGTTGACTTCATCGCATATTCTCAAACTATTTATATAACATTTAATATCCGAATTCATAGGCTCTGTGAAGGAGTGATCTGCTTTAGGTTTTCATATAAGAAATTAATATTTAAAAGTGTGGAGTTGAAGCATTTAATGGTTCAAGATCACCATTATATTAGAGTTACATAGATCCACAAGCAAAATTCTGAAGATTTATCTATATATATTTTTGATCTTGGAAGGCTCCGGAAATGATATTCCTGTTAAAAGAATTTTAGTTGTTCATTTATTCGTATAATCCGGACATTATTAGAAATGATATCAATTAACTTAAGAGTCTCATGCGCAACTCCGCATTAACTTCCCAATAGTTTTAAATTCTAATAATGTTAAGTAATAGACGATGGAGAAGTTATATTAACTTTCTCAAGGAATGGAAAACTCGTAATAATTCTGTGAAACTTTGTATCTTTTCTTTTCTCCTTATTCCTGTACTATGTCAATCTCCTAGGGAACAAATATTGACTTGTAACTGTGTCATCCTAATCATCTTCACATTAGTCTGGCACTTGCATCCCCCTTGCAAAATTGTAACTTAACAAGTCCTTATTTTTTTTTTAACATGCATGTGATGTAGCCAAGCAATAACAATGTAACAAGGCCATAAGACCATATATGTGTATGTACTTATCCTAGATGGGAACAACAGAACTGATCTTTCTACCTCCAGAACTTAGTTTCCAGCTATCTATTCAGATATTTTCATTCCTAACGATTTAGAGAGGAAAGATGGAATGAAAAAACACATGCATATCTACAATATGGGAGATGATTATACTTTAAAATATTTGCTCCAGATTTTGAGAAGAACCAAAAAAAAGATTTTGAATTGTGCAAGAACATAATTGGCAGTAAGAAAATGGGGGAAATTATACACGTATGGCAGCAATGAAGGTTTGGAGTTGTACCTAAATAGATTGCTTCAAATTTGGAAGAACAATGGTTGCATGCAGCATGGAGAGCTGTTTTGAAGGTTTGGGAGAAAGCTCCAGCAACACGGGAGGCTTCAATGGCTTGAGGGGAGACTGCAGGACCTCCAGGAGATGAAAGACAGTAGCTTCAGCTGCTGATTTTGCTCCTGACAGTGGCTGGACAGCAGCATTAACAAGATCTGGAGGAGACTTTGAGCTTTTATGTTGGAGAGAAGAAGATGGGAAGAATAATGGAGAAGGGAAGAAGAATGTTTGGGGATGAATGTACCTTGAATTGGGTCAAGATGACATGCAATTGCTTTAATTTGCAGCAGAACAGCAGGAGGATGAAGAAGGTTTGCAGCTGTACTTGAAGCTGAAGGAGAAGAGAAAGGGGCTGGAGTTTCTCTCGATGGGGTTGTTTTTATAGGGAAAAGGGAGAGAGAATGGTTCAAGGTTTAATGCCAAGTGGAAAATAGGATTGTGGCATGTGTTATAAGGAGAGAAAAGAGGAGAAAGACAAGTGGGAGAAAAAATATACGGCTGGACTGCGCACAGGCTGTGCACAGTCAGATTTTTTTTCTTTTTTCCAAAAATTCCTTTTATTTCGTATATCAAAAAAATTGACGGCGTTCGCGCATTGATTGCCGGATTCCAACGTGAAATATCTCGTTTTGATCGTCGTTGAACGACGATCAATATGAGTATAATATTCATATACTTTCGGTCGAGTTTTAAATACTCGGAATTTTCGGATACGGATTTTGTTTAAGGTTAAATTTTACTATTTACAAATATCAAACGACCTCCGATTGATGAACGGTCAATTCCGTTGGTCTTGTATCGTCGAATCGGATCTAATGGTGGTCTTGGTTTGTTTCGCGGTTTCCGAATTTGCGTCGCGGCTTTTCACGGCACGCATTGCAAAGGGACCGATTTTTGGTCGATTTCGTCCGAACGACTTTTGATTCACTACTAATTGATCATTTTAGGTTGTTTAGTATTGATCGATAACGTTTTTGGGTTCATTAGACCCAAAATCGGACGACTTCGGGTTTGATTGGAAACCGGATGCTACAAATATAAAAACCTCAAAGGGAGTCTCGTCCTCGAGACTCGAGTTAAGGCTATTAGGTGACTTATTTTGAATTTCATATGTCCATAAAAACCTCAAAGGGTTTTGAACCCATAAAAACCTCAAAGGGAAAACAAGCCATATATTTATAATGTGTCTAATTACAAAAGCCTGTTTTGACGATTACATCAAAATAGCTGCGGGTATCGTGCCCGCATGTCGGCTTCAGTCTCCCATGTCGCTTCCTTGACGCCGTGTCGGTGCCACAAAACCTTGACCAATGAAATCTCTTTGCTGCGAAGCTTCTTCACAGCATGGTCAAGTATCTGAACTGGCTTCTCCTCATAAGTTAGATCCGGCTCTACATCGAGATTCTCGTAACTGATAATGTGGCGAGGGTCATGGACATACTTCCTCAGATTGGATATGTGGAAAACATCATGAATAGCTGAAAGATGTGGAGGAAGGGCTACTCGGTATGCAACTTTCCCTATACGAGCAAGAATCTCGAACGGTCCAACATATCGTGGCGCCAATTTGCCACGAACACTGAATCTCTGCACTCCCTTCATGGGAGATACTCGCAAAAATACCCACTCTCCAACCTATAATTTATAGGATTGTCATTAGTATGGGATTAAGTTGAACACATATATGTCATAATTGAGTGGATGAGGAGAAAATAATTACATTACCTGAAACTCTAAGTCTCTCCTCCGACGATCCGCATAGCTCTTCTGGCGGCTTTGTGCCGTCAGAAGCCTCCGCCTCACAAGATCAACAGCTCTCGCAGTCTCCTCCAAGAGATCCACGGAATATAAAGCATGATCACCTACCTCACGCCAACTGAGAGGTGTGAGGCATCTCCACCCGTATAGGGCCTCGAATGGTGCCATGCCAATACTGGAGTGATAGCTGTTGTTGTACGTGAATTCCACCAAAGGTAAATGGTCCTTCCAGGACCCTTTCCACTCCAAAGTGCATGCGCGAAGTAGATCCTCAAGTGTCTGAATGGTGCGCTCACTCTGCCCGTCTGTCTGCGGATGATAAGCAGAACTCATCTTCAGCTCTGTCTGTAGTGCTGACATGAACTGATGCCAATAATGAGATGTAAATCTCGAATCCCTGTCAGACACCACCTCTCGTGGTATACCATGTAGCCTGATAATGTTCTGCACATAGAGCTTGGCCAATCTAGATGGAGTATAAGTCGTGTTGACAGGTATGAAATGGGCTGACTTGGTCAACCTATCAACAACGACCCATATGGAGTCATGGCCACCTGGTGTCTTCGGCAGACCTGTGACAAAATCCATAGAAATGCTCTCCCACTTCCACTCGGGAATGGGGAGAGACTGCAGTAATCCTGGCGGTCTCCTGTGCTCAGCCTTGACCATCTGACAGGTCATGCATCTGCTAACATGTAGCGCCACATCGCGCTTCATCCCATCCCACCAGAAATGTCGACGCAGATCACGGTACATCTTCGTACTGCCTGGATGGATAGATAACCGTGAACTGTGTGCCTCGTCCAAAATGTCTCTGCGAAGCTGCTCATCATTGGGTACAACGACCCGTCCTGCCTTCCATAAAATAGACTCTACCACAACAAAGTCGTCAAATTCGTCTTTGACGGCGCGCATGTATCTATCATGAATCCAAGGATCAGTCTTCTGGCCTTCTACAATACGATCCCACAGACTGCTGTATCGTGGAGGCACGGCGGTAGAAATGGATGTGCTCTCCTGAGGATGCCAATCGGTCAAAGCTGCAAGCGTATCTCACGTGTATAGCCAGTTCGCCGTACCATCAGCATGTGCTCTCCTGCTAAGTGCATCAGCCACCACGTTTCCCTTACCGGGATGGTAAGAGATCGTGCAATCATAGTCCTTCAGCAATTCGAGCCATCTACGCTGCCTCATGTTCAGCTCCTTCTGATCAAAGATGTACTTCAGACTCTTGTGGTCTGTGAAAATCTCGAAGTTCACCCCATATAGATAGTGGCGCCAGATCTTCAAGGCGAAGACAACTGCCGCCAACTCCAAGTCATGTGTGGGGTAGTTCCGCTCGTGCGGTCTCAACTGTCGTGATGCGTAAGCAATCACCTGTCCTCTCTGCATCAACACTGCTCCGAGACCTTCTCCAGATGCATCCGTGTAGACTGCATAGTCCTGAGTGCCTGAAGGAAGAGCAAGAATAGGTGCTGTGGTCAACCTCTCCTTCAGTGTCTGGAAGGCCTGCTCACATGAATCGTCCCAAATGAATGGAACTCCCTTCTGCGTCAATCGTGTCAACGGATGGACGATGCGTGAAAATCCGCTGACAAAGCGTCTGTAATAGCCCGCTAATCCGAGGAAGCTCCGAATCTGAGTGACCGTCTTGGGCTGCTCCCAAGACATAACTGCATCTATCTTCGCGGGATCAACCGCAATGCCTGCTCCAGAAATGATATGCCCGAGAAATGAGACCTGGGATAACCAGAACTCACACTTGCTCAACTTGGCATATAGCTTGTGCTCTCGTAATGTGTCTAAGACGATCCGCAGATTATTAGCATGATCCTCTTCATTTCGTGAATAAATGAGCACATCATCGATGAACACCACTACAAACTTGTCCAAGTATGGACGGAAGATACGGTTCATCATATCCATGAAAGCCGCAGGTGCATTGGTGAGCCCAAACGGCATCACCACAAACTCGTAGTGTCCATAGCGAGTCCTGAAGGCTGTCTTCGGAATATCCGACTCGCGAATCCTCAGCTGATGGTAGCCTGAGCGAAGATCGATCTTCGAGAAAACCGAAGATCCCTGGAGCTGGTCAAACAAATCATCGATGCGCGGCAAAGGATAACGGTTTTTCACCGTTCTCTTGTTCAGCTGCCTGTAATCGATGCATAGTCTCATGGATCCATCCTTCTTCTTGACAAATAGAACCGGAGCACCCCAAGGTGACGTGCTCGGCCTTACGAATCCCATGTCAAGCAACTCCTGCAACTGCACCTTCAGCTCCCTCAACTCGGCTGGTGCCATGCGATATGGTGCCATCGAGATCGGCTGTGTATCTGGCAACAATGTGATCTCGAACTCAATCTCCCTCTCAGGAGGTAGCCCTGGTAGCTCATCAGGAAATACGTTAGGGTATTCTGAGACTACTCGGATGTCTTGTATCATCGGCTCCTGATCAGACACCTCCCGAACAAAAGCAAGATATGAATCGCAACCCTGATCAACAAGTCGCTGGGCTCGCAACACTGAAATGTACTCCATGGTGGAGTCATGTGTAGTACCCTCAAAGGTGAACTCTGGTAGATTTGGAATCCTGAAGACAACCGTCTTCCTAAAGCAATCAACAAGTGCATGATGAGTGGATAGCCAATCCATGCCCAATATCAAGTCGAACTCATCAAGCTGCAGAAGTAGGCAATCTGCGATCATCTCATGACCTCCTATCAGTATGGGCAAGTGCCTGACTATCAGAGATATGACAAATAACTGGCCACCTGGCCCTCGGATGTGATATGGAGACGATAGCGTCTCTGCAACTCTATCTAAAGAAACAAGCAACCTCGAAGCAAGGAAAGAGTGTGTCGCGCCGGAATCAAATAAAACATGGAAAGGTCGGCCCAAGACTGAGACCATACCTTTCACTACAGTAGCGGCTGAACGTGCCTGCTCCTCAGTGACTGCGTGTAACTGCCCCTGCCTGGCTGATGCAGCACTAGATCCTGCCACACTCTGCGTCTGTCTCTGCTGCTGTGGTCGCCTGAAGTTGGAGTTCCTGCCACGGAAACTCCCTGAACGCCGTGTCTGAGGCTGTGGCTGAGAAGGCTGTGGCTGAGGCTCGTCAGAAGCCTGTGGGCACTGTGCTCGGTAATGTCCCCACTCGTGACATCGGTAGCACCGGACTGGTCGAGTAGAGGGAGTAGCTGTGTCCGTGCTCCGAGCTGGTCCTGCAGGTGGTCTATCTGCTCGCTGCGACCCAGATGGTCGAGTGGACTCTGTACCTCGTCCGGCAAGTGCTCCTCCTAGAGTAGTCGATGGAGAAGAGCGAGCACTGCCAGAGAATGTCGAACCTGTAGGTCGGAACCGTCTGGCTGACCTCTGCTGCTGAAATGGTCGACGTATCGGCCCAAAATATCGCCGCGGTCTAGGCGGTGCTCCAGACGAGCTCCCGTAACGTCTCCCTCTGATGTCCTCGAACTTCTCCGCAGCATCGGTAGCCTCGGAGATAGAAGTGATGTGTAGTCCAGCCAGCTTCTCCTGCACCTCCTCTCGCATGCCGCCAATGAACGTCTCCAGATTCTCCTCTGGAAATGCGCCAGCTGCTCGTGTGTGTCGTGACAGCTCTGTGTATCTGATAAAGTAATCCCGGGCTGTCATCTGCCCCTGACGAAGCTCTGCAAACAGTCGGCGCTGGGACTCCCTCCACTTCGCAGAAAAGAAGTGGGCTCTGAACCTCGTCACAAAATCGTTCCAAGTAGGCTCTCGGCCTAACTCGGACACTACGGCCTCCCACCATCGCTCGGCGAAGTCTATCAGTGAATACTCTACGAAAGATAGCCACGTGTTTCGTGGCGCATTAATCGTCCTGAGCACTTTCATTACTCTCATCAGCCACTGCTCAGCGTCATCTGGTGGACCTATGCCCTCGAACAAGGGTATGTTGGCCCGCTGATAAGAAGTGAAGACTGACTGGTGCCTGTGAATGGCTGCAAACTCGTGTGTATCCTCGTCGGCAAGGTCAACAGGGTCATGTTCCCTGTCTAAGTCTGCATCCTCCTCAGCTCCATGCTCTGGAATGTCCTCTAGTGGATCATCAGGATGAGGCTGCTCCACCTCAACGGACTGGTGCTGGTCCTGTCGTATCCCATCCTGAGATGGATGGTACGTGAAATCTGACAGATCCTCAAATCTCATCTCTATGTCCGTCTGTCTGTCAGCAATCTCGGTCTGCTGGGCCAATATCTGCTCCTGCTGGCCTCTCATAGCAGCCTGCTGCTGCTGAAGATCAGTAAGTGCGCTCAGTATGCGTGCCAGCTGATCAGAAGTATCCTGACCTGGTCGAGATGCCATGGCTCTGCATAAGAACCATAATTAGTCATAGAAATGCCCTAGACAGATATTTATCATAAATGTTTTTCTCTTCTTGGGATATAAGATGAAAATTAATGAAATTGGTGACATCTGTGGTTATTGAATATGAATGTCATATTTCCCTTCTCGAACTCGCGACAAGTCGGTAGACTGTCGCTATTTGAGAACTTAATGCGATCGGAATTGTAATATCGCGAATGTGCGTATCGGGGTACCACTGCTCTGATACCAAACTGTGAACCCCTCAGGATCCGGGTACCCGTTTACGCGCAATTCGCAAGATATCATTCACAATTATATCGCACAAGTTGTAAACATACAGGGAAAATTTTTTTTTTTTTTGCGACTATGACATTCATTCTCAACACATGACCACAAGTAAAAGAGACAGACATCACCAAAATTTCTTTTCATTAATATTCATATCCATTTACAACATGTACAAGCATATTCCATGTTACAACATATATCCCAAAATGTGACAAAAGAGATAGCATTTACATCATCATCTGTACAAAAACTAAGACAAAGTAAATCATACCGTCGGGTGTACACTATATCTCCTGGAAGCATGTATATACTGAGCGGCTACTAAACTGCAGGCTGTTTGCCTGCCACACATATTAGGAAAGAAAAGGCGTCAGCGGTTGCTGGTACCTCCCAAAAACTGATATAAAATAACGGACATTTATTATTTACAAAAGAACCAAGCAGAAAGGCGAGAGCAACTCAAATTAAGATTTAATTCTACTTGCAAATGAAAACGGTTTTTCAGGTTACTTGTAAGCATCTCAAATGTTATCCCATAATCTGGCATTTCCCACATGTGACATATGTATAACTAGTTGCGTATTCATGAGTGTATGAGTGTAAGCACATATATCATTTTCTTCGGAATTCCCGTTGGTAAGTGAAATGGAAAAGTTAAGATTAGAAAGATCTATTAATTTAATTAAATTCTTGGGTAGAGAGAGAATAGTCTTTTGATCGTAACTTCTCAAATTCTTAACTTCAATGATTCAGATATAACTCCAGGTAATTTAGATATAGATATGAATGATCTAGATATATAATCGCCAAGTCTGTTGGCGAAGTAACTCAAGCGGTGAAGAAGCCTGCAATTGGCTCTTCCGTCTCGCCCTCTAATTGGAAGTGCGGTCCAATAGAGGGATAGGTCTATTCTCCAACTACGCCACTGAGACGGGTGAGAGAGACTCCCTAGAAAAGTCGCTCTAGAGAAAACACAGCCCGACTAGTACGGGCAACCGAGCTCGTACGTAAAGCTGAAAAACCAGGATCCCCCGCCTGGGCATCCTAAAACAGGGTCAGCGAAACTGGTCTAAAGTCTGGATCCCAATGAGGCGTAAAAACACTGCGAGCTCGCGTTAAAACCGAAAAGGGACTGGGATCCTAGACCCGCGCACTTGGCGGCCGCTGCCCTAACTGGGCTTCCTTTCCTCCGCCCAGTTGAGAGTCACCGCGCTCTCGCACGGTCAGGTGCAAGGGCCACCATGACCGGCACCATTAATATTTGTCGATCATTACACATTCTTATTTCACCTGATCACTAATTCCCAATAATTTCTCTCGTTGGTATATTTATTCAAATACGATTGATGTCATTAGATGGTTAAGATCTTGTAAGAGAGAACACGGATTGGTCTAAACAGTAAATTGTTTAACATTTAATTAAGTGTCCACGTAAGTATATATATATATGTCACCTACTTTATATGTTGACTTCATCGCATATTCTCAAACTATTTATATAACATTTAATATCCGAATTCATAGGCTCTGTGAAGGAGTGATCTGCTTTAGGTTTTCATATAAGAAATTAATATTTAAAAGTGTGGAGTTGAAGCATTTAATGGTTCAAGATCACCATTATATTAGAGTTACATAGATCCACAAGCAAAATTCTGAAGATTTATCTATATATATTTTTGATCTTGGAAGGCTCCGGAAATGATATTCCTGTTAAAAGAATTTTAGTTGTTCATTTATTCGTATAATCCGGACATTATTAGAAATGATATCAATTAACTTAAGAGTCTCATGCGCAACTCCGCATTAACTTCCCAATAGTTTTAAATTCTAATAATGTTAAGTAATAGACGATGGAGAAGTTATATTAACTTTCTCAAGGAATGGAAAACTCGTAATAATTCTGTGAAACTTTGTATCTTTTCTTTTCTCCTTATTCCTGTACTATGTCAATCTCCTAGGGAACAAATATTGACTTGTAACTGTGTCATCCTAATCATCTTCACATTAGTCTGGCACTTGCATCCCCCTTGCAAAATTGTAACTTAACAAGTCCTTATTTTTTTTTTAACATGCATGTGATGTAGCCAAGCAATAACAATGTAACAAGGCCATAAGACCATATATGTGTATGTACTTATCCTAGATGGGAACAACAGAACTGATCTTTCTACCTCCAGAACTTAGTTTCCAGCTATCTATTCAGATATTTTCATTCCTAACGATTTAGAGAGGAAAGATGGAATGAAAAAACACATGCATATCTACAATATGGGAGATGATTATACTTTAAAATATTTGCTCCAGATTTTGAGAAGAACCAAAAAAAAGATTTTGAATTGTGCAAGAACATAATTGGCAGTAAGAAAATGGGGGAAATTATACACGTATGGCAGCAATGAAGGTTTGGAGTTGTACCTAAATAGATTGCTTCAAATTTGGAAGAACAATGGTTGCATGCAGCATGGAGAGCTGTTTTGAAGGTTTGGGAGAAAGCTCCAGCAACACGGGAGGCTTCAATGGCTTGAGGGGAGACTGCAGGACCTCCAGGAGATGAAAGACAGTAGCTTCAGCTGCTGATTTTGCTCCTGACAGTGGCTGGACAGCAGCATTAACAAGATCTGGAGGAGACTTTGAGCTTTTATGTTGGAGAGAAGAAGATGGAAAGAATAATGGAGAAGGGAAGAAGAATGTTTGGGGATGAATGTACCTTGAATTGGGTCAAGATGACATGCAATTGCTTTAATTTGCAGCAGAACAGCAGGAGGATGAAGAAGGTTTGCAGCTGTACTTGAAGCTGAAGGAGAAGAGAAAGGGGCTGGAGTTTCTCTCGATGGGGTTGTTTTTATAGGGAAAAGGGAGAGAGAATGGTTCAAGGTTTAATGCCAAGTGGAAAATAGGATTGTGGCATGTGTTATAAGGAGAGAAAAGAGGAGAAAGACAAGTGGGAGAAAAAATATACGGCTGGACTGCGCACAGGCTGTGCACAGTCAGATTTTTTTTTCTTTTTTCCAAAAATTCCTTTTATTTCGTATATCAAAAAAATTGACGGCGTTCGCGCATTGATTGCCGGATTCCAACGTGAAATATCTCGTTTTGATCGTCGTTGAACGACGATCAATATGAGTATAATATTCATATACTTTCGGTCGAGTTTTAAATACTCGGAATTTTCGGATACGGATTTTGTTTAAGGTTAAATTTTACTATTTACAAATATCAAACGACCTCCGATTGATGAACGGTCAATTCCGTTGGTCTTGTATCGTCGAATCGGATCTAATGGTGGTCTTGGTTTGTTTCGCGGTTTCCGAATTTGCGTCGCGGCTTTTCACGGCACGCATTGCAAAGGGACCGATTTTTGGTCGATTTCGTCCGAACGACTTTTGATTCACTACTAATTGATCGTTTTAGGTTGTTTAGTATTGATCGATAACGTTTTTGGGTTCATTAGACCCAAAATCGGACGACTTCGGGTTTGATTGGAAACCGGATGCTACACCAAGTGTCACGATCAACAACCAAGGCAAAAATATGCAGGAATCTTGAAATGATGAGACCTTCATATGTCCAGTTGTTTGTCCATAAGGCAAAAGAATTACCAGCTCCAAGCACCAGGCGGAAGAGGTTCTATAAACGAGGGAACATACCTCCAAGGAAGAATCAGTAATTCCCCTATGCTTTCCGGATATGGAAAAGTGTTGATTTTCAAGAACGGGAATCTTATGATATGATGGGAATTTTTTATAATAATCATCCGCGCCTTAAACGCATCTTGATGCTTGAAAGTTGGATAGATTGGCCTTTATGTAAGGACTATATTACTCCCAATTTCTATGAAATACAAGATGTTTATTAAATGATGAGAAATTTATCTTCACTTATATGACGCAACTCCCGATTTTAAGTTGTATTTTATATTTATCTATAAAATAAGCATTTGTTTTTTTTTCAAAACAAGGATTTGGCTTAGAATTGCCCATTTTTAATTCCAGAGTTTCTCTGAATAATCCTGAGGCATCTATGTGTACTGCATAATCATGCGTGCTTGAAAGAGAACAAGAATGGACACGGTAGTCAATCTCTCCTTCAGTATCCTGAAGGGTTGCTCGCATGAATCATCCCAGATAAAAGGAACTCCCTTTTGTGTCAATCGTGTCAAAGGAATAATAATGTGTGAAAATCCATTGACTAAGCGACTGTAATAGCCTGCTAGTCTCTTTTCCTTCTGTTTCTCCACTTGTACTTATCTTTTGCTTACTCTTCTTTTCTTAATAAAGATGTTGGGGCGAACACCACGTCGTCTCCCCCGAATCGTTAGACTTCAAAAAAATAGCTTGCTAGTCCAAGGAAGCTCCGAATTAGAGTGATTGTCTTGTGTTTCTCCTAAGACATGATTGCCTCAATCTTTGCAGGATCAACTGTGATACCCGCTCCAAAAATGACATGCCCAAGAAATGAACATGGGATAACCAGAACTCGTATTTGCTTAGCATGGCATAGAACTTGTGCTCTCGCTAAGTGTCCAGGACAATTTTCGGATCATTCACATGATCCCATTCATTCCATGAATATATCATCACATCATTAATGAATACCACCACAAACTTGTCCAAGTATGGACGGAAGATCATGTTCATCATATCCATAAATGCTGCAGGAGCATTAGTGATCCCAAACAGCATCACCACAAACTCGTAGTGTCCATAACGAGTCCTGAAAGTTGTCTTCAAAATATCAGACTCTCGAATCCTCAGCTGATGATAGACAAAACGAAGATCGATCTTCGAAAACACCGAAGATCCCTGAAGCTGATCGAACAAATCATCAATGTACAACAAAGGATATCAATTCTTCACCGTTCTTTTGTTCAATGTCGATAATCAATGCATAATCTTATGGATCCATCCTTCTTCCTAACAAATAGAACTGGAGCACCCCAAGGTGAAGTGCTCGACCTCACTAATATCGAGTCAAGCAATTCCTACAACTGCACCTTCATCTCTCTCAACATAGCTGGTGCCATGCAGTATGGTGCCATCAAGATCGGTTGTGTATATGGTAGCAATGTGATCTTGAACTCAATCTCTCTCTCAGGGGTTAATCCTGGTAACTCATCACGAAATACATCTGGGTAGTCTGATACTACTCTGATGTCCTGTGTCATCGGCTCATGATCGAATGTCTCTCTTAAGGATGACTTAAGTAGATATTACAGATCGAGCATGCAACCCGTATAATTGTTAGAAGAAATCCGCAACACGTCAAACATATGTACTATACATGGTTATCCTAATATATTGAGCATGCGAAATAAATTATTTGCATCTCATGATACTTGGTTGACATCAAACTAATTACCTGACCGAAGATGTGGTCACGCCATGTATAGGCAAGAGGTGAGATAATTAGTGGCTAATCATGATAACATGTACACTAAGCCATTTGTAAAGAGGGTTAGGTGTTAACAAGCATGTAGATTTAAGCAACGGGGTCATCGAGAGTAGTGTATTTCCTTATTAAGAAGGTTGAGGGTTTAAAGACCCTTAATACTAAAATAAAGGAAAATTCATCATGCTAACATTAGAGGATGTATTGAGGTGGCGTGCGGTGGCATACACTCAGTTCAACGCAACCTCTAATCCCGAAGTATCCACAGCTTTGAAGTTGACGATTGGTAAAGTGATATCGTCTGGACTAATCCTTGATATGGAATAGAATGAATAGGAATTAATGGAATAATGGATGTAAAGGATAAATGGAATTTTCTGGTATGACGAGCTTTCTAAATTACCATACTTATTACTTTTCTTTTCTTCACTACCGGGCGCTCTCTAATATGTGTTTTCTGAAAATGCAATATCATAGGTGAGCGATCACAAGGGCAATAATCGAATAGCCAGCCACTTTTAAATCTCAGGCGGATGGTAGTTTTTTGTGTTCTTCCTTTTCAGCTTGATGCACATGTAAACGCATATTCTAAGGCAATTTGCTAAACTTTCCTTGTGGACGGAAAAAAGTGATGAATGCTTTCTTTATAGTAATTTCTTGAATATTAACTATAATCAAATAAAGTTATTGCTATGAACTAGATTCAGTAAATGGGAGGATTCAAAGACTGAAAATCAAGGTCGTGACAACAAGATCATTGAGCATCCCTCTAAGGAAGAAATCAACACTTCCAACCAATGTAATTGGAGAAGAACCTCCGTTGCAAGGCACACAAATTTGATAAGAATCGAAAGGTAGCATGTGTGATTTAATCACCATAGTTAATCACCACTTCTTGTAAAAGGTAATAGATTTTGGTGGTACAACCTGAGGTGTGAAAAAAACTAGTTGAGAACTCAACGGCAACAGATAGAGCTATGAGGTGTAACATATCACATTATTACAGTATCCTCGAGCAGCTGAAGCGAAAGGGATAATGTAGAAATAAATGAAGAGAAGTTTTGTACCAAAAAAGCTCATAGTCATAGGGAGAAGCTTTGTTAACCCATGCAGGCTTAACAAACTTTTCCGAGCATTAGCCCGAAGAGTGGTTGGATGTTAGGAACATACACATGGATTTATAGGATAGCGAGGACCAATACTACTTATATTATCGCATCCTATACTGTTTCACTGTGAGCATCCATCACAACCAGAAAAACCACTAGCTAGATTATAGGCAACAGAAACAATGGTGTTAGTAGAGATAATAGGAGATTGTGCAACTTGTACCAAGTAACATCAATCTTTTGAAGGCGGTTGTAGAAGAAATCTAAGGAAAGCAAGTCCGAAGATAGCAAGTTCTTCGAACAAGGACTCCACAGTGGTGCAGTAATCAATCAAGGACATATCATTTTGGTTAGTGGAACATATACTATGATAGATAATATCTATTGTTAGGGGTGTGCATGGGCGGGTACCCGATCCGTTCAACCGTGATCCGTCTCGATCCGTCATTATCGGGTTAGTGGGTCGACCCGATCCATTGCAACGGGTAACCATAATAACGGATCCCCGAATTATATGAACGGCTCTCGGTTACCTGCGGGTACACGCGGATCACTAAAACACATCAATCCATGATATGATTGAGATGTGATTTCTAACTTGGGAATTTTTAAGAAAAAAATCAACGTTAATTAATCCGTTATATGTGAACAAACATTACTTATATATTCACACCACTTTTGATTGAAAAGATCACGATGAACACAAAATGAAAAGAACAAAAAAGAAAACGGGCTTCGATAAACCAGTTTCGATTTATGCTTATGCTTTTTCAAAGTCAGTATAATACGTTTATCTTCGAATTTTAAATGATCGACACTTGATAAATAAATACTCGTTTTGCTGTTGATGGGTCGAATTAAAGCTCGCTTGAATTGGAATATCGCATGACACAAATTATCGATTTCAATCATAATATTAGAGCTCGACCGAAACAAAATTTCGGTCGGATTTTGATCAAAATTTCGATCATTTCGATTAGCATTACTTTTATCTACCACCAATCTAATTAACATATCGATCATTTCTATTGACTTTCGGCACTTGTTGAAATTGAAATTTCGGTTGGATTTTGACCAAAAATTTGGTCATTTTGTTTCGTTTCTTTTATCGACCATCCATCTAGTTAACATATCACCATTTCGATCGAATTTTGATACGTCAAAATCGAAATTTTGGTCGGATTTTGACCAAAATTTTAATCATTTCAGCTAGCATTTCTTTTATCGACCACCCATTTAGTTAATATATTGGCCATCTCGGTTGAATTTTGGCACTTGTCGAAATCGATATTTTACCGAATTTCGACGAAATTAGAGGTCGTGGTCCAATTGCTACACCTTGTGAACTTGACATTTATTCAAATTATGTTT
The DNA here is from genome assembly GCA_037367405.1 of Ottelia alismoides. Classification (NCBI taxonomy): domain Eukaryota; kingdom Viridiplantae; phylum Streptophyta; class Magnoliopsida; order Alismatales; family Hydrocharitaceae; genus Ottelia; species Ottelia alismoides. Next base: position 198,758 of record JAZKJV010000873.1, on the reverse strand, counting down.
GAGATATTTATTTCTTAATTCACCTCGTTGATGACATGCATATGGCATCAAATGTACTTTTTAAATTTCATTTTTAACTATTTTTCACATTAAAATATTAGATCTTTTATTTCTGTTAAAAATACAAACATCTAGAAGCTTCTTTTATTGTTCGGTTTGGAGGGACAATGAAATGGATCGACCCGTAGGTATCCATGGATCATAGGGTCGGAGCTCCATATATCCAGGATCAAACAGGGTCAGGAACCCGATACAGAATAATTTGCTGGATACTCATGGGTTTAGGGTCGATCCATATGGATCGGATCGGATAACGGTCTAACCCGTAACCCGTGCACAGCCCTATCTATTGTGACCTTCACGGACCTACGGGAGTACTTCTGAATTATCAAACCAAAAGTCTTCATTAATGTCCTTGTAGGGCATATTTGTTTCAATCTTTTGCTCCATGTTATTCATGAGCCAAGTTATAACAAAATAGTTATCTTGTTCCTACTTTGTGAAGTTTTTATATGTAGGTTTCAAAATATTGATCGCTGAAATATAGAGTTCCTTCTGACCCCCTATAAAAATTCTAAATTTCTGTGAATAGAATATAATTAGAGGTACGTTCAAATTTGATGGTAGTACTCCAAATTATATTAGAAAGCCGAGATCCATGGCTTTGTCTCAATTCTGAGGATATAATTAACATTGCGAGGAAATAATAGAGAGACAACATCCCTATAAGCAGAGGCGGATCCAAGATCCTAACTTAGAGGGGGCATCATTATGTTCCGACTCGAGAATCTGAGATCAAGTCTTCAAGTTCAAGAGTCTGTATTTTACAGCGACAGTGATACGAATACTCCAAATCAAATGAGCAACAGTTTGTATGTGCCTTCGTTGGTGGTTTTGGTGGGAGAGATGGTTCCACGAACATGGAGCCGGTGCAAGTCGTGCGATGGTGGTGATTCTGGCCAGATGAGACATGGGTTGTGTCTCGTTCAAGGGTGACTCTAGAGAGTAAAGGGCACGAGACATACGTGATGGTCACCGGGTCAGACGAACAGTCATTGAACTTGCGCACCCAGTGGTTTGGTGCATGGTTTCATTTTCTACGGAGAGGAGGGGCACAGAAGGTTGCAAATGGGGTAGTTGAAACACCTTCAATTTTTCAAGGTGAGCATCTCCACTCGATCTCAACGTGCGTCCACCCTCTAATCAAAGGATTACAAAATTCGAGGGGGGGCACGTGCCCCACTCGACTCCAACGTGGGCCCGCCTCTGCCTATAAGGAAGCAATGGTATATGACTTTCATCAAGTGGAGCTGCACTAAGACATTACATGGGGTGCATGATGTTAGAACTAACACAAATGGCTACTAGCTTAAAAATAAAAACATGTGTTTTTGGAGGTTGAGAAGTAGATTTTCAAAGTTGTTTTAATATTAAGATCATATGGAATAATAAATAGCTTGATACCAACGGGCGATGATGGATGAAGGAGGTAAACAAATGTAGGTGGGCCCCACAGAGGCTAAATATCCCTAGCCAGTGCGAGTCAATAATTGTCGATGCTGACTACTATATAGTAAGGTGGATATCTATCGCAAGTGGCCACGCCTAGCTTGAGAGGGTGACACTCCGAGGCAAGGGTGATCCAAATGACGGAAAGAAGAGGTGATGGAGTTAAGGTGGGCTCAACTTTTGAAGCTTTTCCATGTAGAATGAAATATGTGGGAGACCAATTATAGAAGATTGAACTTATACCGCCATTCCAACACCTTGTTAATGATGAAAATTATTATTATCTAACAGCCGAATCCCCTTACCTTGCATTAAAGAAGTTTGTACGGTAAACTACAAGAAGAGTAAGAATAAGACGAGAGAACACGAAAATTTGTGAATAACAGATAGACAATATAACCAACTATTAATTACTCATAGCATAACAGCCAATCCTCTGAAATAAAAATTTAGAAAAATCAATATGCCCACATGCGTTTGTCATAAGAATGCTAAAAATCAATATGCTCACATGCTTGTCATAAAAATGTTAATCTATGCGGTTTTTTTTGCATAAGCATTATGTAGATGTAACTAATTCGATTGAAGAGAAAGCTTCTCATAATGAAACTAAGCCTTGAGTTTAAAGAGAGAAAAAATGACTATTAACAGTGTACTAAAGCCCAAGCAAAAAAGTTAGGAGATGACTGCATACAGTGAGTTAGGCCATAGATCCTTTAGGAAACCGGTATGTATATAACCCGGATGTCTCCAACCTATAGTTTGCGCCGGTGGACCTGTTAAATCCAAAATCTAGAGCTTAATGAATAATTTGTGTTTACTTTTTATGTGCAAAATACGGCTCTCAATAACAAAACATGCAGTTGCAATGTTATAGATGTTTAAGGATCGAATGGGAAATCCTAGGTGTAAAGGGTGTTTATTGCAGAAAAGAAAATTATAAGGTGGATCATGGTCACGTAGAAAAGCAAGGATAAATTGTATCTACGCAAAAAAGATGGTGCTCTATTGATGAAAAATAAAATTTATATAGGGGCGGATTCCTTATTACATTTTTCTAGGGTGAGCAAGAATACAACAGTTTCACATTTCTATCTCCCTACAGGCACCTGCCACATGGCTTTTCAATGGACAATCTGGCTAAGGGGAGTCTAAATGGAGTTGGATCACATACCAGCAGAATTCAATCAGGCACAAATTCTTGATGAGTAGTGGAATTTATAGTTGCATCTGTAATTTAAGTTGAATTTTTTATAAAAATGAGAAATTATAAAGACTAGGGTCCCCAAATAATAATCTAATTCTCTCTTTTTTTAAAAAAATGTGACAGAGTATCATTAAAATAAATCTGCTGGTAGAAACTGAAACCCATCGAGTAAAGAAACAATTAAGGGTGTGACAAACCACAAAGGCTTTCACGACTGAAGGTCAATGTTCCAGCAGGAGACTGTCGGAGAAGACCTCCCTCTCGCCCCCATTCAACAAGAGGCTCTGCCTCAGTAATATCATAGCCACTTGTCCATGTTATTGTCATCTGAACATTATAAGCACAAATGGATCCCATAATAAACAACAATCTCCAAAAAAACTATTTTGTATATATTCCCAATAAACATTAAACTGGCAAATAATTTCTATAACATCCAAAACATAGTGCTTTATGGAAAAGTCATGAAAAGCGAGTTTCATTATAAGAGGTAAGGATTGTTACTTGACAACTCAGATTAAAACATTTTGAAAGGTTGTCATGGAATCTAGAGTCCAAACTCAACAAGTTGCTCGGGTCAATTTTTTGATACTAATTTGAGCCATGGTATCAAATTTCACCGAAATTTAAATGAATTTCGATTTTGAAATATAGACAAATTCAACCAAAATGGCCGATTTTCAGCCTTTAGAGCCGCTGATAGAAACATCGGTGACCGAAATAGCCTAAATTTCGACTGAATTTAGGCCAGTCACCGATATTATTACCGAAATCGATATTTAAGGTTGTGATTCAAGCTTACGTCCAGGTAAAAGCATAAATGCTACCTGAGGTACTGGCCGAAGTAGAGGATGCAACATCTGGATGATCTCCGGAAGCATACGGGGAAGCATGAGATCCAGCATGATGCATAATTTTTTGTAGTCGAGCCACAAAGTCATCAAACCTCTAATTAGATGCAGGAGCAGCAGGGGTCTTAGCCTTTGCTCAGCTATACAGGCAGACTTGGGAAAGCCATACATGGAGTAGCACGTATCCTCCGAGTGTCTTGTACGGTGGCAATATGTGCAAGGTTGATGAATACGACCTCCTCTATTATGAGATCCATGACCATGAAACTGAGCCCTGACCATGTGATTCAGCCATCGTAGAAGAGATCTGGCTAGATACAGACGATGCGACAGTGATTCTGTTGAGTCTACGGTAGGCCTCCTCCATAAGGAATAGTAGCATTCGCAAGTATCCGAGATCGATCAGCATCATACTCAAGACCAAGTGATGCGAGAAATACGCCAACCATGATGGCGTTCCTATATGTCTTCGGTTGCTCCGGGGTAGCATCTGGAGGCATGAAACTGTGGAGCTTCTCGAACATGCCATGAAGAGACGTGTATAGAGAATGAAGAGGGTGTCCATTCTATTTGACTGTGAAGATGTCATAATGTAGTTGCAGGATTTTCGTCTCATTCCTTGCATGGGAATAGGTAGCCGCAGAGATGTCCCACATCGCCTTGGCAGCAAACTGATGTAAAACATCATTGGCGATCTCTATCGTCAATGTACCAGATAACCAAACACATGCATAGGCATCTCTTCCTCCCACGAGACATTCACCCCAATTTTCTCAGTCGGCTCCTATTGGTAAGAATATATTTCATACCGGTAGACTGCATGAGGCTCAAGAACTGCATGATCCAAAGTTCATAATTTGTCCTGTCCATCTTGACTATCAGCGTTGGACCTCGGAAAGTCCATGTGGCGGGGATGTCAACTTTGTTTTTTGGCATACTTTTGGCTTTAAAAAATTAGGGCTTCTAGATTAAAATATGACTCATCTACACAGACATAAGGGGAAGTAGTTGTGTGTGTAGACTTTGGATGCAACCAATCCCATCAAGAACCTCCGCTGCAAAACACACCCACTAGGTAAAGAGCGAAAGGGTGGCGATTGAAACCACAGGCAACGACAGATGATGACAGGAGGGTGTCACGAGGAGCAGACATCGTGAGGAATGGCAGGCGGCCGCTGGCAGTGGCGATGGGTGGTCGCTGGCAGCAGGCAGCCGCAGGTGGCATCGGCGACGACGGAAGGAGAGAGGGCTAGGGTTTGCTTGGGTACAAGAGCTTCGTCTAGGATTGTCTTTCTGATACCATGTTGGTAAAAAGAACAAATTCTATATTCCACAGAACACTAGAGCTCTCTTATATAGAGGAGAGCCCAAGGGTAAATTACATAACATAGAAGAAATAAAAATAAACATTAGCAACAATACATAAATATCTCTATAATATATGTAATGGAAGTGTGTGTAAATTACATATATACGTGCATGCATTTGTATAAGTATGTGTTAATGATACTTAGAACTAATATATATCTAATATAAAAACCTAAACATTTATAAAAAATCACAAAAATGGTAAAAAGCCATATTTTTGCCTCAAACGCACGCCTTGACTACTTAGAGCCTTAAATTAGGCGCGCTCCTGAGCGACGCCTGAGGAAAAACCCCTCATCTGTAGGGAGGCAAGGCATTAGTGAAACATCCGGGTTTCAATTAAACCCGAACCCAACCCGATTAGGGTCTGTTTAAATCAATAAAGTCATCCGTCAGCATTAAATGACCTAAATCGATCAAATGATCGTGAATCAAAAATCGCTCAGGCGAAATCAACCAAAAGTCGGTCACATCGTAATGCGTGCTGCAAAAAAGCCGCGACACAAATTCGAAAACCGCAAAACAAATCAGGACCACCCAAAAATCCGATTCGATGAAATAAAACCAACGGAATCGATCGTTCGTCAATCGAGATCGTTTTGTATTTTAATTTCACAAAATTTAATCCCAAACCAAAACCGTATCTCAAAAAATACGGGCATCCAAACCCGATCAAAAATATATCAATATTATATTCATATTGATCGTCGTCCAGAAATGATCAAAACAATATATTGTGCATCAAAATCCAAGGTCCGAGGCGCAAATACGATCAACTTTAAGCGGGTTAAATAAATAGAGTTTTTGGTTAAAAAAAGAGAAAAGAAAAAAGAGAAAAGAAATAGAGAAGAGAAATTATTATACTATAAAATTTTGACATCATGGATGATGACATGGAAAGTTGTCATTAGTGACATCATTGGTATGATGTGATTATATAAAAAAAAGAAAATGAGGAAGGTTCAGAAACCTTCCCCATTCCTATTTCTCTCCCTTCTCCTCTCCTTTCCTATAAAGTCCAATCCCAACGTCATTACCTCCCTCTTTTTCTTTCAATTTCCCATTTCAGCCGTAAGGGTTCCCCTTTTCTCCCCCATTTCCCTTCCCCTTTCTTCCCTCAATTCCCCTCCCTTGTTGAGGCTATTGCATCAAATTGAAGAGCAGCCACTGCTTTTTCTTTGAAGATCGGTTGTTCTATGGTGCTGGAGTTTCCAAAATTGATGCATGCAGTCCCATTTTCTTCAATTTGGAAATCCAAATAAAAGGTACCATCCCATTACCACTTTTTGCCACCCTACATGTAAATTTTTCTACAAATACACATTTAATGGTTGGGGGAAATAAGATTAAGGTTATTTTTTAAAAGTTTAGACTTAAACCTTCCAAATTTGTATTTGATATGAAATATAATAAAGTTATTATGCATGTGAATTCTGCTATATATATAAATCATTCAATTGAGAAATTTATGGCTACTGCATAATAACAGTAAATATAAATATATAAATGTGAGTTCTGTGGCTAATGATTAGTGACAGTATCTATAAGTTCAATTGGAAAAGATAGCTATTATAAAGTTTAAAAAAATAATTTTGATTTAGGGATTTGGCACTTTGCAATTGTTAAAAATCAGAATGTTAAAATCTAAACCTCTCTCTCTCTCTCTCTCTCTCTCTCTCTCTATATATATATATATATGTTATAAAATATACACATTTATATGTATGATGGGGAAATGCTGGGAGATGTTAACTTTCGATTGGGAAGTTTTGCATGCACAAAGTCAATTGAGCAAATAAAGTACATTCCTAATCCTCGGGTTTAACAGATTATAATGAAATTGATACAACTTATAAAATGTCCAAAAAAGAAGGATAGTTGTCAGTAATATCTGTTGATTAAAGTTGGGATTGCCAGAATTTACCAACCCTCCAAACACTTGCATAGAAATATGACACATTAGCAAATATAGTCATCCCTAACGCCATTGTGAAATCACACTAGAATCTAATATTGTAAACAAGTTGTTCAATGGTGTTATCAAAATAAAAGTAACCAGGAACAACCACCTCACAGTTGTACCCATGATACATTTCATTATCTATGGTACATTCATTTCTCCCCCTGTCGTATTTATTTATAGTTCTCTCTTTCTGGGTTAAACTTCCCGTCATTGATACAATAGAGCAAAGAATCCCCCGTCTTAACACCTAAAAATCCAATCACACCAATGTCAGTCCATTTCTACCATCTGATCCATTTTCCCCTTCATCTCATCTGCATCCTCCACTCTTCTCTTTGTTTTGAAAATTTTTGTAGCTTGATTTATTCCTTCAGTCTTGGCTAAACTGATAAAGTAGCCGCTAATAATGGGTTATTTGAGAAAATTGAAGCAGCTTATAATTGGTAGTTTATGAGAATTAGTGGAATGCCTTAACGATATTGGGAATACATATATATATAGTAGGGTAAATTTTGTTGGAAATCATGTTTTTAGGATCTTTAAAATATGTGAAATAGTTGAAACTCATGTTCTCGAGTAGGCAAATCATAGAAACAAATATAAATTAAAGCAACTAATTTGAGGCATAATATCCTCGCTTTAGTTAAATATTTAATTTTACGTCTATATAACAGATCTAATAAGTAGCCATTGGACTCATGATAAATAAGAAACGTTTGGAAATCCTATTATAAATTAAACTTGGATTTAGATCCAAAGTATGTCTTGTTGGCTTATGTTTGGTGTTTAGAAGTAATAACATATGACCACAAGAATGGACCATCTCCATGGGTTAATCCTTTAAGTATACTCTACTATCTATTGACATTTTTAATAAGATCGTCAACCAACGGACCTAGATATGTGTAGTCAACCATAGAAAAGATTAAGAAAGAGAAGAATAGTGGACGAAATAAAATGTGACGAAACAATGGAGACAATTAATTGTGTTGGTCATGGTGATCCCTACACCTGACCGTACGAGGGCACGGTGACCCTCAACTGGGCAGAGGAAAGGAAGCCCAGTTCGGGCAGCGGCCGCTTAGTACGCGGGTCTAGGATCCCAATCCCTTTTCGGTTTTCACACGAGCTCGCATTATTTTTACGTCTCGTTGAGATCCCGACTTTGACCAGCTCCGTTGACCCTCTGTTTTAGGATACCCATACGGGAGATCCTCAGTTTTTAGTTTTTCGTACGCGCTTCTCTGCCCGTACTAGACATGTCGGTTTCTAGAGTGACTTTTCCGAAGAGTCTCTCTCACCATCTTTGGGGCGTAGTTTTAGAGTAGACCTATCCCTCTATTGGACCACACTTCCAATTAAAGGGCGAGACGGAAGAGTCTCTTAGGAGGCTACCTCACCGCTTGAGTTTTGGTTACTTTCTGCCAACAAACTTGGCGATGCTACGGCTAAATTTCAAGGCTAAATCTGAATCATTCCGAGCTAGATTTGAAACGGTTGTAGTTAAGGATTGGATGAGTTTCAATTAAAGTTGATTGGGTTATAATGTATCTGGGTTAAGAGATGAAATCAATGATAAATTGAGTTGTTGGATTCGAAATCCCTACAAGTTAGTGGACGTGGTGGGAACTTAGTTAGGATGCATTACACAACATTGCATGCCTACGGAGGCACCCCAACCCTAAGGCATTATTCATGCTTTAGAATTAAAGTGTGAGGTTATACATAAACCAAGACCACGGACTATCCACTAGACTTGATAAGATAGATAGAGTTGAGAACCATATTAGAATCTCATCTTTTCCACGATTAAGAAATAAATAGTCAAATCAAGCATCACATCATCAGCTTCTTATCAAGCTATATAATATAAGATTATAACATTTATTTTTGGTCCATTAACAAATATATAGATATATATATACAAATCTATGGGGAAATGGAGAAATCATATATACAACATTAACGACAATAAAAAAATATGACATATAAAAAGGATTGGGTAAAAACTTGGGCCATCTCTTCTGAGTAGCAAGTAGTAAAAAATTTTAAATTGTTAATACCTTAATACTTGCTTCTTTTGTAACCACTTTAAATATCTGTTTATTTTAATAAGTTTTGGGGAAGTACCGCCGCTCGCTGACGCCTCTTGTTTCTTGCATATTTTGACAGGCATGGAGCCTACATTGCAGTAGTTGGTTGATGTTTCCTGCCACCTGGGTTTATACCAGACGGTATAGTTACTTTTGTTGTAGTTTTTGTTCAGTTCATAATGTAAATGCATTTCTTTCTCTTCTCTGTATCTTTTGAGATATAAGTATAACTTTCAGTATGTTGTATATCATGGAAAATAATGAAATACAATGTTGGTGGCACTTGTCTTTGTGGTTATGTAGCTGTTATATTGATTTTGATGTCACATGCAGATAACAAACGCGAAAAAAAATCCATGATTCCAATAACTTAATGCGATCACTTGTGAATGTAATAGTAGTGCGAATGTAATGTAAACGGATGCCTGGATCCGAGGGCGTCACAGTTAGGGCCTCGACTCGTCTCGCCTGGGCGCCTAGGTGAGTGCCTCGAGGGCTTTTGACAATACTGGTCCTCACTATACTTAGTGAGTGGCATCCATTTAAAAGCATGACTGATACAGTGATTGTACTGGAGAAGAGTGATTGTACTGAAGAATTACAATGGTCTATGGGACATGATTATCCAAGGACAACATGCAGATCAAAAGCTGCAGGATTTGTATCATCGTTGCCTAAAGAATGATTTTGACGGTTTCCGAGACAGAGTGTATTTTATGGAAAGGAGATTGCGTTTGTGTTCCTGACAACGATGAGTTGAAGAGAGACATCCCGAATGGGGCATACAATTCGAGTCTTTCCATTCATCTAGGTAGCACCAAGATGTACAGGGACCTCCGCCAGCATTTCCGGTTGGAGGGAATGAAGAGAGATGTAGCAGAGCATGTCACTCAATGCCTCACCTATCAGATGATGAAGGTCGAGCACTACATACCACCAGGTTTACTACAACCTCTTCTTATTCCGATGTTGAAATGAGGGAGCATCTTTATGGATTTTGTCATGTCATTGTCATGTACCTCAGGCGAGCATGACACGCTTTGGGTGATCATTGACCGATTGACCATGTTAGCCCATTCTGTTTCCGCCAACATGTTATATACTCCAATTGAGCTAACCAGATTATACATACAACATGTTATCTGTTTACACGAGATAACCAAGGAGGTGGTTTTTGATAGAGATTCACGGTTTACTTAGCATTACTAGCAGAGTTCACGAGAGCCTTGAGTACATAGTTGTGTCTTAGGTCAGCTTATCATCTACAGATAGACAAGCAGTCTGAGAGGACTATTCAGACATTAGAGGATTTGTTGCAGGCTTGCATTGTTAATTGGAAGGGATCCTGGAAGGATCCCCTTTCCCTTGTTGAGTTCACATACAACAACATCTACCATGCCAGTATCGACACGACACCTTTTAAGGCCTTATATGTGAGGAGATGTACCACCCCCTTGTATTGGCAGCAGGTGAGTGACAACGGCTTTTACACACCGCAGATCATTGAGGAGACATCTAGAGAGATAGATATTGCTAAGAAGAGGTTGATGACGCTCAGAACCATAAAAAGAGCTACGCCGACAAGAGGTGTATAGACCTTGAGTTCCAGGTATTGTATTTTACATACATACCTTGGCATAATTTATAACCAACTCTATATGCCTAAAAAATCCCTCATCATTGCAGATTGGGGATTTTGTGTTCTTGCAAGTATCCCTGATGAAGGGAGTGTAGAGATTAGATGTTAGAGGCAAGTTGGCCCCGTAGTTTGTGGGACCATTTGATATTTTGGCTAGACTTGGGAAGATGTCTTATAGAAATGTCTTTACCCCACATCTCGAGGGCATACATGATGTGTTTTACATGTCGAATTTGTGGAAGTATGTCCGAGATCCCAAACATATCATCAGCTATCTGGAGTTGACTATAGAGACCAACCTATCTTTCCCTAAGGAGCAGGTTTTGATACTAGACCACGCGGTCAATAAGCTCAAGCGGAAAGAGATACCTTTAGTCAATGTCATGTGGTGCAGTCAAGACGTCGAGGTGACGTGTGAGCCTAGGGATGATATAACGGAGAAGTATCATCTTTTCACAGATAACAAATCAAAACCCTAGTTCAATTCTTTTGAGATTTTTATGAGATTCGCCATTTTTGAGATTATTATCAGTCGAACGAGATTGGGACACAGCGATCCAGTCTTGATTAAACGATAAACCTAAGTCTCGGGGACGAGACTTCCTTTGAGATTTTTATAATGTAAGACCTCTAAGGAATAGGAAATCAGTAATTCTATACTTCAGACCTGATCCAGTGTCCAAATTAGATAAATGAAGACCTTATCTTATAGTACTCGTCAAAACCTTTACAACAAGCCAAAAACATCGAAATCAAAGTCCGTATGAGGAAGTTACGGGGAAAAATACAAACGGTTTACAGCTTCGAACCTGGATCCGGATCCGTTAAGGCTCAATCCTATATAAAGGGGAGAGCTCAAGTGGTCTAGATAAACATACCACTTTGCCTCACCGGAGTTCCGGTCCCTTCGTCAGAGATTTGCCATAGGAGAGATTTTCGACGACCAATCGAAGATCTTAGGGCACCGACGTGAAGATATCAAAAGCATAGAGTCGTGTGGTGGGTGTAGAAATACGTTAAACGTCGTGGAACAACTGTTTTGGGCGAGGGAGAATCACGGGGGACGACCTCGAGTATGGTTTTCTCCCTTCGTTTGCTATCGGATTCGTGATGTTTTTATATCATTGGGTTACAGGGGATACGATCTACCTATTATCGAGGTTTTTACCGTGTTTCGCCGCAGTTTGGGCATGACATGTGACTTATTGTATCGCATTTTCTGATTTTCTAATAAATCCATGACTTGCATGCGTGATTCCAATAGATATTCTTGATGTGGGTGATAGCAGGAATACAATGGTGTTGATGTTGACAGGTTCTCAAGAGCAGTCGCAGCAGTGAGTGATTTGGCTGGTTCAGTTCTTTTGTTGTTGTTACTTTTGGGTATGTACACACTTTTGTAGTTTTTGATATTGTCTTTACTTGTACCCTTTTTTAGTGATGCATGTATGTGAGTTTTTGTGGACATGGTTATATGATGAATGTTAATGGAAATAGTTTATTGCATTTTCTATTGTCTTTCATGTTATGCTTCTATGTGGTTCTGTGCTTCGAATGTGAGATTGCATTACGTGGATTGGAATGATGAGTACCCGGGTCTTAGGGGGACATATGTTACACTAGGTTCTAGGAATGTTGCTTCGATATCATCTGGAGAATTGTTAAGAATGAATGGAATACTTTATTTCAGTTGTATGAAGTTTCTTATATAGCATGAAACCCTAGAGCCTTAGTAGAGATAATTACACAAGAGACCCAAAGGGTTACAAATAGAAGTAAGACTTAACAAATAAAGAGGATAAATAATCAAACAACTTCAACATGTTGAAATCCAGGAGAAAGAAATAAAGTATTGATATAATTGCGTTAAGCTGGAGAAATGGAAATTTCGACTAAATTGGATTGAATTTCATTGAAATTTTAGGTCATAACGTTGAGAGGATCTTAAGGTCATTTCCTTATATATGTTCTTTCGTCGTCCAATCGTTGGGCGTACCAAAACATGTTAAAGGAGGTCTAAGGAAATGTCATTAAAGGTGATGATGTGCAATTCGTTATTGTTGGTTTGACATAGTTTATGGGCCCAATATGCTTAAAATTGTTAATGTAGCTGAATATCCATGTTTCGTACCTTTTGTTCGTGATTGATGTGTGTAGAACTCAAGAAAACAATGTTAACAATGTGGTGACATAAAGATGCCTCAAGGGGAAACATGGAAAGGAAAATAAGCGAAAATACTAACAGAAGAACATCGAGAATAACGAGTAAAATAAATGAAAATGCTTTAAGGTTATGGATATATTGGTGCAGCTGAGATGTAAATCAGTATGACCTCGACGTGAGGCCATTCCTAGTTCCTGGAAGAGGGAAGTTTACATGTAAAACAAAGGCGTGCATCGATGTACTATGGTATTGAGGTATCCTAATCCCAAGAGAAGGATGTATACCATTACAATGATGAGTACAAGATGTATTTCCCTCAGCGGTACAGGTTAAGTCTTGCACTGATGCATCGAATACATATACGTGTATTCTAATGTGCACTATTGTAAAAGATACGTGTATCAATGCAACTGTAGAAAAATCTAAGTTCTAGTTAAGGGATGTGCTAGTACATTGAGTCGTGTATAGGCACATTTGAAGGATAGTGAGCTCGTTATGGATGTAAAATTGTCATTTTCGAATCCCTACAACCCCTATTGCACGAGGCGGTGTTTTAAAACTCCCTATTAAACACTGATTTTGAGAATTACATGAATACTATGGAACTAGACTAAATTAAGAGTATAAATTAGCACATCAAAGATGAGTGGCATGAGAGGTGCAATGTAAATATACACTAAATGATTCAAATTACAAGTATGTTGTCAACGTTGTGTGGTTGTAATTTTTTTAGAAGTTGAATGAGTGTGGGCTTGAGGTGAGCCACACTTGAATTAATTGGTTTAGACCAGTGTTTAGGAAATCGGTCGAGTATACCGCATACTCGGCTGCATACTCATACTCGGAAGCCTTAGCGATCTGAGTATGATCAAATCGGCCTCTAGGCGGGTCAGGCCGCTTACTCGGCCGAGTATACCGTATATGCGGCCGAGTATGCGTCCGATTTTCAAATAAATATTTTCTAAAACCTTAACCTAAACTCGCACACTCGACTTAATGCTCTTTCAATTGATGTTTTGCTCATTTGACTCTATATTACTTTTTATCCCAATAGTTTTGTTCCTTGTACCGTCAATTCTTTATTATTATAATTACGCGGTATAATATTTAGATGATATTAACATGATATTAAAATAATATTTATATTTTTAATAATAAAAAATACCAAACCGCATAAAACCGCATATTCCCCGCATACTCTCCCGCGTACCGCATACTCTCTATGCAGTGACCCCTCCGAATGAATACCGCATACCGCCTTCCTGAACATTGGTTTAGACCATAAAAAGGTCACACTGACCAGGCCTTGAACAAGGCCATTGCATGTTGAATTACATTCTGCACGAACAATGCTCCTGCCTAAAAAATCACCCACTGCACAAAACCCAAACTGCCAACGCAATAGCAAAGAGATGTATGCATCCCTATTGTGAAACCAAACATGCAGATCACATCGTGTGGGCGTAAGTTGTAACTTCACAATAATTTGGTGGATAGATGGCTTTTGTGGGTGAGAGATTTCACGGTGACGATGTAAGATGGAGTTAAGGGTTGTAAAAATTATGCATGCATCTTGGGCCTCGGTTAGGCATCTTAAAGGCCATGATCCCACCGAATCGAGTTAGGTGATACGTTGTACTTGATGCCTGGATATTTAGAAAACTAGGAGGATATTCGCGCTTCGCGACGAAAGGAAAATCGGGTGATCAAATATAAGGATGTAGTGGTAGAAAATTTATGAAATTGCAAGAGAAAATAAAAGCATTAAAGAATATATATGTAGGTAAAGTTATAGCAGTAAAGAATTTCTTGAGCGATAATAATGGTTCACCTTATATTCTCAAATGGAAACAAAATTAGAAATCTAACTTCTATGAACTCAAGTTGGAGATATATGTCATAGTGTATTTGTATATAAAGTGAAAGTAACAACCTATCTTGAATTCAGTATAAAAGGAGTTTGATACGTGGGAGAATTCAAAGGTATTGTATGTTTTACTGTTTCCAAATTATGAGTTATGAAAATTTGTTATTTTTGTTTGCTAATAATAAGTTTGTAATTTTCTTACGTAAAAAGGAACATAATGTTATCTGCCAAATATGCAGTAAATGGAATATTAGACTAAGCAAAGAATATGTAGATTCTCCATTAACTAATAATTATGCAATAAACCTATAGAAGTTGTGGCAAGTTTTGTTAGAAATACATAATACATTTGCAAGGTAAACAAATATCAAGAGAGAAATTAAGGGAAAAGCAATTAAAGATTTTTTTGGTAACAGCACCTTAATAAATGAATGACTTGCTATATTTTTTACATTGGTGGCTCCAAATTTCGTACATTATTAACTATAATGAAAGTAAAAAACCAATAATATTAATAAGTTGGATGGAACAGTAGAAGCGAATTTTGAAAATAAAAGAAGAGATAACATTTATAATCAACCCAGTCATGGTAGAAGACAACGTGCAAAATGTGATTACTGAAATATTATAAATGAAATAGACAGGAAATTACAACAAACTTAAACTATTGAAGTCTATTAATAGAATAATATTTTCACAGAGAGACATATAACACATCAAATGATGGGGAGAAGCAGTTATAAATAAATAACAATGCAGGTGCAGAGATATATAAGGTATGTAGAATGTGTAATGCGTAGACTTCCATAGCTATATAACGGTTGGGAAAAATAGATAGAAGCAACAAAATACAAATTTAGAAAGGAGACAATGTAGAGGTTTACTTCTAATCATAAATGAAAATAGGACTACAAAAATCGATAAGCAGCAAGCATTTTACCATTGGAAATTAATAAGTAGAAAATAATATCGAATCAATAATTTCTTGAAACATGTAAAATATTTTATTTTTAATGAAAATGTAGAAGCATAAATTTTACTATAGTAGATGAATTTATAAAAATGAAATTTCTCAGAAGTAATTGGTTTTCTATTAAAATCTATTGGTGATGAAAGTTTAAATCGTTGCCTTAAAAAATAACACATATATCCATTAAAATTTAATAATATATTGTATTATAAAAGAGTAAATCTTGTAAATATCAGTCAATTACTAAAACATTCACGAGATAATACAAGCAGCCAACATATTTATTTTTCCAAGCAATTAATTGAGTTACAAATTAAATTCCAAACAAACGACACGTTAATTGAAAAAACACCATTTCATATTCCCATCAAAATATTGATCTTTAAACATTAAGTATAAATATCTGTGAAAATAATATTTTTTATGATACACGTGTCGTTGAAGAATGAAGTTTAATGTAAAAAAATAAAGGGCATAATGCATCTATATCATTACAAATATAATTTTAGTAATATGTTCATAATGCACTTTATTCACGTTTTAGATGTTATAATAACTTTCATGTTATTTTTTATTTATATAGTAATGCTTTTTAAACTCTTTTTATGCATTGTATATTATAGTATAAGGTATTTTATGATATTTCTATTTTATTTTCAATATACGTATTTGATTTAATACATATTTGATATGATATTTTTATAATAATGTAATGAAGGGTCTTAACCATAATTAGATAAAACTAAAAAGCGCATATGAATAATGGAAACCAGCAGGGTAAAGCAACAACAGACCATGTCTACACATGCAAGGCCACGTGACTTGGCTGGAAGGAGACGTTAGAAAATATCACAATCATGGGTCACCAATGCAAAAACACCATAATCGTGTGGTTGCTCACGTCATTCGAACTGTGTTGAATCTGTTTGTAATTATTGAGAGCTTTAGGGTTTGTTTTATGAAACAACCACTGATGCAGGTGCCATTCATGTTGATTTCTAACACGGTGTGCGATCGTGATTAATTGATTGGCCTTTGATCAAGTTGTCGTGATGTGTCCACGTGGTTGCGCTGCTTTGTGTTGGATTTTAATCGGACGACTATGTTAATCTTCGCTTGAACGGTTACGATCCATCCCCCTTTCGATCAATCCTTTGATAGTTATAGAATCTGGAGGTCAATCGATCATTCTCCCTAAATTCAAAGTTGTAAATGATGGATCTTCTAGTATCGAATCTCCAGCTAAATCTCGAAGCGGTAGTTGTCGATGATCTACTGGCCTCGATGATGCTCGGATTAAATTGAGGTATTCGTCAAAGGCAATTGATCAGACTAAAGGTTGTTTGTTACCGATCATGTGCTCAGAGATGGTGAATCGAATGAATTTAAACGAAAAATAGAGAGGAGGGAAGGAGGAAGAGCAGAGAAGAAGAACATATAAGGAGAAAGAGAACAACGTGGAAGTAGATGAAATGGGTCGCATGTGGATCGGAGATGAAGCTTCGATGATCGTATCCTCTATCCCAAGGGAAGGTGAGGCTTCTTGCGATGGCATAATGGAGCACTCATCGATAATAATCAACAACAGAGCTCCACTCGCTTCTCCACTCAGAAGCTCGACGATGAAGATCCCTGTCACAGGATATTAACATCTCAGAGCTCTTGGAGAAACATGGGAGAATTGCATATACCAAAAGCATTGGCGAGATGGGTCAGTTTATATAGGAGGTGGAGGTTCAAGAGGTAAAGCAAACAGAAGATCTAGAAATAAACCAGAGGAATTCAAAGAGCATGGCATTTCCTTTAGAAATCACTCTCTTCAAAGTCGTCCTCAAGATTATGGCATGGTGCATCGACGTACTTTAGCTCATCCGTCGCATCGGGTAGTACGATTTCATTCCTCTTCGTCTCTGGATTCTCTCCATTTCCTTTCTCTAATATGATATCCCTTATATCCACCAAAGAAGAAGGCATCTTTCTCTTCGGGGCAATCGAAAGCAAGGGGAAGGCAACAGTTCTCCTGTCGTCCCTACGCTTCAGCGGTAGAGGAATCATCGCCGCCTTCTCCTCCTTCAGGTTACAGAGGAATGGATTTCCCTTTGTCCATGATGAGGATTGCTTACATAAGATGGGAGTACAAAGATGGGATGTGGTGGTGGTAAGAAGCTCGCACTTGTTTGAGAGCATCGTTAAGCCAAGGTTATCGAGGTCTTGAAGGAAGAGGTCAACATTGGGTATGGAAGAGGGGGAGTCGGTAGAGAGGCCGAGGTCGTGGTAGTAGAAGAAGTGGGCGAGGGGTAGAGGAGAGGCGAGCGGAGGTGAAGTGAGGAAAGGAGAGGGGAAATGAGCAAAAGGGGAAAGCGGAAACCACCATCATCAAACCACGTGTCAGATAATGGGTGAAAAAACCCAACTTTAAATAAGGTATATAGATTACTCGAGGGAGTTGTCAGGTGGTGCATTTTTTGTTCTTGGCTTCATGTTTATGCATGAATTTACTATTTAGAGTAGCACTAGGAATGACCATCTCGAGTGGTATTTTCAAGTATTGGTCTATATAAGGTGCTTTGAGGTATTGTTAATGAAGGAGGAGAGGCATTACGACTTCATATTCGGGTGTTTATATAGACCTTTGGGTTCGAGGTTTGTACGCAAGTATGTTAGTATTAATAAAAAGATTCATGATTGGCAACTCGAATTTTTATCTTGCACCGTTATGGACTATTATCAATGGGTATTAAGGCTAGGAATAGCACAATGTTATGCATAAATAATAATTTCCATGATAAGAAGTCCCACCTGATGGGCGTGCACCCTAGTGTAAGTTAATGTAGACTCGACTCATAGAGGTCGATTTTGGAGAGTGTGAGTGTATATCTTAGAGTGTGTGTGTGTGTGTGCACGCACGCGCGCACGAGTGTGTGTGTGCGCTATCCGGCGGTGCGTGTGTGTGTGTGTGTGCATGCACTTTATTTTTTACAGTTGCATAAGTGTTTAGTGTTGAATAGCCTCTAAAACAATAGTTCCCGATACGTTCTAAAGCTTAGACAAAGG